>BSBM01000866.1:0-90000 GCA_027924585.1 Larix kaempferi | reverse complement strand
ATATGCACACTTATGACAACCTTCTCAATGGATGGAAAACCTAATATTATCTTAACATTAGTAAAGCTTAGTCCAACATGTAGTAATGCTTACATGTTCTAGTGTTGATGGCGCACTAATGGATGCATGCAACTTGATGAGGGTGTATGTGTGACTCCGTTGATGTAATGCAAGTCCTAAATGTCTTTAACAAGTGTCTGAGTGTCCAATACATGAATTAGGATGTCCTAATACCCCTCAATCCCTTCTAGATAGAATTTGAAATCATTTGGGGCATTGGGGGTAACAAGTTGATGTGTTGAGGTGGATATAGCCTCACAAATACACCTCATAGTAGTCATTTATTGTAATGTCAATTATATGTGTTTAATTCAACGTGTCTACATAATATTAGATCGCTATCACATAATGATAAATTAAGGAAATCCTAATTGTAAATGGTAGTGGATGTGATGGTCATCAAATCAAAGGTGGCTATATCCGTGAGTGAGAATTAATGAGCTAGCTATACATTGTGCTCAAGGTTGTCCTATTTGTAGGGTGACAATTGATTATGAAATGATTCCATAACTTGGTTATTAATTTGTTGCATGATCTTAAGTAGAAAAAATGGTCAATATAAATACTAGTGATGACATTTCATTATGTAGAGTATGGACATTTTGGATCTCATTATGTAGAGCTATTAAAAATCATGTTGGATCTCATTTTAACCTTTTGACTGTTGATGTATATGTAACTTCAGAATGTATTTCATCTATGTATTTTATTGTAATCCTATAGAGATGTATTATTCCTCTATACGGAAGTGTTGTCATTTGTATTGACAAGTGTCACAAGTGTTGTAACTTGCTGATGGGTTATTAGACCACCTAGTAAGGGGTCGGCCCAGATTAATGTAACCATGGGTTATTAGGCTAAGTTAGACAAGTCGGCCCCACTGGTTTATTGGGAAGGACAGGACAAGTATAAATAGAGATCGGGAGATCTCTATTTGATCATCTCATTACTCACTCTTCTATCACTCGGAAAGTGGCACACATGTGAGGAGGAGGATCAACTGCTAGAAGAAGACTATCTCTTGTACGTTGGTTGTATCATTGCTCTTTCTATCTCTGAGGAAGTTGTGGGGTTTTTCACCTTGATGGGTTTCCCCAGTGAAACTCTGTGTGTCCATTGTCTTATGTGATTGCTTGATATGCTTGATACATGCTTGATATGCTTGATACATGCTTGATATGCTTGATATGTTGTACATGTTATTATCTCAGTAAAGATCCTAGAGTATGCTGAATTAATGCTCAAAATATAACATTGACAACAATGGACATTTTCTATTTTTAAGTATTCTTTTCCTAGTACTCAAGCTCCCAATATATATCTTATGTGCCATGAGGTGTGATTTATCCATCCATTTATTCTGTTTGTTTTTTAGATTAATTCTCACGTATGATTTTGTTTCAGTTAGCCTATGTTTATAATGTTTTCTTTAACATAGATACCATTACAAGCTTTTACATGTAGAAAGATAAACCAAGTTGAACTATGATATCCAACTTCTCTTCTAAGACCTGGGTAAGCTTCAGGTTGATTCACATTATCAACTAATGCATGGAAATCATTGCTACCAAAACTTAAGACCGCATGCCATGGACGGATAGAAGTAAAAACCAAAATTAGACAACATCACATCATGATACACACAACATGAGACAACAAATTTAGACAACAAGATACTAATATAGACAACATCGATATAGATCACATAACTGAAAATCCATGTACATCAAGGTGACAAAAATCATCCAAACATATACAATTCCTGTCAAATAGTGGAACATGGTTCCCAATGTACATACAATGGCAACTCGTTCCCTATAGAAAATGGGACAACTCATGTCTTTGATCCAAAATACATGGCAACTTGTGCCGTATATACAAAGTACATGGAAACTGGTGCACAAAAGGGTCACATCATGGATAATGTACATAACATGGTGTGGCAAGCATTGTGAGCACCCCCATCACTCCCAGGTGCATCTCCAAAGTCGATCTTCCTACTCTTCAAGCTACCAGTGCCTCGGGTCTTGCTCCGTCTAGGAGTAGACCGTCTCTCCGGGCTCTGGAACAAATGATATAAGATACCGTCATTTTCAAGCATTTTCAACATTTACCACATTTATAAAACAAATGTAGAATTCGAATCTTAAATAAATCACCTCTGATGCGAGTGGGAAACATGAGGCAGGCGTCTTGGATCTGCGGATCCTCTCAGCAATTCCAGCCTACAACATTTACAACAATCATTTCATTGAAAAGTAATAATTGCTTAAATTAATTTTTGTTAATGCATCAAAATATTTTCATAAATTAGCTTGATTCTCACCGTGAACACCTTCGACGATGGACATGGCTAGGCTTCTGGGCTAGTAGGTGGAGCAGATGGCTGGAAAACCAGCTCCGATGCAGTCATGGGGGGGGGGGGTTAGATGTAGTGGGAGCCACTACAGGTGCAACCACTGGAGATACAGATGAGGATATTGGAAGAGTAGATGTGACAATGGTGGCGGGAAGTGGGGATGATATAGTGGGAGAAGACATGGTGGTATGGGGTGGAGGAGGACATCGTGGATGATGAACCCCTGTCGGTTGTACGATAGAGGGTAGCAAACAAAAAGGACTAGGGGGGGTGTTGAGGGATGGTGCATGGGAGGGAAGTCCTACATGGAGGGAGGATGATGGACGAATGGGAGGTTGTGGACGAAGAGGGGAAGGTAGAAGGAAGGGGGGGCGTGGACGAATGGGGGAGGATGAATAGACATGGGGGCGTGGACGAGTGGGGTGGGTGAACGGAGGGGGGGAGTATGGCTGAGGTGGGGAGGATGGATGGAAGGGAGGGGTTGGACGGAGGGAGGGGTCTAGATGGAAGCGAGGTGGGGGAATCATGTGAGAGGGTGGAAACATAGGACTAAAATGGGGACCGACAGCTGTTGGTGGCACCTACATATACATTTGTAATATCACAATTTAGTAAACAAACAATAAATTAAACCATAGGAAGTTGTAACAATTCAAATTAAAAGCGTGCTTATAACTACACATTGTACTTGTGTATATGGTGATCTGCCAATCCCTAGCGGGGATGGTTGATCACCGTAGTCAGGGAACACCTGTGGACACGAAAATGCATGCATGTTATGAACATGTTAAACAGGTCATTATTTAGGCAATCAAGATATTCAAAAACATTGTACGAACTATCAACATGTATGCCATAAATATAAATACTTTAAGTAATATAAATGACATAAGTAATAACAATATTGTGTGAGGTACTGAAAATACCTCCATGTGAGGTGTCGCAATTTCAGTTACAGCTACCATTGTTGCATCCAGGTTGGGAGATCCTACGTTCTCCCATGTTGGTGTATCAGCTCTGAATAACTGTACATTGAAATAATAGTTTAAGTCAAACAAAAATACTTTAAAAATACTTTACAAGTTATCAAGTGATGATTGAAAACACATTAAAAAATTTGCTGACCTGATCCATATAACAACCCTCGATCGGGCTAGGGAAAGTGTGTCCGCAATGGGGACAAAGATGTGGCACTGTCCTTGTCGAACTGGAATTCCCAGCATGGCTACCATGAGTCACGGGTCTATCCTGGCCCTGTCGTGAAGGCCCTGCACCTGGATCTCTATCAAGGTCACCCGACCTCTCCATTGTAGTCACTGCTACAAAGGAGGTGTGTATGAGGAGTCCACATGCAACATTCCTCATTTCCTTTTCGATCTGATCATGCTTGTGGGGTAACTTAGGTGGCTGGGGAGAGAGGTTGGGGTTGCGCCTAGGAACTGGTGGCCCTCTTAGTGGGTTCCTCTTGGCAACAGGTCGATCTTGGGGCAGAGCCACGCCCAACACTGTGGAACTCGGTTATGTCAAAATAGTTGACATGTAAACTGAGGAAAAAATCAAGCCACAGTTGGCAAAGGAAGTACTATGGAACCTCCCTATTATTGCAGGGAGGTTTATCGTACACCATGAACCACCTCTACATCCAATTGTCCCTCCACGGTTGGTAATGACACCAATCCATGCAGACACATGGCTTTCTAGTGTTCGGTGGTTGGTTTGTTTTCAGATCGGTGAACATATTATATAATTGAGCTTTTGTAATGTTCAAATCTTTTATTGCTTCCTTGGAGATGCCCGTGGAGTAATACTCCCGCATCCTAGCTCTAAATTCAGTCATGTCGGTCAATTGCTGGTGTGCATGGATGAGGGAGTCAATTGAGCTCTCAATTGACGTGGCAAGAGACAATTGAGATGGTTCCCCCGAGTTTCTTAGATCGCGAGTGTGCACTCGCATTTCATTTACATAATGGTTAAGGTCATCTTGTTCAAAATTTGGTTGGGGGTTTTGGTTTTGTTCAGCATTTGGATTTTGTTCACGGTTTTCTTCAGCATTGGGTCCAAGGTTTGAGTTTTCTTGTGTTCCACCGGACTCGGGGTTAACATCTTGTTCACTCATTGTCTCAGTTTACAATCTGCAATTGAAAATTGGTTCATTGTTTTCAAAATTTGGGAATTATTAACAATTAAATAAACAAAAAAATAAAAAAAATTGACACAAAGAATGAATAAAATGAAAAAAAACTTGATATTTACCTATCAATTGATGCATTGATGAGTTTGTGGGTGGTTTTGGAGTGGATTTGGCCTCCTTTGGTGGTTAAATCGACGCGCACGCGGGAGTGGAGGTCACGCTCGGGTCCAAATAGCAGAATGGGGCATTCTACTTTGTTTTTTTTAAAAGGGGCACGTGCGCGCTACTATAGCTCGCACGTGTTAGCCACACGCACGCGTCTCGGTTTAGTACCGAACCTAGCTGCGCGTGCGCGCTGCCTTAGGTGCGTACGCGTAGTTTTTTTATACCGCTAGCGCGTCCCCATTGCAATGGATTTGGGGACCATCTTTGTGCGCCTGCCCAAGAGTGTTTTTTATGATCCATGCCATCAATTATCAAACCCATATACTTATGTGGAGCATCATAACACTTCTTGCAATGTTTGTACAACTTTTGTCGTTCATTTGATTGTTGATTGTGATGTTCTTGTAGTGCATTGATTATGGAATCTACAAACAACATAACAAACAAATATTGATAACTAGTTTTAATAATTGACATTTATCTAAAAAAACATTTTTGTAAACATACCTCTTTCTATCCCTTCTTTCTTTAAGAGAAGCACATGTACTGCAGACCCCCATCCTTGACCTTTTTGGAATGTGGACGTTGTTGAACTTTTTTTTCCATACTCTTGTGAAATATGCATATCTGATGAAGTTGTCATTTCCTTGACCACCTTGAACATAATCCCTGTATAAGTTGTAGATTTCCTGCCTTGTGAAATTATCTGGAATGTGTATTGTTTCTCTATTTGGCATACTCTCTCCATGCTTGGAAAAGAAATCATGCATCCATGATATTACAATTTGTGTTGATGGCCCAGTGATTCATCCCTGATAATCATCAAAATAAAATGTAGGATCCTTTTCTAGTCTTGTTTGGATTCTTGATAATCGAAGACTACCAATTGAGTGAATCCGTTTGGATGCCTTTCTACAAAGAATAAATTTTCCAACGCGATAATCATAACCTGTCCTTGTAGAAATCATGCACCCCACTAAATATGAATTTTTCATACTTTTGTTCATTGATAAATACATCTTCCTTTTTTCCAAGGAATAATTGTAGCCTATACCTTTCAAACAAATTTTGTAGCAACACTCCCTCGAAATCAAATGAGTAACAAAACTTGGACTTGTGAGAAATTCTTTCCTAAACCTTGTATAATTGGAATGATTTGGATTGACATAAAAAGGTCTAGTCCTACACTTAATCCTGCTCATTATTGGATTGTGTCGCTGATTTCTTGGACCATTATGTCTGCAACAACATCCTCATTAGAATGAATGTTTTCATTATGATTCATATGAACCCCCTCATTGAAAATCTCATCACCAAATTCAGTATGAAAATTATTGTCATGATCACTAATAAGTTGATAATTTGCTGACAGATCAATGTGACCATCAACACTTTTTGTGCCATTAAATTCTTCACTGAAAGGGAATTCTTGAGATTCAACATTGACATCATTGGTGCCTGTAAAATCCTTACTTGGAGGATAATCATTGTCTTCATCATTGGTGCCTGTAACATCCTTACTTGGAGGAGAATCATTGTTTTCATCATTGGTGGCTTCATCGTCAACAGAATGATCATCAGTGCCATTGAAATCCTCGCTCAGTGGAAAATCGTCATCGGTGCCATTGAAATACTCGCTCAGAGAAAAATCATCATTAGTGCCATTGAAATCCTCGCTCGGAGGAAAATCATCATTGGTGCCATTGAAATCCTCACTCGGAGGAAAATCATCATCGGTTCCATTGAAATATTCACTGGGAGGAAAGTCATCATTGGTGCCATTGAAATCCTCACTTGGAGGAAAGTCATCATCTGTTCCATTGAAATACTCGCTTGGAGGAAAGTCACCATCGGTGCCATTGAAATCCTCGCTTGGAGGTAACTCATCATTGATGTCATTGAAATCCTCGATTGGAGGAAACTCGTCATCAGTTCCATTGAAATCCTCGCTTAGAGGAAAAACATCTTCACCATTATTGATATCTTCTTCCTCACCAAAATCATCATCAGTCCCATAAAAATCATCGCTGGGAGGAAAATCATCATCAGTCCCATAAAAATCATTGTTGGGAGGGAAATCATCATTGGTCCCATTAAAATCCATGCTTGAAGGAAAATCATCATTAGTCCTATTAGAATCCTTGCTATGAAGAAAACCATCAACATTATTTGTACATGCATGCTCGACAAAAGCATCATTAGTCCCATAAAAATCCTCGCTTTTAGGAAAATCACCATTGGTGCCTTGAAAATCCTTGCTAGGAGGAAAATTGTCGTCATCTTGCTTACTGTCTTTAGGATCCCCACTTAGAGGAAGCTCTTCATCATCATCACATTCTTTCCCTTCATTACTATTGTCTTCAAAATATTCATAATTAGGAAGTTCTTGAAGAACATGCTTGATTACATTGCTTGCACTACCAGTATCTTGGCTAGATGAACAAAACAACTCTTCGTTGACACTGGAATTTAATTTAGATGAGTCCATGACTTCTCACTAAAAGATAGAATTATAGAAAAATATTAATAGATAAGACAATGAAATTTTACCACAGTTCTCACTAAAAAGTAGAATGGTGCAACTGTCAACCAACAATCTTATAGCTACGAGAATGAAAATACCCCTCCAAAATATTCCCTCCAAAACTTCCCTCCAAAATTTTCGTTCAAAATTTCCCCTTCAAAATTTCCCTACAAAATTAAAGCGCACATTCATAAAACTAGTAAAAAAACGAATTTATGATATAAATTTTTTGAAATAATGTATTAACTAATTACATATTTCTATCCCAGACATATAAGAGTAGTAAAATTTCTTGTAACATTTTTTATATACAATTTGTAATAAAGTAATGGCTATTTACAATTTTTTTACTCCCACATTCATAACATTAGTAATATTTAATTTAAACTCATCTTATATAAATTTAATAATAATGCATTAAGTAATTTCATTTTTTTAATCTCACATTCGTAAAACAAGTAATGTTAAACCTAATCTAGGCTATATAAACCATTTTGATTTCCTACTATTCATCACTTAATTTGGAGCAATTTAGTAACGCTTTCAATGTTAGTGCTTTTTCTATTTTTAATAAATTAGTTAGTTTTATTGTTAATTTTGCAATGATTATTTTATGGCTTTATTAATTTGGAAATGCTTATTTTATGGATTTATTGATTTATTCTTTTACAATTTTGGTTATCTCACATTCTTGAGAGTGGTAAACTTAAACCTAATCTATCTTATTAATATACTATTGTTTAGACTTTGGAGCAATTCATGAAGGCTTTCAAGAAGAACGAGAAGATTAGAGAGAGGAGCTTCTAGCACTTTCAAGAGAGGAGGCTCTACCACTTTCCAGGTTATATATATATATTTTAAATTCATGTAGTATTAATCAACATCTAGCTTTCCCCCTAGACCACGAATATTGGTTTTGGTTTAAAATAAATAAATTTACCTACATTTACAAAAAATTAAAACTACCCCCCTAACCTACCCCCTAACCCTTCACCCCCCTTCCTCCCGCTCCCTTTCGTCCCCTCCCTTTGGCCACCCCTCCCTTCCCCCTCCTCCTCGTGCCCCCTTCCCCCTCCTCTGCCTCACCCTTCTCCCCTACACCTAACCATTCCCCCTCAGCCACCCCCTCCTCCCCCTACGCCTCCTCCATTATCCCTCCCCCTTCCTCCCCCCCCCTCATGAGAGGGCCCCTCGCTTGGGCGCCAAAGGGAACCCAAGGGTTCTCCCCTCACGGGCACCCTTTGGCACCCAAGCGAGCATATCTCCGCTCACTTGGGAGCCAAAGGGAACCTGTGAGGGGAGGCCCTTTGGACCCCAAGCGAGCGGAAATGGGTGGCCCTTTGGCGCCCAAGCGAGCAGATCTTCGATTTCTTGGGCGCCAAAGAGCCACCTCTCACGAGCGGTGCGATGTTGGGCATTACGCTACCCGTGAGGGGCGGCCCTTTGGCACCCAAGCGAGCAGATCCACTCGCTTGGGCACCAAAGGGCGCCCGTGAGGGGCGGCCCTTGGGCGCCCAAGCGAGGGGGCCCGCTTGCGAGGGGGCGCAAGGAAGGGGGAGAAAGGGGGCGGCATAGGGGGAGGAGGGGGGTGGCGGAGGGGGAAGGGGACGCGTGGAGGAAGAGGAAGGGGGCGCGAGGAGGGAGGAGGGGGAATGGAGGGGGCGACGAGGGCGCGAGGAGGGGGGTTAGGTTTAATTTTTATTTTTTTATTATATAGTTAGGGGGGTTAGGGGGTAGTTTATTTTTTATTTTTTAATTAAAACATTAAAACGTTATTACTGACATGCATATATTTAAGTAAAACGTTCAATGAAGGGAAATGGTAAACCTCAAAACATAAAAAAAAAGTATGACATGTAAGATTCCAGTGAGATTACAACCCTGAGGGGTAGGTTTACATTTTTTTTTTTAAATTATTTATTATATATTTTTTATATAATTTAGGGGGGTTGGGCGATGGTGATGTAGGGTGGGGTTTAATTTGTTTTGATTGTTTTGATTGTTTCCTAAGTTCGGGGGGTAATTTATATTTTATTTTCTATGTGTGGGGGGTTTAGGGGGTAGGGGGGTATTTAATTTTTTTCTATTTAGTTTTATCTATGATGGAAGAGGATGACGGACAAGGTAGGGTAGGGGTAAAAATATTTTTTAATTTAAAAAATTCAAATTCAAATACAGTTTATAGTGAATATTGATGTTGATTTTGTTTAGATTATGATTGTTTGTTGATTGTATTTCCCTTTTGGATATAGGGTGAATGGCATCAAGAAAAATATCTCTAAACGTTTCTGGATCAAGAGCGGCGATGATTGCATAAAAAAAAACAGTTGAGGCATCTAAGAATGTTGAGCTTCAAGACGAATTTTTTAACTTTGATGATTTAAAAATGAAGAATGCTAGAGAATGGAAACATGTAGCAGAAGAAGACAGATCAGACTATCATTGGCATTTGAGGGAAAAATACCAAGGCAAACCAAAAAGTATTCACTTATATTCTTTTGCATTTCCATATATTCAATCAGATTACCATCCATTGGGATTGTTGAGAGATATATTTGTGATGCCTGGTACAAAATTGTTTATGCACAAGTGAAACAAGCTAGGACCTTTTCCAAAATCTGATATTGTTTGAAAATTTCAAAATATAATATTCAAGAAAATTTCATAGAATTTTTTCAAGGGGTCGTGCACGAGATTGAGAGTGGGAGAGTAAGTTTGAATATTGATATTATTATTAAATTGGTTTTGTTATAACTTGGATATCACAATGTAATAGATTAAAATGCTTTGCAGGAGGGGGAAGGGAGGTGCGCGGGGAGGAGGGGGAAGGGTGGGGGCACGGGGAGGAGGGACGAGGGGGAAGGGGGACAGGAGGAGGGGGGCGGTGGGGGAAGGATGCGTGAGGAGGGAGGAGGAGGAAGGGAGGGGGAAGCGGGGGAAGGGAGGGGGCGACGGGGGAAAGGGGCACGAGGAGGGGGAAAAGAGGGGGCGCGGGGAGGAGGGAGGAGGGGAAGGGGGCGAGACGGGGGAAGGGGGCGTGAGGAGGGATGGGGGGGAAGGGAGGGGGCACGAGGAGGAGGGGGAAGGGGGAGGTGGGGGGAGGGGGCTCGAGGAGGGTGAAGGGTTAATGGGTAGTTTTATTTTTTTGTAAATGTAGGTAATTTTTTTTTTTTTTTTAGAAAGCCAAGCTAATATTCGTGGGATAGGGGGAAAGCCTTGCCTCGATTAATACTACATGAATTTAAAAAAATATATATATAACTAACCCGGAAAGTGGTAGAGCCTCCTCTCTTGAAAGTGCTAGAAGCTCCTCTCTGCAATCTTCTCGTTCTTCTTGAAAGCCTTTGTGAATTACTTCAAAGTCTAAACAATAGTGTATTAATAAGATAGATTAGGTTTAAGTTTAACACTCTTAAGAATGTGAGATAAACAAAATTGTAGAAGAATAAATCAATAAAGCCATAAAACAAGAATTGCCAAATTAATAAAGCCATAAAATAATCATTGCAAAATTAACAATAAAACTAACTAATTTATTAAAAACAAAAAATCACTAACCTTGAAAGTGTTACTAAATTGCTCCAAATTAAATGATGAATATTAGGAAATCTAAATGGTTTATATAGCCTATATTAGGTTTAACCTTACTTGTTTTACAAATGTGGGATTTGAAAAATGAAATTAGTTACTGAATTATTATTAAATTAGCCCTGGGAGCTTGTTTCCACTCAGTTCCATCCCTCCTAGTCAGTGATGCACCCTCTTTTCACCTACCGCATGTGAAGTGTGCCCTCTCTCACCTACCACTAGTTACATACTCATTTAGTTGCTTGATTTGTGGATCTCTCCTTGATTTGATGACATATTGACTTGTTAACTCACTGAAACACTCCAATGGACCTCCAGAGAGACTTGGTCGACTATTATGACTACAGTTAGCTCCTGATGCGCCCTCCTTGGACTCTCCTTCACTACATTAGTGCTCCATGCATCAGTTACACCTACTACATTCAGTTAGACTCAGTTTGACACATGATTGATGGTTACTTGTGCATTGATGACACTCTACTGATCTGATGATGAGTTCATGCAAACTAATTCGAACTACCACCTAGGTATTTGAATCCTCTCCATTGTATTATTTATTGTTCATATTATGATTAATGAATCAGTGTGATGTTATTCTGATTCTATCTGAGTTCTACTGTAAGATAATTCTGGTGCTCTTTAACACTGCATTGTCCACTCTTCTTCTATTTTCTTGCCTAATCTTTCTTGTGAGGTATACATCAGCTCTTAGATCTGCTGTGAGTATTTTCATATGGTATCAGAGCATGTTGATAGTATAGTCTATCTCCATTCCTGATAGTTTTTTTTTGCAGGTTATTACCAAGATTTTGAGTGCAGTAGTTTTCTGTAGTTGCAGCAATAGCAGTTGTAGATATTATCTATTGTTTTTGCATGTTTTCTGCAACAACTTCCATGAATCTGGAAGGAATTCCTCCTCTCTCTCCATTTGACTATGATGGGTGGAAACCAAAGATGATAGCATATTTGAAGAGACATGGTCTTTTTTTATTATTGTCTTGAAAGAGAGTTCGAATCCTCTGAAGAGGAGAATGATTGGTTAAATGAAGGTGACAGAGCCTATGGAGCAATGTTGACTGCTATGTCTCGTTGTATGTTAATCCGCTTCCATGATTCTGCTGAATCTCCAAAAGAGCTATGGGCCCATCTGGATGAAATATTTGGAAAACAAAATGAAGGGATTGGTGCAAACTATTTGGAAAGCAATCCCAGTGATGCATTCGCCCTCCTTTATGGTCTCTCTGATCATGATTCAGTATCAAACATATCTCATAATGAAGTTGTCCAAAAAGAATAAGAACTTGCAGATTCAACACACATGTTCTCAATGTCTTCTATTTCGAATTATGTGCCAGCTCACACTCTAGAAACTGAAGATGTTCTTAAATCCTCTCTTGCACAAGAGTTTGTTGGTTTGCATAATGATGATCTATTGAATGTTTCAGAGGTTAAATTAGCAATTGGAGGTGATGCATTCGCTCTCTTTGATCACTTACCTCTTATGTACTACTATATGATCATTTGTGCATGCTCTCAGAAGTTCATTGAAGATGTATGGAATTACCATTCGCTCGGGATCATTTCTCATGCATATCATGGTTTATTTGGTTTTGATCTCACCCCTGCTGGTTCAAAGAAGATCTCAAGAAACCATTTATCAATTCTTGGAGCTTATTTGAAGTCCAAGCAACCACTATCATGTGATGGTTCTTTTGGGCATGATCTCACCTATGATGGTTCAAAGGAGATAACAAAAGACTATCTACACATTCATGGATTTGATCCTACCTTAGCTTATTCAAATCACAGGTTCCGGGATCATCCTCATACCTTTGGATTTGTTCTCATCACATTCGGTCTGAAGAGAAACTACAAGCACATATCTCCATATTCGCTTGCATCCACTGAAGGAGAACACAAACACGTGATTTTGGAGCATGAACCACTTCTTCCCAAGAAGAAGATACCTCCAGACATATGACCAAGCATCACACTTGCTTGAGTTTGGAGCATTTATTTTTTGGTGTGCCTTACAGTCTCTTTTGAAGGGGGGGTATTTTTCCAATGAGGTTTTTCCCCATTTCGTTGTTTCATGGAATGTTCTTTATTATTCATTGTATTGGGTGACCTTTGTTCTCATTTACCAGGGCCCAAGATGGATTAAGGGGGGGTGTTAGGATATTCCTATACTCCATCCTAGTCCTACCATCATTGCATTCAGTCATGCATGCATTTTTGCATGCAGACATGCAATTGCATGCATCCCAGTCATCAATATGGTGTCTCCCAGCACGTAGTGCTTAGTTTACTAGTCATGGGAGCCTGTTTCCACTCAGTTCCAGCCCTCCTAGTCAGTGATGCGCCCTCTTTTCACTTACCACATGTGAAGTGCGCCCTCTCTCACCTACCACCAGTGACACACTCAGTTAGTTTCTTTATTTGTGGATCTCTCCTTGATTTGAGGACAGATTGACTTGTTAACTCACTGAAACACTCCGATGGACCTCCAGAGAGACTTGGTTGACTATTATGACTACAGTTAGCTCCTCATGTGCCCTCCATGGACTCTCCTTCACTACATTAGTGCTCCATGCATCAGTTACACCTACTACATTCAGTTAGACTCAGTTTGACACATGGTTGATGGTTACTTTTGCATTGATGACACTCTACTGATCTGATGATGAGTTCATGCAGACTAGTTCGAACTACCACCTAGGTATTCAAATCCTCTCCATTGTATTATTTATTGTTCATATTATGATTAATGAATCAGTGTGATTTTATTTTGCTTCTATCTGAGTTCTACTATATCATAATTCTGCTGCTCTTTTACACTGCATTGTCCACTCTTCTTCTATTTTCCTGCTTAATCTTTCTTGTGAGGTATACATCAGCTCTTAGATATGCTGTGAGGATTTTCACACATTACTCATTTGATTTCGAGTGAGTGTTGCAACAAAAGTTGTTTGAAAATTTTAGGCTACAATTATGCCATGGAGAAAAGGAAGATGTATTTATCACATGAAAAAAAGTATGCAAAATTCATCTTTAGTGGGGTGCGTGATTTCTACAAGGACAGGTTATAATTATCGCATTAGAAAAGTTATTCTTTGTAGAAAGGAATTCAAACGGATTCACTCAATTGGTAATATTCGATTATCAAGAATCCAAACAATACTGGAAAAGGATCCTACATTTTATTCTGACGATTATCAGGGACAAATCACTAGGCCATCAACACACATTGCAATATCATGTTTGCATGATTTCTTTTCCAAGCAAGAGAGAGTATGCCAAATAGAGAAAAAATACACATTCCAGATAATTTCACAAGGCAGGAAATCTACAACTTATACAAGGATTATGTTCAAGGTCATCAAGGAAATGGCAACTTCAGCAGATATGCATATTTCACAAGAGTATGGAAAAAGAAGTTCAACAACATCCGCATTCCAAAGAGGTCAAGGATGGGGGTTTGCAGTACATGTGCTTCTCTTAAAGAAAGAACGGATAGAAAGAGGCATGTTTACAAAAAAAAAAAAGATAAACGTCAGTTATTAAATCTAGTTAACAATATTTTTTTGTTATGTTGTTTGTAGATTCCATAATCAATGCACTGCAAGAACATCGCAATCAACAATCAAATGAACGACAAAAGTTGTACAAACATCGCAAGAAGTGTTATGATGCTCCACATAAGTATATGGGTTTGATAATTGATGGCATGGATAAAAAAAACACTCTTTCCACATTTTTTCCGTGTGCCAAAGAATTTAAAGGAGGAAAATTTTATTCAGTTTCACTTGGTTGGGTGTATGGTTTTTCATGGTGAAATGATTCCAAGGGTTTACTTTACAACTCCAAATATTCACAATAATGCAAATTTGACCATCACCATAATTCATCATGTCATTACTCCTTGGCCTAGTGATCTTCCTAAAGTTCTATATCTACAATTGGACAACACAAGTCGAGAAAACAAAAATCAGGTCGTGTTTGGTTATCTAAGCATGCTTGTTGAATTGAGAATTTTTAAAAAGGTAAAAGTGGGTTTCCTTCTTGTTGGGAATACGCATGATCATATTGATCAAATGTTCAACCATTTTGCAAGGACATTGAGGAGGAAGAAAGTCGGGATCCTACCATCATTGATTGAAATTATAGGAAAAGCGTACCATCCAGAGCCTATTGTACAAAAATTGGAAGAAAATGTTGACATGCGAATATTTATGTTTGGATCGCATGGTGAAGAAAGGTGCATTGAAAAACTTAATGACATTAGCTTTCAACATCAATTTCGTATAAAAAAGATTGATGGAAAAACACTAATGTGGGGCAAGAAGTACTCAACTAGCACAAAATGGGGGCCTTCATCAGGTTTGGCATTTCTGAAATTCATCCCAAATCGTCAAGTGTATGCTTTAAATTTATTGTTATTGCAATCATCTGCAGATTCATAATGCGAGGCGACATAGTCAAGATGTTGATTCTTCTCAATGCTTCGAATAAATAAAAAAGTCTATCGAAGATACATATGAGTACTTTGATGCTGGTGATTCTGTTTGGTGGGAGTCTTTTGTCATGGAGCAGAGTGACATAATTTCAAACTCTACAAATGGATATATATATATATATTTGAAGTCTCCATTTGCTTGGCCACAAAATTTATCAAATGAAAACGAGGTAACAAATTTGAACCTCGAGCTGTTGATTTTTCTCAAGTCGAGGAAAGAGAAATGTATATTGGCTCTAGAAGATCATCTGCAAAGCGTCGAGAGATGGAAGACCTTTACAGGGGCTCAGTACAAAATATCAAGGAGGGTTGAATGATTGCAGTTTTGGCTATAGATGATGCACGTCATTATCCATTCTGGATTGCAAAAGCTATGAAGGTCAATAAAGAAAATGAAGAAGTAGTATCAGTAGAAGTACATTGGTATGCAAAAAATACACACCCATTTGATGGTGTGTACAAGGCAGAGATGGTGGTTGAGAAAAAGGTTTGCAGAAAGAGAAAAAGAAAGGGTCAAAAAATAAATCGTCGCCGCATTGACATCTTGAAATTAGAGGAAGTTGATATAATTGTTTATGATTTCAAGTTGACAAAGAAAGACACTCTTTACTCCAAGACTATAGAGATTATCAAGAGGTTGCTGCCAAAACAAGAAGTTGCAAGATGGGAGTCTGTTAAACCAAGCCGTAGATCCCAAAGGAATATGACATATGAAATGATGGGCATAGATGTAGACTCAAATGGTGCACCCATTGGTAATAGAAAAGAATATGGGTCATCTACAAATTCATCCAGTCCTTCATATGCAGAAAATGTAGATTCTGATGGGGTGTCAGAATCCATGGATGAATCTGAATAATTTCACATGAAGCATTTTAGATGCTTTTTATTAGTATGTTTGTAATTGAAACTCTAAAGGAGTTTTTGAATATTTATATGAATAATTTGTTCTTGTATGGTCTAATATATCATTTCATTATGAATCGCATCATAATTTATTTGTTTTTATATGGTTAGAGTGGTGAAATTATTTATGAAATTTGTTTTTTTGTTTAATATGCAAGTTTCCAAAAAGTTGTAATTTATATCTTGAGGAAAAAAAACTTTTTCCAATTTAGGGGTTGATTTTAAAGTTTTTGTAAAGAACAGTATGGGATGTTTAGGCCATGGCTCTATTTTTTACCCTGAAAAAATTATGTGTATACTGGTATCAACACTTTTCTATTCGAGGGGTGTTTTGGTGTTTTTTTTGCAAAAATCATCGTTTTTATGGCTAGAGTTCCTGTTCATAGTATAAAGTTCTCATTTCATAGTATAAGTGGTTTATGCCCAAGGTGATGCTTCTGTTTCTGCCTCTCTCACTCGCCTTAACCCTCAATCGACTTCTCTCACAATTAGCACCAACTAAAGAAGACATCAATCCACTTGTGTAGTGAATTATTTAAGAGAGGAGGGGTTTATTTATAGATATAATTTAGGGTTTTATTCTTGCTATCTATTAGCTTTTTTGTAGGATATTTTGGCTCTCTAATTCATGAGAAAACTGTGTTTTTCGGGGCCCATATGCTTGGGAACGTGTGGTCATTCCCTCTTGATGACTATAACTCGAATAGTTATTTCCATGAGGTGTGTCTAACCCATGGGAATCGTCATTAAATGACTCTTAGACTTTGCGAGTTCACTTTATTAATGTATTAATTATGTGAACGTTTTTTATAAAGTGAGTTTGAGTTAATTTAATAAAGTTCATAAGTTGAGGCATTAATAACTTAAATTAATTGTGGGCCATTGATCTCAAGTCAATATTAGATTTAATCTTGACTATTGAAATTAGGGATTTGTCCCAACTCAAAATTATAAAAAGGTAGCAAGGAATAAGACAATACACATTCATTATTCAAGAGATAAATGAGTAAAAGAAAGTTAGAGAAGGGATTTCTTATTTTCATCCATTTGTGAGGAAGAAAGACGAGCATATATTGTTAAATGTACAACACCACGAGTCATTATCCAATCCAATATTGTGTAGCTAGGATTGGGCCTCATGTGTTGAGGTAGAGAGCTTGAGTTGGACTCAGGAACTTGGAGTAGATTCTTGAGTTGGACTCAAGAATGACTAAGCCTTTAGTTGTAAAAGGTTATTCCTCATGTGTTGAGGTGAATGATTTGATGTATCAAAGTGATGATATTGTAAAGTCTTGTTGGACAAGGCTCAAGACTTGTGTGTCAACTCAGATTCTCATGTAGACCTCCAGTTATAGTAGGTACCCATGGGATGGAACTCCAATTATAGAGGTAGATTCTTTGCATGTTGAAGCATTAATGTTGTGTGATGTATTACTAGCCACGGTCATCATTTGTTATTAAGTCTCCTTTAGAGACTAGCCACCTCTAGAGTGAATTACTTTAGCATATGATCATTTGGTCCAAGAGTAATATAATATGATTACAACATCTGACAAATATTCTGAGTATAATCTGATATGATAGATAATTAAAGTTAAAACATGTGTAGATAAGACAAGAGATAAACATAAGATATGATAAATTATGAGAGAATTCGAATTGCACATAAAATAGTTAATTAAGAGAGAATTCGAATGGTTAAACTTGAGTAAATCAAAGGAGAACTCGATTTGATCATTACAGTGATGTTAACAAGAAAGAATCAGTTAAATAGATTTAACTAAGTGATAAAAAAGAAGATCTAGTTAACTGAGTGTTATTGCATGAGGACACTTATGTTAAACTAAAAGACGACACTTATGTTAACAAGAAAGAATCAATTAAAGAGAGGTAACTAAGTGATAACAAAGAATATCTAGTTAACTAAGTATTATTGCATGACGACACTTATGTTAAACTAAAATACAACACTTGAGTTGCAACACTTGCATGACGAGGGGCGAGTTCATCCTAAGAATCATTTCAATGAGTTAATGCACTGCATGAGAAGTGGGGCACACTTCTTCATGCAAGATTGATGCATCCAAATGGAGGGTGAGTTCATCTTGAAGTTAGAATATAAAAATAGAATCCGATGCATGTAAAGAATATATAAATATGTTATACAGGATTGGTGAATTTAAGGTGAAGCGAATTATCTTCTCCCTTGAATTCAAGGCGCTTCTAGTTGTGCAGGATATTATTCTAAGTCTCTCTTTATCTTTCTCTTGCTCTGTAATTTCACCGGGGGTGCTTGATGTAAAAGACATTCTCTGCTATCTATCATAATTATACTCTAAATATTTGTTGGGGTTTTTCATGCTCATTGTTTTGAGATTTTTCCCCAGGGTACATCTTGTGTTATGGTGTAATGTTTCATGTGATTGAATGGTTCATTGATTCAAGTATTCAATATTTTCGCACTTAAACTTTTAAAGTTCAAATCTCATCATATTTTCTCAAAAATCAACATGGTATCAGAGCTAGGGGTGTGAAGGAGATAAGATTTTTCAAGCAAACTTAATCCTAAGGAGTTGAGCACAATACTTGAGAGCCATGGAATCGATCTCCTTTCGACCGGAATACCGTCTTGAGGGCACTTCAAATTCCAACACTTGGAAGGAGAGGGTGTTGAACATCTTGGAGGAACATGACTTGGATGGCTACATATCCATTGTGGTGGAGAATCCTACATCTAATGCAAGGCTCATCAACTTCAAGAACATCCAAGATAATTCCAAACGGATCATCCATGATTTGGTAAAGGACAATTTGATGTCCATGATCACTATGTTGAAGACCGCAAATGAGTGTTTTGATACATGGACAAACCTATATGAGAATAAGGCCCCGAGTCAAAAGAGGGAATTGAAGAATAACCTTTGAAACCTAAAGATGGAGAAGTATGAGATAGTGGGCTCCTTCTTCACCAAGATCTCTCAGGTAAGAGATCAACTTGCTAGTATTGGAGTAGTGGTGGATGAAG
The DNA here is from genome assembly GCA_027924585.1 of Larix kaempferi. Taxonomy (NCBI): domain Eukaryota; kingdom Viridiplantae; phylum Streptophyta; class Pinopsida; order Pinales; family Pinaceae; genus Larix; species Larix kaempferi. Next base: position 70,726 of record BSBM01000866.1, on the reverse strand, counting down.
ATGATCTTCTCCAAACCACTATTGATGGTATCCCATCCTCATGGGAGACATTATTGGCTGCGGTAAACAGCCGAGAGGTACAAACTAACTTCAAAATTTTGTGGCATGACTTCCTCCAAGAGGAGGGGAGAATCTAGAGCAATTCAGTGTGCATCAAAGAAGAAAACCTTACCCTCACAACAAGGATGAAGAAAGGAAAGAAGAACTTATCTCAAAATTAGTTCTCCCATTCAAAGAAGAAGGTATACAAAAAGGGCTTTGACAATTCGAAGGTTAGATGCTACAATTGCGATAAGAAGGGCCATTATGCAAGGGAGTGCAAAGCAAAAAAAAGGGAAAATGAAGGTTTCATGATTCTACCGCTATAGAAGATGAAACTACTCAAAAGAATGCATCCAAAGAAAAGGAGACAAGGATGGAGTATTACCTAGTCTCAGAACTTTCCAGATCTGTAATAACAAGTGAGGACACATGGTTGGTTGATAGTGGCACATCCAAACATATGACTGGTTATAAGAGAGCCATCACCAATCACAAGGAGAAAAAGTTTACATGCAAGGTAGAATTGGGAGACAACACAACCTATTTGATCCAAGGTGTTGGATCCACCTCCTTCCAACTGATTTCAGGAGATATTTTACATGTGGAGGACATTATTTATGTTCTAGGCTTGAAGAAGAAACTCCTATCAGTTTCAGTTCTTGAAGATATGGGCTTCTGATTTAAAAAGAGTTTCTCTAACAGTACTACTAGATCTAAAGGGATTTTAGATTTAATACATTCTAAAGTATGTTGTCCCATGTCATACCCTTCCCGGAGTAGATATTTATATTATGTATTTTTTATAGATGACTTCTCTAGAAATTCGTGGATTTATTTCCTAAAGGCTAAGAGGAAACCTTTAGCAAGTTTTAAGAATTCAAATCCCCAGTTGAGAAACAGACAGGAAAGCACATACATGCTTTGAGATCTGACAATGGAGGTGAATTTGATTCACATGTGTTTAATGAGTTATGTAGTGATGCAGGAATTTGTATATAGTTAATTGTACCCTACAACCCTCGACAAAATGGGGTTGCAGAAAGGAAGAATAGAACCATATGTGAAGCTACAAAATCCATGATGCATGATCAAGACCTGTCTACCTCATTATGGGAAAAGACCACCAGTACAACATTATATATCTAGAATAGAATTCCTCATGCCATTCTGGATGGGTAGACACCTGAAGAAGTGTTCACTAGTGAAAACCTAGATATTTCACACTTGAGGATCTTTTGGAGTCCTGTATACATTCATGTGCCGAAAGAAAAGAGGACAAAGATGGACCCATTAGGAAAGAAGGGAACCTTTTGTTGGAATATTCACACCATCATTTTTGTATTTTGCATGCTTGCATGCAAATCTGCATGCTGCATGCATCCAATCATCATCACGGTTTTCTCCCTGGCACCTAGAGATTGCTTCTAGCTCTCCAGAGCCTATCTTTAGCCCCCATTTGGCCTCCTACCTACCTAATATGCCTATTATCTCCTCAAATAAATTTTATCAATTTAATTTCATTAAGTGATAGGAAAGTCATTAGAGGAAGCATTAATAAATTTTAAAGAGTCTTTTAGAAGAGATTTGGACTTATAGTTTATAAGAGCTCTTGAGTCAGCTCTTCATTTGTAAAAAATCTCAAAAAACAGGTTTCAGTAGCTAAGCGCTTATTTAAAACGGTCCCTAAGCTACCGAAAGCTCTGCTTTCGGCAGCTTAAACGAAATTGTCAAGGCTCTCCTAGCTACTGAAAGTGAAAGGAAATTTTGAAATGAAAGCAGATCATTTCAAAGCTTGAACTACAAAAGTGCAGCCTAGATGCCATGAGGAGGAAGCTCCAATACCATGTGTTCGAAAAATGTTACAGGGGCCAAGAGATCAAGTCCCATATCAAATTGATTGCAGCAAGTGGTTTTATTTGCAGAGTTTGAAATCTATTACATCAAGCTATAAGAGATTAAAGTTAATTATTCCAAGCTGTAAGTGTTGAGTTATTCACCGTTCAATAATCCCTTTGTAAATTCATATGGCGCGTAGGCAGAGATCTTGTGGACAGAAGAATTTTCCACAAGTATTTGGAAAATATTGGAACGCTGAGGAAGGTTAGACTGTGAACTCATCAACAATTGTGTTTTGGGAGATTACTTCTGCCCTTGGAAAGCAATCCAGAGATAATCAATGATATGATAGAACTTTTTCTGTCAAAAGCACGCTTATTGTTGGGATCATTTATTTATGGAAACTTCATTGGAGAGTTTCAACTATGAATTCATTGTTGGTCAATACAACAAAATTTCACTAGTTGATTTAAGCAGGGGTATGAATGCATCCAACCACGAACATTTTGACTGTGAGAACTTCAATGGATGCTACAGGAAATACTAATTGCGTGCAGCATATTAAAGAGAGAGTAATGACTTATAACCTAGATGATGGGTAAATCTCAAGGATTATCATTCAGCTGATGTTGGATTAATGAAATTTATCTCAAGACAGATCTTTCGATGGCTAATACAAGCTTTCACAGCTGTCTTAAGCCACCGAAAATAGAGCTTTCGGTAGCTTACAGATTCGGACTTTGGCTTGCCTAACTACCGAAAGCTAAAAAACTGGACAGAATGTTACCATTTTTGCACAGATTTGTTTTTTACTGATCCAAATAGCTCAAGGGTGGTTTATAATGTTATATAATGATTAAAGGCATCATGATCAAGGTTCTGTTCTAGATTTAAAGGTGCCAGCAAGGTGGAGAAGATGAAGGATATTTACTGAAATTGATGGCGTTTTTACTATGAAAGGTCATCATTTGCAAATGACGTTTTTTGAGCGAACGGAGGATCATTTTTCAAAACGCCGAAGGTTTTTCTTCCTAACATGTCAGAGAAAAATAACCTCTCTCATTTTTCCTACAGGTGTCACAGACTGGGAGAATCGAATCCGTCACTGAGCCCCAATTTTTGGATCCCAGAATCTGCCTGTTTGACACATGTTTTTGAAATGTGAATCTCGGGAAAACCAAAATGAGTTTCAAAGGTATGAGAGAGTTTTTTTATCAAAACATATCAATGCACAATAACCTCTTTCAGTTTATACACAAGTGTCACATAGCTGGAGAACTGAACCCATCTCTGAGCCTCTTTTTCAGCAGTTTCAGCAAAAGTGGTGTTTTTACTATGCAGAGTCATCATTTTCAAATGATGATTCTGAACGACTGGAGAATCATTCTGCAAAAATCCCGAAGGTTTTTCTTCCTAACAAGTCAGAGAAAAATAATCTCTCTTAGTTTCTCTACAGATGTCACATATTGTGAGAATCGAACGCATCTCTGAGCCCCATTTTTCAGCAGTCTGGCCAATTAAAAATGATTTTCCTGGTTTGTTGAAAAACGGTTTTGGATTTTCCACCTGGAGGAAATTCGAACCAGCTTCTTAGGATCTGGGGAGAGGTTGTAAAGGCTATAAATACCAGAACTCATGTAGAACAAGGGTTGGATTTTGGATTTCTACAATGCTGCTACTGTAAACAAAGACCTTTTCTTAATATATTAAACTTGTAGCTTCTTTCATTGATGTGATCAGATTTCTTCTCTCTTATATATTTATGCTTATGAGTTGAATGAAGTTCTCTGTCTGTGCTTATATAATCCATAAGTGACTGTCATCTCACTATCTTATTATTTGGCAAAGGATCATAAGTTGTTATACTAGTTTCTAGACCCATCATACTTATTGTTTTATATGTGTATGATCTGGTTTAGGTGATTAGTTTCTGTTCTACTTGATACACAGCCCGTCTGATTGCATCTCTCGAAGGCCTGGTAGTGTTTGATATCCCTAGAAATCCTTGAATACACAGTCCAGTTAGTTAGATATTCATCTCGATCCAACCCCACACTCATTATTGAGTGAACCATTACAAGAATAGTTAAGTTACCAGGCTCATTCCCTTCACAGTCAGGGAAAGACTCCTGGAGTGATAACAAATTGGCGCCGTTTCCGGGGAGAGGATATTGAAGCTATTTTCCCTGGGAGAATGACATAGATCCGACTTTTGATGGAAGACAAAGGGAGGACAAAGAATTGACTGTATCATCTTCCTGGCGACTCCACGATTAAAGACTCCACTCGGGAGGATGGGTTGACAGAAGATGAAGAGGCTGAATTCAAAATCCAGTTACCAGTTCATAAGTTTACTTTATGAACTGTTGTTATTATTTATCAACTCCTTTATACTTTTCCCTTCACATGTTAAAAGAATTATCCTCTGTTTTGTATATTCTGAAGATTATCATCCATCTTTAGAAGAAGATTTGCAGCCTGCTTGTATTGTAGAAGTTGAATCAGTCTTTGTGCCTCATCTCATTTATAAAAATGACTTTTGTATCCAAACTCCTTCTATTGAGCATCCATGTAACCTTGAGGAGGTAGAACTTGTTTCAAAACCTGTGCAGATCACAGCACCTTCTGCCCTTATCGTTGATCCTCCTTGTCAAACTATTAACCCTCATGATCAGCCCACTACTTTTCAAGTCAAAATCCGAAATAAGATGTTTAAGCCTTTGAAGCTGCCCTATCCCCTTCATCCTTATCCTGTTGACTGTTATGAATATCTACCTTGGTTTTCTGGAGAAGACCAAGTTTCAGCTGAGAGGCATTTGCAATCCTTTGATAATTTTATTGATCGGTTCGAGTTTGTTCATGAAGATGTGATCATGAGACTTTTCTCTAAAACTTTGATCAGAGATGCTGCTGCATGGTTTAAGGGTCTGAGAGTTGATTCTATTGGCTCTTGGATCGAGTTCTCTAATGCTTTCATGAAGTATTGGGGTGAGTACAAATCACTAGATTCATATCTTGCTGATTTTTATGCTTTGAAGAGAGAGCAGGGTGAAGATTTGTTCATCTTCAATCGAAGATTTTACAGTATCTACCATGACATGCCTTTGGAGGTCCGGCCTACAGAGGCAGCTGCCATGATATATTATGTCATGGGTCTTCATTCAGAACTCGTTTTTCTTCTCCTAGAAAGGAAGTCTTAATCCTTAATCCAGTTGTTCGAAGATGCTCAAGAGGTTGAGGAAAATATCTGTGCATCCAGGCTGATCCGAATGCAGGTTGACTCTGAAAATATGCAAGCACATGAACAAATGAACTGTCAGTACATTTCAGATTTTGAACAAGAAAATGATGAGTTTGAAAAGGAAAAGACTGCTATTTTGGATTATCACAATTTTCTCTCAAAAACACAAGAAGGGCATCAATCTTCCAGCAGAGGAGCAGTCATTTTTTAGCAGAAAGGTAATGACTATGAGGCAGTTTCAGGGCAGCAGCAAGCAGCTAAATATATTTCAGATTGTGAATCAATTCCTTCAACATCTACTAAGTGTTATAGAAATAGGTATGAGTCAGAATGTTATGAGCATTTTGTTAATCTGGATGAGCCTATGACAACTGAAGATTGCATAGGCAATTATATGTTTTTAACTGATCCTTATTCATATGATTTTAATATTGTTTTATCATTAGCTTCTGAGCACTTTTCTGAAGAGAAAGTTGTGATGATTAATAAACAAGATCTGAGCTCAAGGGAACATGAAGGTGGTCAGTCTTCTAATAGGGGAACTGTCATGGCCGAGAAAGAGGCTGCTATAGATGTGCAACTGTTTCCAGAAGACCAGTATGTTTCTAATCCATTGGTAGCATTCATGGAGTTATACATTTCAGAAAACCTGAAGATTTCAGATTTCCTCAGCTTGCCATTGTTTATGGGTAAGAATGGTTTCCTGGATAAGTTCTTATCACTGCTGTTACATTTCAGACATCAGCTACTAATCAATGATAAAGATGAGATTTCTTCAGTTTTTAAATTGTTTGAATGGCTGTTATGGAAGTCAGCATTCACCTAACCCGATTGCAGATCCAATTAGAGTAGACTAGTGTAGGGAATAAGCTCGTTGCCCGAGCATTTTGTTTTCTTCCAGTTTGCATCAGAAATAGAAGTTAGTTTGTGTGAATAAAGATAGCTCTTGAAAGGTGTTCAGAGGGTGGTTGTATTACTGACTCCATAGCCCAATGGAACACTAGAGGACAGGTTTGAAATTTTGTTTTACAGGAAAGGCATTGTATCTGTGGTTCTTGGAACCTCACAGGGAGGTTTCCATCCCTGAGTAGGAGCCAGATGTTATCTCCTCAAATAAATTTTCTCAATTTACTTTCATTAAGTGATAGGAAAGTCATTAGAGGAAGCATTAATAAATTTTAAAGAGTCTTTTAGAAGAGATTTGGACTTATAGTTTATAAGATCTCTTGAGTTAGCTCTTCATTTGTAAAAAATATCAAAAAACAAGTTTCGGTAGCTAAGCGCTTTTTTAAAACGGTCCCTAAGCTACCGAAAGCTCTGCTTTCGACAGCTTAAATGAAATTGTCAAGGCTCTCCTAGCTACCGAAAGTGAAAGGAAATTTTGAAATGAAAGCAGATCATTTCAAAGCTTGAACTACAAAAGTGCAGCCTAGATGCCATGAGGAGGAAGCTCCAATACCATGTGTTCAAAAAATGTTATAGGGGCCAAGAGATCAATTCCCATATCAAATTGATTGCAGCAAGTGGTTTTATTTGCAGAGTTTGAAATCTATTACATCAAGCTATAAGAGATTAAAGTTAATTATTCCAATATGTAAGTGTTGAGTTATTCACCGTTCAATAAGCCCTTTGTAAATTCATATGGCGCACAGGCAGAGATCTTGTGGACAGAAGAATTTTCCACAAGTATTTGGAAAATATTGGAACGCTGAGGAAGGTTAGACTGTGAACTCATCAACAATTGTGTTTTGGGAGATTACTTCTTCCCTTGGAAAGCAATCCAAAGATAATCAATGATATGATAGAACTTTTTCTGTCAAAAGCACGCTTATTGCTGGGATCATTTATTTATGGAAACTTCATTGGAGAGTTTCAACTATGAATTCATTGTTGGTCAATACAACAAACTTTCACTAGTTGATTTAAGCAGGGGTATGAATGCATCCATCCACGAACATTTTGACTGTGAGAACTTCAATGGATGCTACAGGAAATACTAATTGCGTGCAGCATATTAAAGAGAGAGTAATGACTTATAACCCAGATGATGGGTAAAGCTCAAGGATTATCATTCAGCTGATGTTGGAGTAATGAAAGTTATCTCAAGACAGATCTTTTGATGGATAATACAGGCTTTCACAGCTGTCTTAAGCCACCGAAAATAGAGCTTTCGGTAGCTTACAGATTTGGACTTTGGCTTGCCTAGCTACCGAAAGCTAAAAAATTGGACAAAATGTTACCATTTTTTCACAGATTTGATTTTTACTGATCCAAACAGCTCAAGGGTGGTTTATAATGTTATATAATGATTAAAGGCATCATGATCAAGGTTCTTTTCTAGATTTAAAGGTGCCAGCAAGGTGGAGAAGACGAAGGATATTTACTGAAATTGATGGTGTTTTTACTGTGAAAGGTCATCATTTTCAAATGATGTTTCTGAGCGACTGGAGAATCATTTTTCAAAACGCTCGAAGGTTTTTATTTCTAACATGTTAGAGAAAAATAACCTCTCTCATATTTCCTACAGGTGTCACAGATTGGGAGAATCGAATCCGTCACTGAGCCCCAATTTTTGGATCCTAGAATCTGCCTGTTTGACACATGTTTTTGAAATGCGGATCTTAGGAAAACCAAAATGAGTTTCAAAGATCTGAGAGATATTTTTTATCAAAAGAGATCAATGCACAATAACCTCTTTTAGTTTATACACAGGTGTCACATAGCTGGAGAACTGAACCCATCTCTGAGCCTCTTTTTCAGCAGTTTCAGCAAAAGTGGCATTTTTACTGTGCAGAGTCATCATTTTCAAATGATGATTCTGAGCGACTGGAGAATCATTATGCACAATTCCCGGATTATTTTTCTTCCTAACATGTCAGATAACAATAAACTCTCTCATGTTTTCTACAGGTGTCACATATTGGGAGAATCGAACGCATCTATGAGCCCCATTTTTCAGCAGTTTGGCCAATTAAAAATGATTTTCCTGGTTTGTTGAAAAACGATTTTGGATTTTCCACCTGGAGGAAATTCGACCCAGCTTCTTAGGATCTGGGGAGAGTTTGTAAAGGCTATAAATCCCAAAAATCATGTAGAACAAGGGTTGGATTTTGGAGTTCTACAATGCTGCTACTGTAAACAAAGACCTTTTCTTAATATATTAAACTTGTAGCTTCTTTCATTGATGTGATCAAATTTCTTCTCTCTTATCTATTTATGCTTATGAGTTGAATGAAGTTATCTGTCTGTGCTTATCTAATCCATAAGTGACTATCATCTCACTATCTGATTATTTGGAAAAGGATCATAAGTTGTTATACTAGTTTCTAGACCCATCATACTTATTGTTTTATATGTGTATGATCTGGTTTAGGTGATTAGTTTCTGTTCTACTTGATACACAACCCGTCTGATTGCATCTCTCGAAGGCCTGGTAGTGTTTGATATCCCTAGACATCCTTGAATACACAATCCAGTTATTTAGATATTCATCTCGATCCAAACCCACACTCATTATTGAGTGAACCATTACAAGAATAGTTAAGTTACCAGGCTCATTCCCTTCACAGTCAGGGAAAGACTCCTGGAGTGATAACAACGCCCTCCTTGACTTTTCAGCTTGGCAAGTGCGCCTTTATCACCTACCACAGCCATTTTGGGCGCCTTTTCTCACCAACCACCAGTTATCACTCAGTTAGAGCGCCTTTTCTCACCTACCGGGAGTTATCACTCAGTTAGTGTATTAATTAAGCAATTGTTCCACTGATTTCTCATGATGATTGCTTGTAGCTTCTAGTTAGCTAGTTCTGGAGTTCCAATTGACTATTTGACACCCTCATGCACCCCCCTTGGAGTCTCCATTCCCTGATTTATGCCTAGATGGTTTTGTTAGACTCAATTGGACACACTTAACTAGATCTTACCATTTATGACTGATACTACTGACTGGATGATATCTCCATTGTTCTCCAAGCTAGACTCTGAGCTCAGATTCGAATGACCTACTTGGCTAATTCAAATCCTATATGATGCTCCTTTACAGTTCATTGTACTTCTTCTCTACATTAATTATTCATTGTATGATATTGACATTGTCCATTATTCTATGTTTATGAGTGATTATTGAATGCATGCTTCTTCTTCTTTGCAAATAATCTTGAGAGTTAGATTGTGAGTTTGTTACAGTTGCTAGATCCATGCATATTATCACACCTGTATTGGTTATAACGAATCATCCAAATACTACAGAACATATGTGCCAAGTGAAAGTCACATTGAGGTCAGTTGATATGTGACTTTCCATGAAGAGGCAACATTCAAGCGACCGAAAGAGATTCAATATAATACAGACATAGAGGAGCATGAGATTCCTATGATGGAGGACCCAGATACTAATTCTCCTCATTCATATGTTCAGAGGGAGAATCCAACAGATTTCTCAGATTCGCAAGCTCCTAATGAACCAGTAGAACTGGTTGATGAACCTCCTACCAAGAGGAGGTATGCATGGTGCCGAGATATACTACAAAATGAAGATAGTCAAGGAGAACCATTAGTCTCTTCCAGAGAGAGAAATCAACCTAACATATATTTAGGGTATGTTACATTGATGAGTCACATCAATGATTTAGATCCTTCCACCTATGAAGAAGCTGCAAAGAAGAAAGTATGAAAAGATGTGATCGTAGAGGAACACAAGTCTGTTCTGAAGAATTATGTTTGGGAAGTTGTTCCTAAACCTAAAGGGAAGTCCATAGTTACTTCCAGATGGCTTTAAAATATCAAGCATGTAGCTGATGGTAGTATTGAAAAGTATAAAGCCATATTTGTTTCCCAAGCTTTCTCTCAGAAAGAAGGCATAGATTATGAGGATACATTCGCTCCTGTGGCCAAGTACACCACTATTCGAGTTGTGATCTCACTTGCATATGTTATAGGATGGAAGCTTCACCAGATGGATGTGAATACAACCTTCCTCAATGGTGAGGCTGAGGAAGAGGTTTATATATAGCATCCTGAGGGGTTTGTATTTCATGGGAAAGAGTCCCATGTGTGAAATTGAAGAAATCCTTATATGGGCTTCAGCAAGCTCCCAAAGCTTGGTATTCAAGAATTGACAACTACCTTTAGAGTTTGGGATTCTCTAAGAGCGAATATTATCCAAATATGTACTTCAAAGTCGTAAAGAACCAATCATTCATATTGGTTCTTTATGTTGATGATTTGTTCCTTATAGGAGAGGAACAACTGATTGCTTGGTGTAAGAGGGATCTCACTTCTGATTTCGAGATGAAAGAAATAGGTCTTATGCACTACTTTCTTGGCCTTGAGATTTGGAAAAGAAAAGATGAGATATTTCTTTCTCAATGGAATTACACTATTGATATATTGCGCAGGTTTGGCATGATGGATTGCAAATCCATGAATACTCCGATGGTTTCCAAATTGAGGAAACTACATGATTCAGGATCTGGATCTGATCCAGTGGACCCCACTTTGTATAGATAGCTTATTGGTTCGTTGATGTACTTGATACACTCGATACCATATATATGTTATACTGTGAATATTCCGAGTTAGTTTATGTATGATCTGAGACACAGACATTGGGTTGTTGTTAAGCATGTTCTTAGGTACCTTCGAGGTACGATTTCTTATGGACTCAATTATGCCTCCATTGGAGGGGTGTTGTTACTTGGTTATAATGACTCTGATTGGGGTGGTAGCATTGTGGATCGAAAGAGTACATCTAGATAATTTTTTAGCTTGGGTTCTGCTATGATCTCTTGGTCTAGTAGGAAGCAGTGCTCTGTAGCCCAAAGTACTACAGAAGCAGAGTATATTGCTGCTAGTATTGCCTACTAAAAAGCAGTGTGGCTTAGGAAGCTACTTGTTGGGTTGTTTGGTGAGAAGCTTGAATCTACAGTCATTCGGTGTGACAATCAAAGCTACATCAAGCTTTATGAAAACCTTTTGTTTCATGATAAGTCGAATGAAATGAAGTGTCACTTCATCAGAGACATGGTCCAGAAAGGAACAATGAAACTTCAGTACATTTATACTGATGAGAAGATTGTATATGTGTTAACAAAGCTTCTGTCAGTGACGAAGTTCAGGTACTTCCGAGACAAGCTTGGTATGGCAGAGAATTCCTCCCTCTCTAAGAGGGAGTGTTAAATGTACAGCATCACAAGTCATTCTCCAAGCCAATATTGTGCATCCAGGATTGGAATTCATGTGTTGAGGTAGGGAGCCTAAGTTAGACTCAGGAACTTGCAGTAGATTCTTGATTTGGACTCAAGAATGACTAATCCTTCAGTTGTAAAAGGTTATTCCTTGTGTTTTGAGGTGAATGCTTTGATGTATCAAAGTGATGGTGTTGTAAAGTCTTGTTGGACAAGGCTCATGACTTACGTATCAACTCAGATTCTCATGTGGACCTCTAGTTATAGTAGGTACCCATGGGGTGGACCTCCAATTATAGAGGTAGATGCTTTACATGTTGAAGCATAAATGTTGTGTGATGGATTACTAACCATGGTCAACAATTTCTATTAAGTCTCCTTTAGAGACTGGCCACCTCTAGAGTGAATTAATTTAGCATATGATCATTTGGTCCGAGAGTAATATAATATGATTACAACATTTGACAAAAATTCTGAGTATAATCTGATATGATAGATAATTAAAGTTAACACATGTGCAGATAAGGCAAGAGATAAACATAAGATGTGATAAGTTATGAGAGAATTTGAATTGCACATAAAAGAGTTAATTAAGAGATAATTCGAATTGCTAAACTTTAATAAATCAAAGGAGAACTCGATTTGATCATTACAATGATGTTAACAAGAAAGAATCGGTTAAAGAGATTTAACTAAGTGATAACAAAGCATATCTAGCTAACTAAGTGTTATTGCATGACGACACTTATGTTAAACTAAAAGATGACACTTATGTTAACAAGAAAGAATTAGTTAAAGAGAGTTAACTAAGTGATAACAAAGAAGATCCGGTTAACTAAGTGTTATTGCATGACGACACTTATGTTAAACTAAAAGACGACACTTATGTTAAACTAAAAGATGACACTTGAGTTGTGACACTTGCATGACGACACTTAAGTTATCCACCTAACTAAGTGGGAAATATTTCAGTTAAGGGGAAAGTTCATCCTAAGAATCAGTTCAGTGAGTTAATGCACTACATGAGAAGTGGGGCGTACTTCTCCATGCAAGATCGATGCATCCAGATGGAGGGCGAGTTCATCCTGAAGTCAGAAGATAAAAATCGAAGTTGATGCATGTGAAGAATATATAAATATGTTATACAGGATTATGAATTTAAGGTGACGCGAATTCTCTTCTCCCTTGAAGGCAAGACGCTTCTAATTATGCAGGATATTATTCTGGGTCTCTCTTTATCTTTCTCTTGCTTTGTAATTTAACCTGGGGTGATTGATGTAAAAGATATTCTCTGCTATCTATCATAATTATACTCTGAAGGTTTGCTAGGGTTTTTCATCCTCATTGTTTTGAGGGTTTTCCCCAGGGTACATCTTGTGTTATGGTTGAATGTTTAATGTGATTGAATGGTTCATTGATTCAAGTATTTAGGATTTCCGCACTTAAAGTTTTAAATTTAAAAGCTCGTCATATTTGCTAAAAAATCAACAAATATCAGTAGGAAGGGAGCATCCATTAATTGCAGGAGATGTACAGTAGCAATCCGTACAATGGAGAAAATCATACAACAGGAGGCTATGTGGAATTCATACAGTGCACAAAATTATCAGATAGATCACATATGTGAGTTTTGCAGGCATACAATACAATCCGTACGAACTTACAATCCATAGAGGATGTACGATCTTGTAGAAAGGGTGGCTGTGAAGAATTTATGTGTTGGAAATTTTCTAGGTTTGTTGTTCGCTTGTAATTTTTTTGGTGAGCCATTTTCCCGAGTCCAGGAGCTCTTGTAAGTTATGAAATTATTTAAATGATGAACTGATTTGAAGAGAAGAAAAATAACTATCACTAGTACAAAATGAGAGATAAGTGACCAAGCGACCCAAAAAATTGGTCACCACAGCTTTTTCAAGGGATAAATTACCAAAATTGAGAAATTTTAAGTGAACTGACTAAAAATGACCAATTTGGTCACAGGATAAGAACTAAACTAAAAATGACCAAGATAAATGACCAATTTGGTCACAGAATAAGAACTAAACTAAAAATGACCAATTTGGTCACAAGATAAGAACTAAACTAAAAATGACGACATAACAATTGGTCATTTATGTGGTCGTTTTTAGTTGTGTCATTCCGGCGATGAAAAATTATAATTTTGATAATGAATTTGTACAATTTACTAAATTTTAGCACTGCAGATGGATTCAGAGACCCCTTAAATTTTAACAATGCAGATGGATTCGGAGACCCCTTTCTAGGGGGTCTCGGTCTCCGAATCCATCTGCAATGTTCAAAATTTAGTAATGTAGTGTTCAAATTTAGTAAATTGTAACATTAATATTACACAACTTGGATTATTTTTCAATACATGTCTTCTAAGGGATCATTTATTTGAGGCCATCCTAATGCTTGTGTTAGATGATAGGAGAATCATTGAGATGCTCATTTAGGGGTTTCTCTACTAATTAGTGCCTTGAGTGTGGTGAGTTGATATCTAGATAATACATCATGTCTTGCATATAGTTTATCAAGTGATACATGAGTTCTTATACATGTGGTTGAGTCGAGTCTTAGTCGATATTTGTCGTCTTTCCCTTTTGGAATTGTCATGTCCTAAAGTTAATGTCACTTCATTCAGCTTGTTGTACTGGTTGTGTTCATGTTTTGTTTGAACAAAACCATCGTCGTTTGACCATCTCGACAGTCTGTAAAAGTTTCGACAAGTTCATGTATTTTGTGTTATGTTAGCTAAAAATTGTGAATTTCACAACCTCCATTAATTCTCCAAATACATTCATTCACCATGGTTCTCTTTGCACCCGAGTTCAAAAATATTTAAAGTCCCCCTGGGTCCCTCCCTTACAAGAAATAGCCAATATCCTCCATTTTTAAGAAAAAATAATTCCTCCCTTTTTGTAAAAATCCCTTTGTTCCCATCTCCTTGAATAATAATAATATTAATAATACCCCCATAATCGTAGTTAACCCCTTCTCCTTTCACATATAAAATAAATAAATGATCAAAAACCTTTTTTCCCTGTATCTTTTCACCCATATATAATATTAATATATTGTATAGTTATTATATATATTTATATAATTAATATATGTAACTAGTATTAACAAATTAAGAAAAAGAAGAATATAAACAAAACAAATGTAACATATAGAGGGAAACTCAAAAAAAGTGAAAAGTGAATGAGCGGTGAATTAGAAAATAGATTGAGAGGGGAAATAAAAGAAAATGTGGCCTCCAATAGATCTGATCTCCATGAATTGCTCAGAGAAAGCAAATTTCTCCATATGGTTGCAATGATCTCCATGTGATCTCCACGAATTGCACACAGGAAGCAAAGTTCTCCATATGTTTGCAAGGATCTCTATGCGATAGGCTTCTTGATTTTGCTTCAGATCATCTATTTGCCATCGATTTTTTCAACAATATTTGGGGTGGGTTTGAAACCCTAGCTCAACTACTGCAGCACAATCATGCTTCAGGTAACAATTCCTACCCTTATCTCTTCGGTTCCATTGTATTTATGGGATTTCTTTAATCTTTGGATTCATGGTTTAATGGTCTCAGTATGCAGATATAGAAGCTCATTCTACAACATTGTTGATTTCTCCTTAATTTCTTTGATACCTCTATAAAATTATGTCTTTGAAAGATTTATGCGCCACCTTTAACTTTGTCAGTCTCACTACGTACAACGTAAGGGGTTTTATATTAGGTTGTCATTTTCCTACTTGCAATAGCATCTTCCTTCCGCTACTTCCATTTCATTGATTTTCATCTATGAACCCATTTGGAATAGACCAGGGATATAATACCTTAGGGGTTGAGGGACATATGAACGTTAGCCGGATAGGTCCAACGACGAAACTTACAGGTCTTTATAATTTCCTATTATTAGGGTTTCTCCCCTAGCATAGTGGGTTTCCCCTATAGTGCAGTGGAAGCAAAGCAAGCAGGAGTAAGGAGAATTTTAACTGCTTCATCTGTACCCATAACTGCTCCTGTATCTTGGTCAACATAATAAAAAACTTATGATGGATATACTACCACTGCATCAACTGACTCAACTTCAACTCTCATATCCATGGTTTATTTACAATGTGAATACCTTGCTAATCGTGGGCATACATGTTTCAATACACCAATAGATTGGGGTTGATGTAAGCAACTAGCAAAGAGTGCATTCAACTAACTTCATTTTTTGTTTGAACTTTTTTTCTTCAGCCACATGGGTTATTTTATGCCTCAATATATCATTTACTTAAATTTAGATGTTTTCTGCAAGGAGTGGAATTGATATTTCATCCATACGATATTGGTTGGTGCAGATGCCACACTTATAGATACACCAAGTGACAAAAGCATGTGTGGCCATAGACCAACATGCAGGAGTTCCCCTAAGTATGCATGTGGGATCAGGGCTTATGAACACTAACCAAGGTAGCGAAAAGAGGCCTTTTCCTTTGCATGATCTATATAATTTTGCAGTAATATTGCCATTCCTATAAATTTGTTGCCAGCCAGGATTGATGATCATCGGGCCTACAAAATGGATTGTCCTCAAGGCCACTTTACTTTGCCTCATCTGCCATCAACCACTCAATTCTGTTTGAATAATTATTCACTTGATGACATGTTTAGTTTTTCCAGAAATTCTACAAGCAAGGTCATTAATTCTCTCTTTTTAATGTTTTTGGTAGGAAGTCCATGCTGCACTTTCCTTGCAAGAGAAATAAATTATACATGATCTCATTTTTGCAAGAGTTCATGTGACCAACTCTTCCAACCTTCTTTCCTTTTTATTTACACGATATTGCTTGTCTCGTTCCTTTTTATGTGAAGCAAAACACCTAGTTTGTATTATAAGGAAATTTCAACTCTAAAATCGAACACCATTGCGGAGCAAACCAAGCAACAAGCTCTAAAATCGAATACCATTGCGAAGCAAATCAAGCAGAAATAGCAGAACATGGAGCCGAACTCTATCCCATTGTAAGTATAAGCATGAAATATCATTTTCTGTTTGTAGAATATACTTGTTTTCTTCACATTTTGATAAAGGTTTCAATTATTTTGTACCAATTTTGAATGGATTGGTAGGTGAAGGAATGAGTTTTAGTAGATGAAGATTGGATTTTTGTAGTAATATTAAGTTGGGTTTGGGATATTTTTTGGATTTTTGTACTGGTTTAAATCGAACTTTTCTTCCAGGTTTAAAGAAATTATGTTGTGATAAAAAGATATAAAATTTGCATGAATTTTTATTTACTTTTTGGTGTGACTTTGATGGGGTTTTGATTCAAGTTGTTGGTGCAAAGTCACATCCCAACCTACGAAGCCACAATCATAATGTCGGTGCCTATTATGCGGTTGCGATTTGAACCTGAGCTTGAAAATCGATTCTTAAACCAGTCAATGACCCCGACCCTTGTTTTTACATGATGGATGTCACTAGTCACAGTATTACCATTGACAATACTTTGTGGAAAAGCATGTTGTAGTATTAATTCTTTTGGGAAATTTCATGTCTCACTTAATTTCATTTATTGCATATATCTGATTTAGATCTTTTTTAATATCACAAATTTGTTTGCTTAACATTTCTAGATGAATAATTTTGTTGAGACATTTCCTTGCAGTTGTTGTCCAATAATATGATATTTCTTGGTGTTGTAGTCTTTCTACCTTTCCAACTAGGATGAATAGTTCTTTCCATTGAATATCAACTTGTAGTCACCACATCTAATGCATTACTTACAGGAGGGATATCTAGTGCTACAGGTTCAGATTTGGGTCTCCCTGAAATCACTTTAAAGAATAGTCTCAAGTCAGTTGCAAACGTGTAAGAAACTACCCTGACCAAGGAGTTGCTTCAAGGGAATATGAGCACTGGTAAGCCTAAATATGATGGAAGTTCTAATATTACTACAGCTGGAGGTTTTGTGGAAGTATTGGCAGAAGCCTTTCTTGCTTCTTTGCGGGATTCTGATGTTGCAACTCTTTCTATTGGTTACATTGTCATTTTGTTTTTTGTTTTATGTTATCTTGGCTTAATATCCTTGATACGTTACAACATAGGTGAACCTCTGACAATGGAAAGTATCTATGGTATAGCTTCTGTGGCAGAGGCCGCTCCTTTCCATTGTCAGAGGTGAACCTCTGACAATGGAAAGTATCTATGGTATAGCTTCTGTGGTAGAGGCCGCTCCTTCCCTTGCAATGTCATTACTGTCTGGAGTAAAATATTTTCCACCATGGTGAAGGTTGCTTTTCTTTTACTGGTGGAGATTGGATTTTAACCTTTATTATGTGGTTGGTGGCTGGATGTCTGCACCATTAGCATGCTTGGAACAACATTGTCTTAGAGGGTGGGTTTTTTCTGGGAGTCACCTTTAACAAGTTCATTCCTTCAGTGACTTGTTGGGATTGTGTATATGTTAAAAATAAGCATCTTTGTCAGCCTTCTTCGAGAGTTTTGTTCTTTCTTTCAAAGGAAATTGTGCCCATGATGTGTGTAATTTCTGTAGTACATGTTTAAGTTCTTTACTTTTATGTAGATGACTTTTCAATCTGGAAAAATACTTTATGTGATGCATTGCCATTTCCACTATATGATTAATAGAGTATCAAATAACATGCATGTACGATTTCTTAGTCAAAAAGTACTTCGTCCTCGTGTCCTGTACTTTCTCAGAGATCCTTCTGATCCAAATTATAATCCATTCTGAGATCTCATTGATGATCCCATACATAAGCATGCACAGAGGGTATTGCTGTCTGTTGTGGTTTATGGAAGCTTGATTGTCTTGCTGGTATTATTACCAGTAAAACTCGCAATGTTTTTGGCACCTTCACTATACCCTTTGGATACGTCGTATGTTCATATCTAAACTTAAAATCTGATTTTGGCAGTTAGTATTATCCGACATTGGCTAATGTGAGTTTATTTTGTAAATATAGTTGACTTTCTTATTTTGAATTTGTTGCAAGATGTCAGATCCATTTATAGAGATCCCAATAGACATGCTTTTGTTTCATATCTATATTCCATTTTCCATTGAGCACTTCATCCCCTGGGAAACTTTTAAGAAAGTTCTTTTCCACTGGTTTTCTGTTATTGGTTGGATGCTTGGATTTTCCGACTTCCTCTTTCCAAACTCTAAGGACCGAAATGGTCAACAAAGATTGTGGCCTCATCTGCACAAAATATTGTGTTAGCACAGAGAGCGAGCCTGCTAGGTTTTGAACCTGGGTCATAAATAGCACACTGCTTACAAAACTTGTAGACGTCTGTATGGTCACCATCATAATTCTTTTACCCTTTCTGGAAATCTAATCAGTGGCTTTTATTTATCTACACCTAGAACAATGCACTTATTCAGCAGATCAAATATTTTTGTGGATACAACTTTGAGTTGATATTTTATTATGATGCCATTTTGTCTTTTTGATATATTTTCCTAGAGGAAAGTTCCATTTATGAAGAAAAGGGATTGTTAATTTCTAATTGCTCTGTCTGGATTGTTGTTCAGGTTGACATTGCTCAGGAAGTGCAACAAATAAATTCATATCCATTACAAGCGTTTGATTGGATTCTAGATGATGTAAACTTTACAATGTTTGGAGACCTGGATCACTGTCAATTGTCGAAGAATCTAGAAACATCTTTTGAGGAAGCAGAAATCATAGAGGAAATATTACATACTGCAGAAGCATCTCAGGCAGATAATACTGAAGTTGATTATTTATTATTTAGTGATATTGATAACATTGATGAAATTTGGAGAGGAGAGGATCTTGGAGATGATATATTACCCTCATTAGAGGAGTTGGAGAATCATGATACTTCTGTGGTGCAATGTGGCAACCGCACTAATCCAGAGGTTACTGGAATTCAATTACGCCAAAGATGGAAGACATACTAGCAGGAACTGCCCTTTGAGGGTACTGCCATGAAGAGGGTTCGATTGGAGAAGTATCTAGTGCAAGACTCTGTTGTTGAACATCCATCATTGCTTGCCCCAACAATGATTATGCCTATGATGTACAAGAGCAGTTTATCTTATTTGACAGTTTTAACGGACATAATCATAATTCAAAGGTACATATTTGAACTGAACTTACTATAATAATTATATTATAATGATACATGATTTCTTTGGACATTTGTAGCATCTATCGTAATATATATATATAATTCCATGTTGCAACTGTCTTTCTTTTTCTCTCTACAGCCTGAAGTCACTGCTTTCATTTGTTTGGAAAATGAAAATAATATTGGGTTTCCCTCCTTCCCATTTGATGGGAGGCATAAGTAGTATCTTGTTTATATTTAACAACAAAGAGGAACTAAAATGTGCAGCTGATTGTTTGGGTTTAGAGTTCTTTTTGTCTAATTCAATGTAATATTTATGGCAGGTTATGACACAACTTCAAGATCCGGGGCCCCTAGCACCGACAAGGAAAATAAATACCATCAGAGAAGGTAATGAGACTATAGAAACCTGAATCATTTCTTTTCAATATGCATTGGTGGGAATTTAACGACTAGTTTGGTTGCAATTGCAAATTTTGTAACGCTCAAGGAACTATTCCAAGTTTCCAACTAATGAATGTCTCGCATTACAGGTCATGTATCGGATCATTTGAGAGGTCCAGTAACAAATGGAAGTCTTCGTATGAATCACTAGAAAGCTCATTCAGTCACAGGCTTGAGCAGTTCATCTAGGGGACAACAACCAACCTGGGAATAGTAGTATGGGTGTATGGAAGGGTCCAACCAATGAAATTCAACATATATTACATGGTTCAGAATTTGACTTTCTCGCCAAATAGGGTTGATGTTCCTGATATAATTACTGTTAATCAAGTCATTTCCTCAATACCTCCGCAGCCTTTGACATATGGACTTTTCCTGAATAACCAATCTTCAGAGATAGTTGATAGACTTGCAGAGTCCCCTACCCAAACTATGAAACATGAACCAGGCAATAGTATAGATGTATGGAAGTCTCAGAAACGGGAATTGACACCGCCCATTGAGGATAAAATACACATTTCCAAAATAAGTGGTTGGACTTGTTTATCACAAGTCAGTCAACACTCAACTGTGACTGTTGTTCAGAACTGTGAGATTGCACCATCTGAATATGATTCAAAGACACCAAACCAGTTTGGTAAACCAAGTAAAGGTTCATCGCATAGAGAAGTACCAGGTCAAGTCTTTCTATGTGCTTAATTTGCCAGAGAATGTGACAGAAGAGAAACTAAAAGAACTTTTTGGTCAACATGGTGAAGTTACTAAATTCGTTCTATTGGAACAAAATCTTGGGCATCCAAAGCATGATTTTGGCTTTGTTCATTATGCTGACCATTCCAGTGCCATAAAACCTATTGAAAAAACAGAGAAATGTGTTATTGAAGGTAAAAAGAAAAAGAAGCAGTGTGGACAATTGCTTCTTGAAACTCTGCTATTCATATTTTTGATTGGTAAAATATGTTAAGATCTGTAAGTTTTTTTTATTTCTAGGTCGGGAGTTGTGAGTATCTTTAGCAAGACCTCTCAGTGATAAGAAGCCCCAAACTATGGAAGCCCCTACATCTTTTCAGAGGTCTCTGTTTTCAAAATTTCAGCCTCAAGATGGGTATGGTTACAATCCAAACATGTATGATTTTGGTTCCATGGGTTATACTCAGGTAAAACACAATATTTTTCTGTTGTGATTCTTTGCATGACTACACCTGCAAGAGATTCATAATTCTTTTGTTGCCTATTTATGTTGTATTTTCCAAGCTTTTATTGATTATCCTTATAACCTTCCTTGTGAAATTATTCACAAGGTCTTTCAACCTGTCATCTATGGTAGAGAAAGTGCACATGTTATAATCTCAAATAACCTTGTTTTTAAACTTTCTCATATGGTATTTCAGCCTATCATCTATGGAAGAGGCCCGACACCTAAAGGCATGACGATGGTACCCATGATACTTCCAAATGGGCGTGTTGGATACGTATTGCAAGTCTCACCATCAATTGGGTTTCGTTCACCTCCACATCATTGACACGAGAAAGGTATACTCCTTTCTTTTTGTTCTATTTTGATATTCAAAATTTATACTTGGTGAAGGTTACAATCTTAAGTTATTAGATTGTTAGTTATTTTTAAAGGGCTTGTTTATTCACTAGCTAACTGTCCCCTTGTATCACCCTCATGAAACTTGAGTCCCCCAGCAGTCTCACCGTCAATCATGTTTCCTTCCCCTCCAAATCATCGACATGTGAAAGGTATAATGACTTTCTTTTCATAGATCTTTGATATGTATTATGAGTATAATAGTAGCAAAATTTACTAAGCACGGCCTGCTTATTGCATTGTTAGGACCCTTTGCTTCTCCTGCAAAAATTGCCCCTTCGAAATCACCTCAGATGACACAGAGGATACCTTTGGCACCATCGCCATTGGTATTTCCTCCCCCCCTCCACCTACTAAAGGTATGGAAATTAGTACATAATATATTTTGTTATTCTTTGAATATTCATTATGTTATCACGAGTTGAATTTCTCTATAATTGTTATCATTTTATTTGCAAATAAATTTACTCCATGCATATAAGATCAGTCTGCTTAGATTTCACCTTATTTCTGTGTATAAAGAATCAAGATACATTATGTGTGAATAACTTGATGCATTCTTTGTACGGATTGTGGTTCAATAGCTTGCACTCAACCACTGACTTCTACTCCTCCTGGTGCACCATGTGGCTGTGTATATCCAATGCAAGTGGAGCTTGAGCTTGGGGTGGCACTTTATGTTTTTTTCCCATTGGTTTCATTGTTGGCTGCATAGATAGCAACATGAACTTTCTTGAAACAAAGCCAAGTAAGGATAATGGGAGCAAATGCAGATGCCCAAGATCAGGAAAAGACAATTGTGATTCTTGATTTGGTACCACTCGGAGAAAAATTTGACAATACAACCGCATTCTTGATTTTTGAGAGATTTTGGCAAAAGAAGGTTATCATTAGCATGACCCTTTTTGGTGACTATTGGGTAATCTTTGTTTCTTACCTAGGTATGTGACCATTTTCCATAATTTGGAAAGATCGTATTAACTGTTGGAAATTTTATTCTCATATCAATCCATAAGGAATTCTATTTAAGGGTGCTAGCTCAATGGTAGAGCACTTGCCTTATAGGAAAGAGGTTGGTGGTTCGATTCCTCTATGCCCTATATATATTCTGAAACCACTAAAAAGAGATAAATGACTAAAAAAATTACCAAAATTTGCATATCAACCACCACCAGTACAACATGAGAGATAAGTGACCAAACAAATGACCAAAATATGCATATAAATGACCATTTTTGAGTTGGCGTTCGCTGGTAGAAAATTAGTGGTCATTTATCACGTGACAAAAAATGTGGTCATAAATTTTGTTATTAATTGTGACAATTAATGACCAAATTAATAACCAAATATATGACCACAAGATAAGCTATAAATGACCAAGCTAAATATGACCACATTTTTGGTCGCATGATAAATGACCGCTAATTTGCTACCAATGGTCACCAACTCAAAATAGGTCATTTATATGTGGATTTTGGTCGTTTTTTTGGTCATTTATCTCTCATTTTGTACTAGTGTATGTTTGTGTTTAGATCTGTTTTCTTAGTTTTTGTTTCCGCTACAAATATCAGTTAATTTATTCCAGTTAGCGTAAATCTCAAATCTGAAATATTTACCTAGGCACTAGTTTATAGAGTTTAACATG
The DNA here is from genome assembly GCA_027924585.1 of Larix kaempferi. NCBI lineage: Eukaryota > Viridiplantae > Streptophyta > Pinopsida > Pinales > Pinaceae > Larix > Larix kaempferi. The sequence continues at coordinate 47,622 of BSBM01000866.1, read as the reverse complement.
GTATCAGAGCTTATGCTCTAAGAGAAAAGCATATCGAAGTTGTTGAGTGCATATCTATTGTATCAATAGGTCTCAACAGTAGATCATAAAGTGCTTGAAGGATTAAGCACAAGGCATTCATGTTAGGTATCAGTCTCACGTTCGAGGACATGTTAGATGAGGTATCTAATTTTTTTCCATGGAAGGAAAGGGTTACATTGCTCCTGAAAGAGCATGAATTGTGAGAGAATGTAGAGAAGGTTCTTCATGTACTAATAGATCCTGTAGATAAGGTAGCACAAGGGAAGAAGGATGCCAAGGCATAGAGGGTAATTCTAGATGCAATTAAGGATCACCTAATCCCACATGTGGCAGAGAAGACTACAACAAAGGAGATGATTGATGCCCTAGTTAGTATTTTTTGTAATATCCTATGTACTGATTACAAGGATACTCTATTGACTTCAAATAATCAAAACATAAATTAACTCATGCAGAAACTAGTTAACAAACTAGTTGTAGGAAAACTAGCCTTGGGCACTGGTGGATCCCCTTTAAGGTTTGATATTTGAAGTCTTTAGGGTCTAAAAGATCTAAAAGTGAATGTGCAGTAGAAAGGATATCAAATTCAAGGCAAGCTTCAGAGTCCTATGCACAATGTACTGGGGCCATTTATGCTTCGACAACAGCTATCGTTGAGGTCTCCACAAGGATTCCTGGGCACACCAGCATATGCAAACTAAACTCATTCACTTACACTTGAACTCAACCAGAGTGTGGATATAATATATTAACCCCCTGATCTAATGTTGGACAAGAGTTTCTGAGAATTAGGGAGGATTTGGATGAGTTTGGAGGAAAAAGAAGGAAGTGCGCTAGGTTGGACCACTCAGCTAGTTGACTTCCAGGCTCTCCCAAACAGGATGAGAGGGATACGAATTATCAGTAAAAGGATTGGAGGGTCTTAATAATCTCATATGACTTTCAAAACATAAAATTAACACTCAGGAAACTTTTAATTACATCTACTGCAAAACTAGTAAAAAAAAAGGTCTAATGAGCTAGTCTTGATAAAATGGAATACAAATAGCCTCTAAGGATTTCAAATTCTTCTTCTGAAGTAAAATATGGCTCAGATCTGAATATAAGAATAGAAGCAAGCCAAAATTAAGAATATTGAGTAGCAATTGAAGGTACTTTAATGTCAGACTTCTTAGAGAGTCTCTAATACATAAAATCCTTACAATATTGAGTGCAGAAGACTTCTAGAAGAGAAGAAGAGAAGAGTTCTTCATTGGATCTGCAATAAGGATGAACATAGAGTAGATGGATACTCATGGAAGGAACACCAAGCTTCAAGGGCTTCTCATGGGGCACATTCACTAAACTGATTCTCCTCCTTTGGATGAATCTCCTCAAGAACTCTCTCCAATTGAACTGACATTATGGATCTCTTCGGGATGACTTGGATTCTTCAATGGTGGGATGATACTGGCATGTAGATCATAATTCAATTTCTCTAGATCAAATCATGGATAACCAGAACACACACTGCATTGGGGCACATCTCCCAAGCTTGGTTGAGGCACATCACTCAACATTGAGAAGCAAGCTCTCAAACACTAAAAAAATTGGCCAAAAGATGTGAGAGGAGCGCACTAGCATTCTTTTATAGACTGGATATCTCCATGAGCAAGAAACTTGGCACATGTGAGTGGATGAGTGCGCCTTCCTTAGAGAGATTAACAACAACACTGCTTTGTGCAACCTTCCTGCTTTTCCAACATTCCTTCCTTTGTGAATTTCTCCTGCTTTTAGAAACTGCGCCATCCTTAGCTTTCTAGATGTTTCCTGCTTTTCAGAACTGGATGATTTTCTGCACTTTCCTTCTTTATGATCTTGCCTGCTTTTCATTGCTTTAGCTAGTTTCCTTCTTTTTCCCTGTCACCTTTCTTTTAGCTGCTTTCTTCTTGTTTCTATATTTTCTCGAGTGGATGAGGTCCACCTTATCCTCATGCGCCCTCCTAGCCACATGAGCACCACCACTTGTACAAAAATTAATTAAATCGTGATAAAATAAAATTAAAATGATTACAAGTACTCTAAACATTAAAATTATTGATTAACTAACTACTATAGGCCTGGCTCCAAAATTTATCCCAAATAATTAATAATGCCTTCCTTTTTTTTTCTCCTAGACCCTTAGTGATTAAAAGGGTCCAAGACTTAATCAAATAACCACTTAGAAAGGAACATGACATTTTTCATACTGATAACCTGAACGAGAAGATGATCTTGAAGAACAAGCTCTGAGATTGTCAGATGACCAGATCCGACAATGCTACCAACTACCTTATGAGGATCACATGGATACATCATCAACTTGCATCAATGGGAGAGAAGGTCTTGGATGCAGAACTAGTTCATGTGGCTTTGAATGGATTCACCAAGCCATGGGTATCATTCATGAAGGGGATCTATAATCGGGAGAACATTCCTAACTAGAAGAGACTATGGGATGAATGCATTCAATAGGAGACTCGAGATGAACCCATAGCCAACAAGTACAAAGGTGGTGATGAAAACTTAGCCCTTGTCAGCAAGGCAAGAAAAAGGCAAAGGGAAAGTTTTCAAGAAAGGTAATAGTGAGGGAGAAACGCATCAACAGGTGAAGAAGAAAGACTTGGGCAAGCTCAAGTGTTTCATTTTCCATAAGTACAGGTACTATGCATCTCAATGTCCAAAGAAAAAGAAGGGTAAGGGAAAAGGGCCACAAATAGCAACAGCAGAAACCCAACAGAGTGAACTTGTAGCTAAGTTTGAGGATGACTTCTATCTCATTTCTTGCCTTTCCACCAACACTATTTCCGGGAGTGCTTGGTACTTGGACAATGGTGGATCCCATCACATGACGAAAGCAGAAGATTTATTCAGCAAGATATCAGAGGATGACTCAGGGGTCCATGTGAAGCTTGGCAATGATGCCAAATATTCAATAAAGGGACAAGGTACAATTAAGTTCCAACTTGCGTCAGGAGGATTGTTTGATGCTCAGGAGGTGCTCTATGTACTAGGTCTAAAGAAAAACCTTTTGTCCATCTCAGTCATGGACAACAAGGGTTATGTAGTTACTTTCTAGAGAGGGAAGGTGTTCATATTCCCAGAGGAAGCTAGTCCAGGAACAGTTGTGAAGATTGGAGTGAGGCAAGGTAACTTATACAAGCTACAAGGCAATCCCGTTCAAGCATTGGTACATGAGAGTGAGAACCCATGCGAGCTTTGGCACAAGAGGATAGGAAATATGCACCATAAGGCGCTACCCATACTAAGGGAGATAGCCACTGGTATACAAGAGTTCATTATTGAGCAGCATGGGGTGTGCAAAGGATGTGTGCTTGGAAAGAATGTCAAGACTTCAATTCCCAATAGTGAGAGTTAGTCCAAGGTGATCTTGGATCTGATCCATTTGGATGTATGTGGGCCTATGTCAGTTGCATCAATTAAGGGAGCATCTTATTATGCATCCTTCATTGATGATTTCTCCAAGAAGAGATGGATCTACTTTATGAAGACCAAGGATGAAGTCTTCAATCGGTTCAAGGTGTTGAGATCAAACAATTGCATCAAGAAGAGCATCTTACTATGTAGCCTTCATTGATGATTTATCCAAGAAGAGCTGGATCTACTTCATGAATACCAAGGATGAAGTCTTCAATCGGTTCAAGGTGTTGAGATCATTAGGTGGTGAGTATACCTCCAATGAGTTCAAATATTTCTGCGAGGAGGTAGGAATCAAGAGGGAGAAGACATTTGCCTACAACCCACAACATAATGGGGTTGCAAAGAGGAATAGCAAGCCCATCATCAATTATGTGAAGGCCATGATCCACAATCAGAGTTTTCCCTTATTTATGTGGGCAGAGGCATGGAACACAACTATGTATTTGCAGAACTGGAGTCCTCACAAGATTTTGGAGGACAAGACCCTAGAGGAGGCATTCACATTAGTGAGACCTGAGACAGGGCATCTCAGCATTTTTGGTTGTCCATTCTACATCCATGTTCCTATGGAGAAGAGGACAAAGTTGGAGCTCTCTGGTGAGAAGGGAATTTTAGTGGGATACAACGAGGATTCAAAGGCCTACAAGATCTTCATGCCAGCACAACGAAAGATAGTGGTGAGTCGAGATGTCAAGTTCGAGGAGAAATTGACCTCCAGGAAATCTCATGATTTACCTATAGTTGCAAAGGACATAGACCATATGGCTTTGAAGGGTGAGCAGAGCTCACTGACTTCCAATACAGAAAGTCATCCTTTAGGGGAAGAGGAATATTTAGCCCCTTCCAGATCAACCGGAAGACCTAGGTGGTTTGAGTAGACTTTGAGGGATGCTTGGGAGTATGTAGAGGCACCCAGGACTAGTTTCAGAGAGAGTAGGTCACCGAGGAAGTTCCCGACTTATATGACCTTGATGACCAACATCATAGACTCAGATCCTTCCATCTTTGAGGAAGTAGTCGACCAATAGGTATGAAGAGATGCCATGGTGGAGGGGTACAACTCCATCGTGAAGACTAATGTCTAGGAGATTGTGTCGAGAGCAAAGGGGAAGTCAGTGGTGACTTCTACGTGGTTGTTAAAGGTCAATCATACAACAGATGGCAGTGTGGAGAAGTACAAGGTGAGATTTGTGGCCAGTGGATTCTCTCATAGCGAGGGAGTTGACTATGAGGAGACCTTTGCTCCTTTTTCCAGATATGCATGTATCCGAGTCGTGATATCTATTTATTCATAGATGGGGTGGAGGATTCACCAGATGGATGTGAATAAAACCTTCCTCAATGTGATCATTGAGGAAGAGGTATATATAGAGCAGCCATGGGGATTTGAGGTACATGACAGAGAGTCACAAGTGTGCAGGATTAAGAAAACCTTGTATGGACTTAAAGATGCACCCAGAGTGTGGTACTCCCAGATCAACAACTATTTGCAGAGCATGGGCTTCACCAAGAGTGAGGCAGATTCCAACTTGTACTTCAAACTTGTTGGATCTAAGCCACTCATCTTGGTCCTCTGTGTGGATGACTTGGTACTCATAGGGGAAAATAAGTTGATTGCAGGATGCAAGTCAGACTTGGCGACGGAATTTGAGATGAAGGATATCAGGTTGATGCATTACTCTATGGGATTGGAGGTATGGCATAGATTGGGAGAGATCTTCCTTGGACAAGGGAAGTACACAATGGAGATTCTGAGGAGATTCAGGATGGAGCACTGTAGACCGATGGCCACATTGATGACAACCAACATGAAGAAGGTTGATTCTTTAGAGTCAAAGTTGGAAGATTCCAAACTGTACAGGAAGCTTATTGGGTCCTTGATGTATCTGGTCAACACTAGGCTAGATATTTGTTTTGTCGTGGACACCTTGAGTCAATACATAGTGGAGCCAAGGCAGGTGCATTGGATCGTAAGAAAGCATGTGCTTAGATACTTGTAGGGAACAATCGAGTATTTTTTGAGATACCTTGGTGGAGATGGGGTGAAGTTGCAGGGCTACTTGGATTCAGATTGGGAAGGGAGTGATACAGATTGGAAGAGCACTTCAAGGTGTTGTTTCAGCTTGGGGTCAACAACAATTTCTTGGTTTAGCAATATGCATACTTCAATAGCACTCAATTCAGCAGAAGTTGACTACATGGCAACTAGCTTGGCAAGTTGTGAAGCAATTTGGCTTCACAAACCACTTACAGGGTTATTTGGTCTAGAGATGGAGCTTGTCATGATTCATTGCAACAATCAAAGTTGCATAAAACCCTTGGAGAATCCAGTGTTTCATGACAGCTTGAAGCACATTGAGATAAGATACCATGTCATTATAGATAGGGTCTTGAAGGGCATAGACAAGCTCTAGTACATTCCTACAAATGAGCAAGTTGCAAACATAATCACCAAACCTTTGGTGAAAGGGAAGTGCGTCTTCTTTCTAGAAAAGCTTGGAGTGGTGGAGAATACCTTCCTCGCTAAGAGGGAGTGTTGATGACTGTATCTCAGGCAGGTATTTCCATGGGGTGTGTTTAACCCATGGAAATCGTCATTAAATGACTCTTAGACTTTGAGAGTTCACTTTATTCATTCATCAATTAATGATTTTTTTTTATAAAGTGAATTTAAGTTAATTATGTAAAGTGCCTAAGTTGAATTAGATGTGGGCCATTTATCTCAAGTCAAGATTAGATTTAATCTTCATCGTTGAGATTAGGGATTTGGCCCAACTCAAAATTATAAAAAGGAAGCTAGGAATAAGACAAGACACATTCATTATTCACGAGACCAGGGAGTAAAATAAAATCAGAGAAAAGCTTTCTGATTTTCACCCATTGGCAAGAAGAAAGACGAGCAAAGATCAATAGCAAGGGAGTAGCCATTGACTGCAATAGGTCATACAACAAAGAAAATCGTACGACAGGAGGCCATACAAAATCCGTACAATGTACTGAATTACCAAACAGGCCGCATATGCGAGTTTTCCAAGCAAACGATACAGGCCATACAAGCTATATGATATTGCAAAGAGGGTGGTTGGGAAAAATATCTATGTGCTAGAAATTTTCCGGGTTTGTTGTTCGCTTGTAATTTCCTTAGCGAGCCATTTTCCGGAGTCTGGGCACTCTTGTAAGTTCTGAAATTATTTAAATGATGAATTGATTTGAAGAGCAGAAAAATCACTATGTTTGTGTTTGGATTTGTTTTCTTAGTTTTTGCTTCTATTACAAATATTAGTGAATTTATTCCAGTTAGTGTAAATCTCAGATCTGAAATATTTACCTAACCATTAGTTTAAAGAATTTAACATTCCCATAATTGTAGTGAACTTGGAGAGGTTCCCCCCAAAGGAAACTTCAATTGTGGCGTTCCCACGTTCCCTTTTTTACTATAAAGTTCCCACAACATTCCCCAAAGCCATTCCCACTAGAATTGGAATGTTTTGTATCGGTTCCCAAGTTACCTGGAATGCGGGAACCTCTTGAACAAGTTTCCTAGAGGGTGGGAACAATGCATGTGCAACAAAGGTTTAAAGTGTTTGTAACTCAACAGTTAGACTATGAGAGGTGTAAGCATTGTTTAGAGGCCAATCATTTGAAGAAAGCATACCCAAAATAGACAAATATTCAAGAGCAAAATAGGTATCCATCCAACTCAAAAGAAAGTCTGTATTTTTTTCAAAAGTTGCGCAAAGAAAGGAGATGCATGGGTGGTCATTGAATCAATGGAATTCAAATTTTCCAAGGTAAGGCCAGGACAATAGCTTATAGAGAAAAGCTTGTTCACAATGTTCCACTACAAAAACTGCAGTTGGGATTCAAAAAGAAGCCCAAAGCAGTGATATCCCAACTCTAATTGAGTGGCTAAATAACGAGTTCCTTTAGTCAAGATTCTACTTCCAAACTCTCATTTTCCAAAACCAATATAGATCCATCATAAATGTGGATCTATCAAGCACCAAGAGGCATCCAATTTCTTGAGGTGTTATTTTTTTAATGACTTTTTATTTGGTTTTAAATTTTTATTTGAATAGATATGGATTTTTTAATTATTTTTTATTTGGTTTGCATTTTTTAATTTATGAGCCGACATAATTTTTTTTAATTACTTTTTATTTTTGGTATATAATGTGACATCGTTACATAATGTTACACATCAATCAAAGTTTATGAAGAAATCCAACTTGGATAAAAGATAAATATATGTCTTGTAATTGATCCTAGGTGAAAGTTTTCTAAGAATCAACCCAACCCGGTTTTCATGTCAAATATCCATAGTTTAATGCCCAACCCAGTTTTATATGTTGGTTGGAAATTACACAAAATTTTCAGACAATGAAAACATAGCTAAAACTCACATTTACAGACAGAAAATGAAATTTAAATGCACACCATAAAATATTTCAGACTCAGAAATTTTTGGCCAATAGCCCAAGAAAAACCCACAAGGGGAAAACCTGTTACAGAGAGAATTTATATTTTTCAGAAAAACTTTAGTACAGTAAATTTACAGTCAAAATGCACTTATCTCAACCAATAGACTTCACCCAGAAAGCTGCCTCGAAAACTGTGCCTAGATGCCTCGATTTCTGTGCAAAAAATAGAACCTCGATTTCTGTGCCAACAGTCTCGATTTCTATGCAAAAATAGTGCCTCGAAAACAATGCCAAACAAGACAGCGTACGGATTGTAAGGTCCTCGAATTCTATGCATATTTATCTCGAAATTCGCACCCAAATTTGTTGCCTCGAGATTCACACTTAGATTGATGTCTCAAAATCTATGCCCACTGTACCCTGTTGTACGGCCTCGAAATCTATGCCAATGCACGTTCACGCTGCCTTGGGATTCGTGTTGTACGGATTTCTTGGGAAATGTGCCTGCAATTCTCTCCTTCAATGTCTGCTCCTCCTCTCAAGGAAATTGACCTCTCTCTCTTTGTCATTCTCTTCAAGTGAAGTGAAAATGCCTTTCTCTTGCCTTTTTGAGTAAAACCCTAGGATGAGTGAAAAGCCATCTAATCCAAGGGCTCAGATTGGCTTAGATGTATGGATGAGAATAAATGCACATTTAATTCTCATGAAAATTAATTTCACTCACCTCATTTGAATTGATCAAAAAGTAACTTTAATATCTAAAGTTGAATTAAATGCTCATCTCAAGTCATTTAATGCAAGGGTCACTTTATTTCCCCTTTTAAGTGACTAAGGCAAAAGTCAACTAGGAGAACACTTTCCTAGGTACAAAAATCAACACTCCCTCTTACCAAGGAAGGTGTTCTGCACCACTCCCAACTTGTCCCTAAAGAAGACAAACTTGCCCCGCCCCAAGGATTTTGTCAGAATGTCTGCAACCTGCTCATCAGTGGAAATGTACTGTAACTCCACAGCTCCTCTATGAACGTAGTTTCGGATGAAGTGGTATCCGATCTCTATGTGCTTTGACCTGTCGTGAAAAACTGGATTCTCAGATAGCTGGATGCAACTCTGATTGTCACAGTATATCACTGTAGGCCTTAGCTCCTGACCAAATAAGTCTACCAATAACTTGCGAAGCCACAGTGCCTTGCAACTAGCCTGACTAGCTGCCATGTACTCAACCTCGACAAAACTCAAAGCAACATACTTTTGCTTCCGACTGAACTACGACACTACTATCGAGCCCAAATTGAAGCAACAACCGAAAGTGCTACTCTAATCCATCACACTGCCTGCCCAATCTGAATCCATGAAGCCAACCAAACTAACTCCACTCGAACTCCTGTAGTCCAAACCAAAATCCACTGTCCCTGCAAGGTATCTCAACACATGTTTCGCGGTTGTCCAGTGCACTCTCTTAGGCTCCACCATTAACTGACTGAGAGTGTTCACCGCAAAACATAAGTTTGGCCTGGTGTTGACCAGATACATCAATGAACCAATGAGCTGACGATATAATGTGGGATCTACCAACTCTCCCTCGAAAGCATGAAGTTGCTTCCAGTTGGTAATCATAGGAGTGGGCATAGGCCTGCAGTCCTCCATCCAAAATCTCCTCAGAATATCTACAACATACTTTCCTTGTCCCAGGAAAATATGACCAGGCTCCTGCCAAACCTCCATCCCCAAATAATAGTGCATCACACCAATATCTATCATGTCATACTCTGAAGCAAGATCTCTCTTGCAAGTTGCAATGAGACGCTCCTCCCCTATGATAAACAAATCATCAACGTACAACAGAAGAATGAGTGGATCCCCATGAACCACAATTAAGTAAATATTGGGATCAGCCTCACTCTTCTGAAATCCCATCAACATCAGATATGCATCAATCCTGGAATACCAAGCTCGAGGAGCTGCTTTAGACCATACAAGGCCTTCTTCATCTTGCACACATGAGAATCCCTCCCATGAATCTCAAAGCCTTGGGGCTGCTCCAAATAAACCTCCTCCTGCAGAAGACCATTGAGAAATGCAGTCTTTACATCCATCTGGTGGATCTTCCAACCCATCTCTACTGCTATGGAAATCACTGCTTCAATGGAAGAATATCGAGCAACCGGTGCAAAGGTCTCATCATAATCTACTCCCTCTATCTGTGAAAACCCTCGTGCCACAAAACGAGCCTTAAACTTCTCCACACTGCCATCTGTAGCATGCTTCACCTTGTAAAGCCACTTGGAAGTCACCACTGACTTCCCCTCTGGTCTCGGTACAATCTCCCAAACATCATTCTTCATGATGGAATGATACTCTTCCATCATGGCATCTCTCCAAATATGATGCTGAGAGGCCTCCTCAAAAGTAGAAGGCTATGAATCACGAAGACTAGCAACTAGTGCCATACCCAATCTGTCAGGCATCACAACTGTCCTAATTGGCTCCCGGGGCCTACCAAATGACTATGCTTCCTTCAAGGTCTCTCGAAACCCTTTAGGTTTCCTCTTCCCTGAAGGTGGCTCCCAAACCGGTTTCTCCTCATCTGGAGACCTGCCAGAAGTAGATGGCCCAACAACCTGTGTACCTGTAGCTGATGAAATAGCCATTGGTGAATTCAGTGATCTAGAAGCTGCAACTAGTGAACTTGTGACCTGAGATCCAGAACCTGTCCCCAAAATACCTGTTGGTTGTACCACAGTACCTGTAGAACCTGTGCCTATAACCTGTGGCCCAGTCACTCCAGAAACCTGTGATCGAGTACTCTGAACTGAAGACACTTGTGTCACCTAAGGTGTGGAAGCTCGTGACTCCTCATACTCCAACTCTTTAGACTTCTTGAAGGCTCTCTCCTCCTCAAACCTCACTTCCCGCCTCACAACAACTTTCCTGAGTGCAGGAAGATAAATGCGGAAAGCCTTTGAAGTCTCATCATAGCCCACAAAGATGTCTCTCTCTGCAATGGGGTCCAAGTTTGTCCTCTTCTCTGAAGGGAAATGAGAGTAATTCAAGCAACCAAATATGCGAAAATGACCAACCTCAGGCTTCTTTCCTATGAACATCTCCTCAGGAGTCTTCCTCCCCAAGGCACGATGGGGACTCTTGTTCTGAAGGTAAACAACTGTACGGCAAGCCTCTGCCCAAAGAAAGAAAGGAAGACTTTGATCATGAAGCATAGCTCTCGCTGCTCCCACAATAGCCATGTTCTTCCTCTCAGCTACTCCATTATGCTCAGGAGTATATGGTATTGTCAACTGTCTTTGTATGCCCTCCTATATGCAAAACTCATCGACCTCATTGGAGGTATACTCGCCCCCATTGTTTGATATGGAAACCCGAATCCTCCTCCCTGTCTGATTCTCCACAAGAGCTTTGAACTCTTTGAAGGTCCGCAAGACATCAACTGACTTCTTGCTCCTCAAGAAGTAGATCCAGGTTTTCCTGGAATAGTCATCGATGAAAGTCACATAATACTCAAATCCTGTTAAGGAAACAAATGACATAGGACCACATAAATCTGAGTGAATCAAATTAAACACCCCTACTGACCTGTTGTCACTGCTCGGAAAAGCAGTCTTGGTGTACTTTCCCAAAGCAAACCCTCTGCATACATCATTGTGCTCTGTGCTGAACTTTGGTAGACATGTAACCATACTCCTCAACAATCTCAAAGCTGGATGATGCAAATGGACCATCCTTCAATGCCATAGCTCGCAAAGCTCACTGCTACTGCTGTGTGCCAAAGCATGCTGGGGCTGAAATAAGAGCTTGTATAGTTTCTCGCATCTAACCCCAATGTCCAAAGAGGTAGATGGTCCTGCAGTCTTGGGAAATATACGCACATGTCCATCCATGAAACAAACCCCAAGACCCCTATCCTCAATAGTGGAGACTGATACCAAGTTCTTTTTCAGCCCAGGGACAAACAACACATCCCTCAAATTCACAGGACTCGTGGACTCTCTCTGAAAAGTAATGGTCCCACGACAAACAGCCCTGACAACCGTGTCATCTCCCAGTACAACCTCCACATCTACACCTGTCTGTGAAAGCTCAGAGAACATCTCTCGAGCACCTGTCATATGACTCGAAGCTCCGCTATCAATATACCAAGTGTTGGCGGTAGATGCACCCATCTGATGGCCAATCAACAAAGAATACTCCCTCTCGATATCTAAATCAGTGTTGGTGATAATAGAGGCTCTCTCTCTCTCAACATATCCAACACAAAGAGAAAACTCTCTCTGGAATCTTTCTCCAAAATCATCAATCTCTGCTGAGGTTGTTGTCTGCTACTTCTTCTTCTTCTTTGGACACTGTGAAGCATAGTGCCCAAATCCCTGACAAGCAAAGCACTTGACTTTGCTTAAGTCTTTCTTCTGTCCACCCTATTGCTGTTGCTGCTTAGCCCCACCCTGCTTGGGGCCCTTCTTGGATTTCTTCTTTCCTTTTGCAGTCAAAGCCACGTTTTCCTCATCCTCCCTACTCTGTGAAGAGCTGCCCTGCACAAGACCTCTCTTGGTCTCCTCCTGCACAAAGTCATCCCATAGTCTATCCCAAGAAGGTATGTTCTCCCTGCCAACTATAGCCTGCACAAAAACAACCCACCGCACTAACTCAGTGGATGAAACTACCTCCCCAATTGTTGCAAGCTCATCTCTAACCTGAGATATCCTCGTGAGGTAGGATGTCACTCCCTCTGCATTGTGCATCTTTATACCCTTCAGCTTCTCTCTTAAGACCATCTTTGGTTCTCATTAGTGCTCTGGTATAAACTGGTCAAAGCATCCCACATTTTATATGCACGGTATTTACCTAAAATATGTGGAATAATATGGTCTTTAACTGCATCTAGAACAATTCTCCTAGCCTTGCAGTCCTTCTTGTTGAAAGTTTCTAATGCTTGAGCATCAGTAGAAGCGGGAATCTGAATTGGTTTAGCTGTTGTGTTGTTGACCACTTCATCCCAAAGTTCATTCTCTTCCAAAATCAACATAATCCTAGCATTCCATGGAACAAAATTCCCTGTCCCATCTAGCCTATCTTCCAACCTAAGCCATGTAGCCATCTCACTGCCAACTCAACAAAGTGTTGCCCACTAACAAAAGAATTTACTGACAGCTTGAAAATCACTTCTATTTTCTGCCCCCAAGTTCTGATACCATGAAAGTTTTATAAGAATCAACCCAACCCGGTTTTCATGTCAAACATCCATAGTTTAATGCCCAACCCAGTTTTATATGTTGGCTAGAAATTACACAAAGTTTTCAAACTATGAAAACACAGCTGAAACTTACATTTATAGACAGAAAATGAAATTTAAGTGTACACCATAAAATATTTCAAACTCGGAAATTTTTGGCCAATGGCCCAAGGAAAACCCACAAGGGGAAAACTTGTCAAAGAGAGAGAATTTTAATTTCTTCATAAAAACTTCAGTACAGTAACTTTACAGTCAAAATGCACTTATCTCAACCAATAGACTTCACCTAGAAAGCTGCCTCAAAAACTATGCCTAGCTGCCTCGATTTCTGTGCAAAAAACAGAACCTCGATTTCTGTGCCAGTAGTCTCGATTTCTGTGAGAAAGATTGCCTCGAAAACAGTGCCAAACGAGACAACATATGGATTGTACAGTCCTCGAATTATGTGCCTATTTATCTCAAAATTTGTGCCCAAATTTGTTGCCTCGGGATTCATGCTTAGATTGTTGTCTCGAAATCTGTGCCCATTGTACCCTACTGTACGACCTCGAAATCTGTGCCACTGTTCCTTCACGTTGTCTTGGGATTCGTGATGTACATATTTCTTGGGAAATGTGCCTACAATTCTCTCCTTCAATGTCTGCTTCTCTCAAGGAAATCGACCTCTCTCTTTGCCATTCTCTTCAAGTGAAGTGAAAATGCCTTTCCCTTGCCTTTTTGAGTAAAACCCTAAGGTGAATGAAAAGCCATCTAATCCAAGGGCTCAGATTGGCTTAGATGTGTGGATGAGAATAAATACACATTTAATTCTCATGAAAATTAATTTCACTCACCTCACTTAAATTTATCAAAAAATAACTTTAATCTCTAAAGTTGAATTAAATGCTCATCTCAAGTCATTTAATGCAAGGATCACTTTATTTCCCCTTTTAAGTGACTAAGGAAAAAGTCACCTAGGGGAACACTTTCCTAGGTACAAAAATCAACACTAGGTTCCCAAAGTTCAAGGCATATAGAAACAAGGTTTCATCATAGACAACAAATCTAACAACATAATTTAGTCAGAAAAATCAATCCATTATTCAACAATTTATGCATATTTTCCTCTTTCATTGGGATTTGGCATCGCCTAGGAATCTCTGCACTGTTCATGGTCTAGAAGACCCACTGCAGCTCTTTTTTTAGTGGTGAGGCCAGTTCTTTGTCTGATTTCTGTACCATGAGGCAGGATGAAGTATGCATGCAGTTGTTGGCCAAAGTTTCCTTGTTCATGGTTGATGCCCAATCACTACATGCGGTAGCTTATTCTGATTGTATTTCTGCCTTAGTAGTTTGAGAAAGATGATATAAGTTACATTGTATATACAATTCCACTTTTTTTACTTGCTGATGTAAATATTTTTCTGTATACTTTTTCAAAAAAAACAAATTATGGCCAAAAAGAGACAAACTAGTATCATGCAGTCTTCAAGTAATATTAGGAAACAACTCCACACAAATACAAGAGCAAAGTATGGTGATATGTGAACCCAAATCTGAATAGTTTCCTCATTTGAGATTCAATTGGAATATTGACCTAAGGCTATTACCTTATTGGTAAAGAAAAATTAAAAGTAAAAGTGAAAGTAAATTAATAGCATAAAAAGCTATAGCATTGTGACCATTCTTATATCATGTTTGCAGCATTAGAATGAATATGTAGATTTCTTGACTACTTCCAAAATGTGTGAAATGCGAGGTGAAATACAGGAAAAAGAAAGAAATTGAAGAAAATCAGGATTTCGGGAAAAAGACTCAGATCATACCTATAGCTAATTCATCTTCACAACAAAAACAAATGTGAGATACAAAATCACAGCAGGAAGTTGAAAAGATTCATGCTGAGAAGTAGCAACTAAACAATCAATTTCCTAGCATAATTAAGAAAATACAATTAGCTCACCTCCACAAGAAAGTATGGAATCAAACAAAATTTGTAAATGTGAGGTTTTGAGAAGTACCAATCCATTTATTAGTACCCCCAATCATGTTGCCATTTGTCACCAAATAGAAGAGTAAGTTCTGACCAGAAGGGTAAGGCATCCAATGTCATAACAATGCCAAAAGAAAAAAGAAAGCAACACCATTTTCTAGTGGTCATAAGAAAACCTAACCTGAAATCGATATTTCATGAGATATTAAGCAAAGTATATCCCAGTTAAGTCTCGATCTTTACAGGTGCAATTACAAGCCCTTTTAATTTTTATTGCAAGAGAATCTGAATACTGAGAGTGAGACTGCCTTCTCAAATTACACATAACTCTAAAGGCCATGTATTGGGAAACAATTATTCAAAAAAATTAAATTCAATGAAATGATCACTTGATAGAGCCCTGGCAATACCAATGTTAAGAACAAAAACAAAAAAATCTGGCAACAGTTTCTCAATAGAAGACCAGTAGTTATTTTACAAGAGCTACAAAAGGTGTTTAAGTTACTTGTAAGGTCCCAGGTTTTTCCTTCACATCGTCAATGGATTACATTGTGACTAACATCAAATCTTCTTATGATTACAAATATCCAGTAATGACTTTGCCTTATTGGATCTCAAACACTCCTGCACGCTGCTTGTAGTCCAGGCTTTTGTGAGCCACCTATTCTATGCAAGTTATTTTTCTGAAAAGTTCAGAAACAATACACTATCCTTTTGCTGATAAGTAATAGCAGCAGGGTAGTCTTTCCGCAAGCTTTTAGATGATAATAAAGAACACATACAAGATACAGGTTAAATGGAGAAAGACTAATCTGATTTTGTCAAAGAAAAATATTTTCTACATGATAATGGATATATAGCTTCACTGATGTTATGGATCACTCCCCTATCATAAACATTGTTCTGGACAAAAACCTGCTTTTCACTTTGCCACCTTGGAAATAATGCCTTCAAATTGAGGTAACAATTGAACAAATTACACTTCGAGTCATGGGTGTTTGCGTCAGGTCTCTTTTGCTTCCCAGCATTGACAAGTTCAGCAGAATGCTTCAGTGATTCAGATGCAGCTTTGACTTGAGTTAGACTAAGCTGCCACTTTTTGTAGCTGTCCCACTTGAAAGTCTGCAGACTTCAACATGATAAAACATTATATTTCTTCCCACAAAAGTCACTTGAGCTAGAATAACCCAATCAACATCCTAGGAAGAAAGTATGAGCAGTGATACTACAAGAAAAAGATTTATTCGAGATGTGCAGAAGCTCTCAAAATATAGCAGAAAAATTCCTGACATGCCTACAGCTTTACCTCATTGGTGGTGGTGTTAGTAATAACAAGGTGAACATGATAACCGAAGAACCCTGCTAGCAGTAAGGAAGTCACTGCCATGAACAATATTAAAAGTACTTGTGTGTTGTAGGCATTTAAAAACCACTGCATAAAGAAAGAGTATCAGTCAAAGAAAACTCAAACTCTCCCTCACACCTCACGGAGCATAACTAAATAACTGCATGGAAGATAGACCATATTATATTCTAGACCGAAAACACAATATTACCTGTACAATGTGGGGAGTCAATTTGGAAAATGAATTTTCAATACCATAGTAAACTGGCAAAATAAATAACAAGAATAATGAGATACATATCTGATATTCTTTGATTCACAACTATAAAAGGTAGCGATTTATTTATTTTCCAGATGATCAACAGTGAAAATCAGCAGCTCAAGAACCCTAGTATGTGCATGAATATGGCGTGAAGGCTTCAAATAAACCTCCACATAATTTTCTGTACCAGTTAAAATACGAAACACCCTTCGTTCCTTCAATTCACCCGCTAGAATTGCACCAAGGATAACCACTCCATATAAGCAAAGGAAAAAATGCCTACAACAAACAATTGCCATTCAGAAGAATGGCTATAGTGAGAGGAAGTACAACAGTTGCAAAGCACAGCCTTCTGGTTGATAAAAACGATATGCTTTCTAAAAACAGAATTTCAATCAGTTAAATTAAAATACAAGAAACATTTTGTTGAAATTTTACCTAGGAAGTGTTCTCCTAGTAAATTTTTTGCCTAAGTAATTAATGAGGTAAAAGGTGACATGACCCTTGTATTAATTGCTTGAGATGAGCAATTAATTCACTTTATTGTTATAAAGTGACTTTTGGTTTATTTAAGTGGTAAATGAATGAATTTAATTTATGGAGAGAATTATGAGCATTTATTCTCATCCATTGATCTAAGCCAATGTGGGCCCTTGGATTAGATGACCTTTCAGCTACCCTTGAGAGGCAAACCAAAAGACAAGGGATTTGAATTTAAAGGCATTCCCTCTACCATTGTTACACATCCAAAAAGAGATTTTTTGGTGAGGCATGAAATCCAAGAGAGTTGGAGCAAGTCAACTTCTTGAGAAGAGGAGGACACAGCAGTGAGAGAGAGAAGAGTGTGGGCACGCTTACCGAGGCAGCTACAACAGCAATTAATGAGCACACAAATTGAGGAGAGACAGCATTATTTCCCAGACTTCTGGCACACAATTCAAGGTACAGTACAGCTGCAATAAATTCTGAAATCGTACAGCTGAGGGCATGATTTCCCAGGCAGATTCTGGGCTCAAATTTTGAGGCGAAGTGGGCACAAAATTCAGGGCAGTAATTTATTGTGACAGTGGGCACCAATTCCGAAGGAAGAGAGCAGCTTTGGGCACGAAATTGGAGGTCCGTACAGGCTGTAAATTGATAGTCCATGCACAGCAGAATTAGCATGACTTTCGAGACTGCTGCACAGAATTCTAGGCAGCTTCAGCATGAAAATCGAGACAGCCTGTTGTCTGCTGGTTGAGATAAGTTGTACTTGGAAATTGTATTAATTGCTGTACCTTTCATTTAAGAAGAAATACAATACTCTCTCTCAATCAGGTTTTCCCCTTGAGGGTTTTTCCAGGGCAGTTTTGCCAAAAATTCCTGAGTCTTCCAAATTTCTGTGTGTCTGAAATGTCAAGTGAAGAATGTGTTATCTGCTCAAATTTAATGTGGTAGAACTTCTCTTTGTGCTTTAGGTTCAGATTGTTCATGTGTAATTCTTTATTGCAGCAGCTAGTAAACAAGAATTTAAATATTGAACTGATATATGTGCATAACCTAAAGTATGTTGAGGAGTGAAATTTCCACACATTTTACATCAAGGAACAAATATCATGTCAAAAAGCAACACCTTAGATGGTATTCACGGATTTGTACATTCAGCCTAACGAAATAGAACTCCAAATACATTAGGATGACAGAAAGACATCATTAATGTCCAAAGATGACCAAAAGGTCAAAGGTAAACAGGACAGTTATGTACATGACATGCAATATATCACAGGATCGTGCCCAAGATATTCATAACATATCTCTAAAAGTAACAATAACACACTACAACAAACAAAGTACAAAATATCTTATAGTGCAGTACTGTTATCCATATAATACATCTTTCGTTAAAGTCTAATATTTTAACATCAATTTCTAAAATGACTGTAAGATAATGTCATCTCGCAAGGAAATGCCTACAGCAGGGCATCTATTTGAGTCTCACTGTATGATACTGGGAGGCTACCAACACCTCATCTGTTTGAGTCTCACTGTATGATACTGGGAGGCCACCTCCACCCTGCTTATAGTTCTATGTTACATCCTATCTTTAAAAAATAAATATTCCCATGTTGCTATGAAAAGAACACTGTCCCCAAGGATCAGAAATAGGAAAAGAGAAACAGCAGGAAACAAGCCTCCAAAACTAGAACAACTGCAGTCCATTCTGGGTCAAAACCTTGGCAGGGAAACAACCAGAAAAAGCAAAATGCCAAGCACATAAAAACAGAGAATGGCACTGATTGAGGTGTCGGTCCATCTGGAAATCGCATTCTTCTTTTAAGCACAAAGTTTGGGGGTGGCTTCTGCTTGATCAAGGGTTGGCTGTCAAGACTCAAGAGTAGGCTTCATGAAACAGATGTGATAGATGCTGCTCGTGTTTTGTATGGCAAGGATGAAACAGTAGAGCATGTTTCTTGGGGATGTCCGGCTGCTAAAATGTTTTGGGCATGTTTTCAGGCTGAATTTCACTTCTCCACTGCCCTGCTTTCTTGGAAAGGTCCTCTTCAAGGTGACACTTGGATGATTAGGGACAGCTGCAAATTGTTGTGGCACTCAACATTGTTTATTGTTATCCGCTTTCAATGGAAGCATCAATTTAAAGTCAGTTTTCAAGAGGATGTTAAATTTTGAGCAAATACGATGAGCTTTGAACTTTAAAACTTTAGGTGCAGAAATACTGAATACTTGAATCAATGAACCATTCAATCACATGAAACATTCAACCATAACACAAGATGTACCTTGGGGAAAACCCTCAAAACAATGAGGATGAAAAACCCCAGCAAACCTTCAGAGTATAATTATGATAGATAGCAGAGAATGTCTTTTACATCAAGCACCCCCAATGCAATTACAGAGCAAGAGAAAGATAAAGAGAGACTCAGAATAATATCCTGCACAAATAGAAGCGCCTTGCCTTCAAGGGAGAAGAGAGTTCGCTTCACACTGAATTCATCAATCCTGTATAACATATCTATACATTCTTCACATGCATTGGCTTCTATTTTTATCTTTTGACTTCAGGATGAACTCGCCCTCCATCTGGATGCATCAATCTTCCATGAAGAAGTGCGCCCCACTTCTCATGCAATTCATTAACTCACTGAACTGATTCTTAGGATGAACTCGCCCCTTAACTGAAAGCTTGCCCACTTAGTTAGGTGGCTAACTTAAGTGTCGTCATGCAAGTGTCGCAATTCAAGTGTCGTCTTTTAGTTTAACATAAGTGTCGTCATGCAATAACAGTTAGTTAACTAGATCTTCTTTCATATCACTTAGTTAACTCTCTTAACATAAGTGTCATCATGTAATAACACTTGGTTAACTAGATCTTCTTTGATATCACTTAGTTAACTCTCTTAACCGATTCTTTCTTGTTAACATCACTGTAGTGATCAAATCAAGTTCTCCTTTGATTTACTGAAGTCTTCACTGAAGTTTAACAATTCAAATTCTCTCTTAATTAATTCTTTTATGTGCAATTTGAATTCTCTCATATCTTATCACATCTTATCTTTATCTCCTGTCTTATCTGCATGGTCAATATGTGTTAACTTTAATTATCTATCATATCAGATTATACTCAGAAGATTTGTCAGATGCTGCGATCATATTATATTACTCTCGAACCAAATGATCATATGCTAAAGTAATTCACGCTAGAGGTGGCCAGTCTCTAAAGGAGAATTAATAGAAATCGGTGACCATGGTAAGTAATACATCACACAACATTAATGCTTAACATGCAAAGTATCTACCTCTATAACTGGAGGTCCACCCCATGGGTACCTACTATAACTGGAGGTCCACATGAGAATCTTAGTTGACACACAAGTCCTGAGCCTTGTCCAACACATGAGGAATAACCTTTTACAATTGAAGGCTTAGTCATTCTTGAGTCCAACTCAAGAATCTACTCCAAGTTCCTGATTCCAACTCAGGCTCCCTACCTCAACACAAGAGGCCCAATCCTGGCTGCACAAGATTGGCTTGGAGAATGACTCATGGTGCTGCACATTTAATAGGAGATTTGAGGAGCTTTAAGCTGAAATCAGTTGTGCTTGTGAGGGACAAACTCTGTTTTCCATAGTGCTGTTGAGTCCCTCTCTTGGTGCACAGATTCGTGATGTTGAGTCCCTCTTTCTCTATGCATAGACTCGTATGCTTTCCTTTTTGGCCTTTTTAGGGCAGAATTTTCCTGGTACCTCTGGTGTTCATGTGATGTAGTTTTTGGTTTCATGGTGTACTTATTGTTCTAGGGAGTAATATATGAACTATTTCAAAAAAATACGGAGAATGGCAAGAATACTTCAATTTCAGGTTAGTAGTGAGTATTTATGTCAAGTTTAATTAATTTTTTAAGAAAAGAAAAAAAAGGTAAGGGGGTAGAAACCAGTCAGGAAACAGCTGGAACCTTCTGCTAAAGTTTATTGGAAATTTTGGAAACATCCAGAAATGATCAATAATTTCCAGGAGAGCTGGAAATCACTCAGTAGCTTTGGGATACTCCCAGAAATGTCCCAAACAAGGTTTCTGATTGATACAAAAATATATACTCAAGCTGCCAAAATTGATTCCAGGACATAGGAAATAATTGGTTATAACACCACATCCAAGCCACTAGGATGTTCTCTGATTGCAATAGCTCTCAAAGTTCTCAAAGAGACTCAGCAAAGAGCTAACTAGAGAACCATTTGATCCGCAATCATTCAGCCTATGGCCATGTCGATTCACTAGTACGAATGCTATTAACTTTTAATGCAAAAATTAAATGTTCTTTACACTGTTGGTCTAACTCACATCGTTCAGGTTTGAATTCGAGTTCGGCAGCCTTGAGATTCGGGTTTGAATTCGGTTCTTCGGATGAGGTTCGGCATTAGGTTCGGCCATATACACATAAGAAATAAAAAATTCAAAGTAAACAAACATATATCATTAAGAATCAATTAATCATGATCAATAAACATATGTATATAACTTAATCATGATATAATATCCAATCATCAATGCTAATCTTATGCTATATCATCTGAAATTTAGAATCAACAAGAATAAAACCATATGCAGAATTCTGTAGTAATAAACAGCTATTAGTTATCAATATAATCAGCTAATAGAAATTTAAATTAATCATGATCAATAAACATATGTATATAACTTAATCATGATATAATATCCAATCATCAATGCTAATCTTATGCTATATCATCTGAAATTTAGAATCAACAAGAATAAAACCATATGCAGAATTCTGTAGTAATAAACAGCTATTAGTTATCAATATAATCAGCTAATAGAAATTTAGAAAATGATAAGTGTTACCGGATGAAGTAGTAGGGCTAGTATCCAATGAACAAATGCACGGAGAAAGGGACCACTGTCACCTTAGCCACTTCCCCAAACTGCTTTGGAGATTCAGAACCTCCAAAGGGAGAGCCCTTCAATGATCTATAAACATCTAAGACAACAGATGCTATGTCTTCTAGAAGACCAAATCAGTGACCAGTGCCTTAATCAATATGTTTTTGCGAATGAAGAGGACATATTAGTTAATTATTTACGTTGTAGATGCCAAATATATCAAGTCAATATAGCAGCAAGAATAATCATAGGCAGTTTCGGATGTAAGTGAGGTCACTCATTAATGATTAACATCCACCACGTGGTATAAATCATCCAATGACAAGAAGAGATAATCACCAGTAACAATTTAAGGACTGAATATAACAGTCAATACAGTATGATAAAGACAGTCCGAACACTTGTATATAATAAGCAATAAGCTCAACACAAGATGTCTCACAAAAAGATTACGAGGTATGTCCTAGCACTTAACCACTTTAAGTTAATCAAATAACACTAGTTTTCAGACTGTATATAAAGACATTTACAGCAGTATGACAGTTGTGTCTATGTCCCTTTATAACAATTGTAAATGAATTAAAGAGATAAGGACAAAACAAAATCACTTGCACTTTTAATCCAACTTCACCAACAACTTCCATGCATTGAACATCAACTTTCAAATGGTAAATAATTATGATTTCAGACCTGCTTCTACCCACAGTCAATTCAGTAAGCTGATAACAGTCCAAACAATGGTGTGTAAGAGCAGCAATATATGCAAGATGTATAACAAATAACACTTAACCACTTTATATCATCCCAGTAATAGTAGTTCTCAGATTGTATATGAGGTCATTAACAGCAGTATTAAAGTTGTTCCAATGTCAATTTATGACAGCTGTAAATCAATCTAAAGAAATAAGAACAAAGTGAACAAAAATTACTTGTACTTCTAACCCAACTTCACCATCAATTTTCATGCATCAACAGTAAGTTAACAAGCTGTATGTAAGTTAATCTCAGACCTGTTATGATGCGACTTTCAGACCAAAAGCAGCCCTTAATATAATAGCCAATGTTATAAAGAAGTAATTTGGTGACTTGCTTGTGTAGGTGAAAAAAGGCAAAGGGAGAGGACTGTCTATAAATTGATAGTCTGCAAAAAAAATGCAGACCTGTTATGCAGCAAAGAAAAGGGGCTGAAAAGGGCTGTCTTCACCCTTGGGAGCATTTTTATTTTAATCATGTACAAAACACAATAAAACCTAATTAGGTAAAAATGTAAAAATTAACCTAACATGGTATTTACAAAAATGTACAAACTAGGGTTTTAGGTATTTTTGATATTTTAAAAATTTTAGAGCTTCCTAAAATTTCGCCCTAGGGCTTTTAGGACTAAAGAAGGCAGGCCGAAATTGTAGGAGAGAGGGCGGAAATTTTAGGAATGCCAAAAAATCGAAAATTTTAATTTTTTTATTTTCTAGGGTTTTTAACATAAAATTGCAGACCTAATTCTAACCCTAATTCTATCATGAAAATGCAAATTTACACATGAAAATGCAAGTGAAATTTAGTGAAAGTTGATAATTTGGAGTTTTAATGGATGTTACCCCAAACCCTAGCTTTAGAGGAAGGTGACCAGCCTTCCTCTTGGAGGTAATTCTCCTTACTACTAGGTTAGGGCTTCTTGAAACAACCTCTAGGGTTGGTTTCAAGAGTCTAAACTAGAGCAAAGTTGGAGCTCCAAGGCCAAACTTTCTAAAAACCTCCTCTTGGGAGCATTTTTACTATGTAATGAGGATAGAACAGCAGGAAAAAGCCCAATTCAAAGAGAATGTAGCCCTAGGGCTACCATTCAATTATTCAAGATGCAAAATTTACCTACCATTCATCAAGCAAAACTTAAAAATGTAAAAGACTTACTTGAGCATGAGTTATTCCAACCATTCTAGCATCCACAAAGTATTAGCAAGAAAAAGAAAGCATCCAACTTCATCCAAGAACAAGAAGAATCATCCCTCCAAGAAGTGTGCATCACTTCATAAGGCCCTTCTAAGGTAAAATAGTAGCATAATGAATTTTATCCCATAAGTTGTGTGTAAAAATGAAGTGAGGAGATTGTATTTATATGATCTCACACTCACTTTTTAAAAAATAACCAAGCCTACATACCTTAAAATGTCAACTTAAAATTATAACATGTCGGTGCATCGTTGCCAAAGAGAATCTTCCCAACTAGGGTAGATTCTGGGACGATTTCACTCAAGAGGAGATGAGAGAGGGATCAAGTTAGTCAGACCACAAGCATGGTGATGACCTATCGCTGCAGAGTCTTCCTGTTGCTCCATCCAACCGATCTTCAAATCTAAGACCTATCGCCATGGCCTTGTAGATATGATCAACTATGATTCAAACCCTCTTGAATCAAATAACCTGTAGATCACTGTGCAAACTGTCTTGGTTTTTTTAGGGACAAGACTCTGAGACCATGTTAATTTTTCCTCGAGCTTAAACTCTGATTACTTGTTCGAATAAAATTCCCAGATACATACACAAATAAAATCTCATATCTGATTTTATGAATAGTAACACATAAGCTCATTAACTAATTATAATACGCATCGGAATAGGAAACCAATCACACCACAATTTAACACAATAATTTACCCTGGAAACCCTAATGGAGAAAACCAGCAAACTAGGGCTTTCTTCAATCTCGAGCCAGAGAGAAAATAGAATATTTTACAATAAAAGATTTCACAAGTAGAAAAACCTTTAAGCGATTGTGTCATACGCTAGATCATACACTAGATCCCATATGTGGGTGTGTCTAATCTACCTTGGATCCATAGATCCACATCATCAAACACCCCTTAGTGCCACATCACCCCTAATTTGACCTTGTGGGTCCCATTTGAACCATTTCCATATTTCAAGGAAGTGGGCCCAACTTGTGTATTTCATGGTACAAGATCTATCTCTTTGATCTCCCTAGGTGGCCTAACTCATTCATTGGTTGAAACACTTTTCATATCTCAAGCCTCTTCAACCACACTTAAACTCTTAGGGTCACCTAAGCTTGCATTGCTTTCCGTAACCCAACTTCCACATCTCCCTAGGAACCATTGCTTTGGCTAATCTTCTGTTGATTGGCTATAGGGTCTCCCCCTTGGTCTTGACTTGTCTATATCTAAAGTGAAGAGTGCCTCGATTGTTGTGACTCCCAGCTTGCATTGGGAACTGTGGCATCTCTTGAGTCACCTCTTTAGTTGTCCATCTCCTCTACCATCCCGGATGGGATACCATTAGGGGCAACTACAAGTTGTGTGATAACATTTTTGGTGTCATTGCCGGGGAGGTAGAGGCTTACCTTAGGTGTCTGCGATTATCCATGCATAACTCATATCTTATCGCATCCGGATTAATATAGATGGTTATCATTTCAATCCTTAATTAAACCATATCCATCTATTTGTCACTCACTCTCTCCCTACATTTTAACGACATACATCTTGGTAGAAGAGTTTAAAGTCTACCTGGAGACTCCATTTCGTGACTCTGCTGAGAAGCGAACCCATAAAGAGATGTCTTCTCAAGACAATATCTCTCCTGAGATGACCATGGAATTCATGTCAAACATGATGACCATGGAATTCATGTCAAACATGTGTGAAATGGTCACCAACATTGCTATGTATCTTAAAAATCAAGATGAATATTTTAAAAGACATGATCAACAAACTAAAGAGATGTTAAAATCTATCTATAGCAATTCAATCCCTCCCAAGGCTAGTTCTCCTAAGCCTTAGCAACCTAAGCAAGTTGATTCGCAGCCTAGCAAGGCAGTGCATCCTAACAATCAACTTGTACGAAGAATCATGCCCAAAACTCTAAAGCCTTCATCTGAAATCATCACAAAGGGTAAAGCTGTGACTAGTTTTAGTCGAACCCCTCTTGCAAACAAAAAACCAGATCAAGAGATCAAGATTGATCTTCCTCCTAAAGCTAATGTTCCCAAAGCAACCCTTTGAGGAAACAGCCTGTGCCTTTGAAGACAAAGCCTCCCATGATTTTAAGGCCTAATCAAGAGCATCCAAGAACAAATGTTCCTAGTAAGCTGACCAATTCATCCGCTTTAGTTTCCTTAAAGGATTTAATCAAGATCCCGTCTATTAAGAATGACATTATGAAGTTCCTGGGTTTGAGTGTTAATGAAAAAGATAAGGAAAACCCCTACAACCTAAACATTGATGTTACGAGTTTCTTAGGAAAAATGAACATGCCTATCCCTCTCTATGAAATATTCAAGATCCCTTCCTTCCACAAGAGAGCTACCACCCATCTTGGAATCCAAACAAGGAAGCAAATTTCTATAGAACCTAAGGATTCCCCTGTCATGATCCAAAGTGTCTCCGGTAACAACTTTGGAGGTTGCCCTCTCTTTTACATTGCATTGGAAGTAAATGGGTTGATATTGCATAACTGCATGTTAGATTCAGGAGTTGAGGTAAATGTTATGCCCCTAAGAGTCATGGAACAACTTGAGCTAGTGCCCACAAGGCCTTATAGGAACGTTTGTGGAATGGATTCCAGAACTGTGAAAGCCATTGGGATAATAGAAAATTTTCCTATTAGGTTGGCTGCCTGTTCTGACATTGAGCTTTCAAGGAATGTCCTAGTTCTAGATGTCCCTTATGTCTGGGGAATGTTGTTGTCCAGGGAGTGGTCAGCAAGACTAGGTGGAAATGTGCAGATGGATCTCATATATGACACAATCCCAACTGGAAAGGGTTCATCCATAACCTTATTTAATGAACCACCTATGCAAGAGCATGTTGAGACGCCTGAACACTTGTTTACTGAAGCAATGTACTCAAGGTGATGAAATTGGAAACTTCATGGTTTTGGCAAATTATTGGGAGGAGGTTAAGAAACATCCTTTCCCACCTGATCAAATTTGGAGGATGCACTTTGACGGGGCCCATTCCTATCATGGCGCAAGAGCAAGAATTGTGTTGACCTCACCATCTGGAGAAGAAAGTCTGTTTTCCTTTCGTTTGGAGTTTGACTGCACTAATAACGTAGCTGAGTACGAAGCCTTACTTTTAGGATTAGAGCTTGCTCGGGAAAGAAACATTAAGACCTTATCTGTCATAGGTGATTCTGACCTTATTGTATCCCAAGTTAAGAATCTTTTTGCTGCCAAGAACAATAGACTTAGAAATTACAGAAATGCAGTTTGGGATACCATTGAATGTTATGGTGTCTTTGGAATTAAAGCAGTTCCCCGTGAACAAAACACTTTGGCTGATGAGCTGTCTGTCATAGCAAGTACCCTCCAAGCCTCTGAGTCTTTGAAGCAAAGAAACTGCAAGGTTGAAGTCATATTCAGACCCTCTGTCACCGATAACCAAGATTATTGGCAAGTCTTTGATGATGATGCCCAAATCATCCAATTCCTGACTGCTGCTCAAACCCCAATGATAAACTTTGAAGATGAAATGAAGGGTAGTTCAATTGAAGGAATGGACATAACAAAAATCACTTTCCCTTTGGAGAAGAATTTTAATAGGCATGATGAATTTAAAGGTAAGAGATCTGAGCCAGTTGATGAGGTCATTGAAATCAACATAGGCTCTTCTTGTTCCCCGAAGATGATTAAAATAGGGAAAAATGCCTCTAAAGAAGAAAGAAGGAAAATTGAAGAATTAATTAGAGAGTACAAGGATGTGTTTGCTTGGACTTATGATGATTTGAAGACTTATGATCAATTTGTTATAGAACACACCATTCCTCTCAAAGAAGGAGCCAAGCCCTACCGACAAAAGTTGCGTAATGTAAACCCTAATTTAGCTCCCTTAGTCAAAAAGGAGTTGGAAAATATGTTGGATGCAGGCATCATTAGGCCAGTCAGGCATACAACATGGGTGTCTAACCCTATAGTTGTAAGGAAGAAAAGTGGGGAAATTAGAATCTGTATTGACTTTAGGAACTTGAATCAAGCTTCGCTCAAGGATAATTATCCTTTGCCTAATATGGAAAATTTATTGCAAAGTGTAACGGGGGCTGGCATATTGTCTTTACTTGATGGATTCTCTGGCTATAACCAAGTCGAAATCAAGAAAGAAGATCGTGGGAAAACAACTTTCACTACCCCTTGGGGAACATATGAGTATATAAGGATGCCATTCGGCCTTTTAAATGCAGGATCAACCTTCCAAAGAGCAATGGACCATGCATTTGAGGGTCTAATTGGCAAAATTATCGTCACCTATCAAGATGATCTGACTGTTTTCTCTAAAGAAAAGAGGGGATCATGTAAAGCATTTAAAGATCATTTTTGAAAGGTGTCGGAATTTTGGAATATCTCTAAACCCTAAAAAGTCTACCTTTGGTGTTGATGAAGGGAAGTTGTTAGGTCATATTGTCTCTAGAGAAGGAATTAGAATTGACCTTGAAAGAGTGCAAGGGATTCAAGCCATAGCTCCTCCCAAAGATGTTAGTTCATTACGATCATTTTTTGGGAAGATAAACTTTGTAAGAAGATTCATTCCTAACCTGGCTGAGTTGGCAAAACCTTTGAATGGCTTGTTAAAAAAAGATGTAAAATTTGTTTGGGATAAGAAGTGTGATGCCTCATTTGAATCTCTAAAGAAAGCAATTGCTTCCGCACCAGTCCTAGTGCGTCCTAATTATAATAAGGAATTCTTGATTTACTCCTATGCATCTGAGGATACTATAGCAGGTGTTTTGCTGCAAAAGAATGAAAACAACCATGAGCAACCAGTTGCCTTCATGAGTAAGAATCTTAGAGATGTAGAACTAAATTATACAACCACCGAAAAACAAGCCTACGCTTTAGTTAAGTCTTTGAAGCATTTCAGGACTTACATTGGTTATTCAAAGGTTTTAGCTTACGTTCTCTATCAAGCAATCAAGGATGTATTATCTCAGCCAGACGGTATAGGAACTAGAGGAAATTGGATTTCTAGAATTCAAGAGTATGATATTGAAATCAAGCCGATCAAGATAGTAAAAGGTCAAGGATTAGCCCAACTTTTGACTGATTCCAAAATACAACCCGGTCATGAGGAGGTTAGTTTTGAGAATGCTATGGTACTCTATATTGATGAGGATCATGAGTGGTACAAAGACATCATTTTTTATCTTAAGCATATGTCTTTCCCTGATCATCTCTTCGATCACCAAAGGAGAGCCTTGAGATTGAAAGCATCTAATTATGTGCTAACAGAAGATGGCTTGGGATGGAAAAATCCAGATAGAATTGTGCTAAAGTGTGTGAACCTTGATGATTCTCAAAGAATTATAAATGAGATGCATGCTGGATTGTGTGGAGGACACTATGCTCCTAGAACCACAACTGCTAAGATCATGCGAGCTGGGTATTATTGGCCATCTTTGTTCAAAGATGTGCATGCCTTTGTCAGGACTTGCCAAGAATGCCAGTTCTATTCGGGAAAACCTAGATTGCCTGGCCTACCTTTGACCCCAATTATCATGGAAGCGCCTTTCCAGCAATGGGGATTGGATTTTGCAGGACCAATTGACCCTACTTCTTTTGGTGGTTACAAATACATTTTGACATGCACAGATTATTTCACTCGGTGGGTTGAAGCTATCCCCACCAAAAAGGCAATAGCTGAAGTCGTAGTCAAATTCTTAGAAGAATATATTATTGTCAGATATGGGTGCCCTTTAAAAATCCCCACTAATAATGTGAAAGCCTTTAGCAAAGAAGATATGTCCACATTTTGCTTAGATCATGGAATCACTTTGTCTCATTCCTCCAACCATTACCCATAGGGAAATGGCTTGGCAGAATCAAGTAACAAGAATTTAATAAGGCTTTTAAAAAGAATGATTGGTGAAAATAAAAGAAGTTGGGATGTCAAGCTTAAGTATGCTCTTTGGGAAGATAGAACTGTTATCACACCATAGTAGCAGGG
Organism: Larix kaempferi; assembly: GCA_027924585.1. Classification (NCBI taxonomy): domain Eukaryota; kingdom Viridiplantae; phylum Streptophyta; class Pinopsida; order Pinales; family Pinaceae; genus Larix; species Larix kaempferi. Next base: position 17,548 of record BSBM01000866.1, on the reverse strand, counting down.
CTACTATTCTTGCTTAGCAGATATCTGCACATTCCAGAGCTTAGATTATTCAGAGCTTGGCTATGATGACTTTATATTTTGAGATCACTCATGATCAGAGCAGTGTATTATTCAGACTTATGTTAGACCTTGTGTCAAGGCTGAGCCTTGAGAGTTCAGATTTGATGACCGATGTGACCCTTTATTCCATACAGTTTCAGTTCAGTGCCTAGAGATGTATTACAACAGTGTTTCAGATGATATATGATGATTATTCTTATGATGATGTTGTATGACCTATGGATTCTTGATCATTGACTGTGGATTATTATCTTGTTGTTTCAGTCATGTTCACAGCATTGGCTTGGTATATAATTCACGATGTGGCAAACTTTATAAAATGGACTATCTTGATAATAAATTAAAATGGACATTTTACTTGCACATTTAGGTGGTTTGACAAAACTCATTGGTTTACTACCTTGCATAGATATGGTCTTTCTTGACACCAGTTGTCTGCTAGCTTAGGCTCCACTTTCACTTAACTCCATCCATCCATGACTTTCCTATTTGGCTTTAACCCTTGACTTTTCTTACTTGACTTTCTGATATTGAGGACGTCCCTTTTTACTACCTCTGTGTTTGGATCGCATCCTTGTTTGTTTAGTGTCTCGGCTCTGAGGTGGCGACAAAACTTGCCTTTGGTAAGTTGGATTGTAGGCCTAAATCATTCTGGTCGGTTGTCCAGATGTTTGGCACTGGCACGAACTCCCCCTAGTCACTTGAGATGTTGTTGGCTAAAACTGAAAGTTCATGTACTACTTATGGAAACTTATGTAAATTCGCCCATGGAAACTAAAAAAGGGCAAGAGTGATGAATTGCTAAAAATACTCCTCGAAGAGTATAAGAAAGGTCTAAAAAGCAATGGTTCTTAAATTCTATATCTAAACAATTGCTGACCTTATATATGTATAAACATGCCCTGGATGCAAGCTGCAATTAGTTGTGCTTATCAGCACACCTGAGATCTGAAGGGTTATGTAGGACAAAAAGGCCATGAAATGAAATCAATGGATCCTAATGAAACTGGATCATCTTTTATAAAAGTCATCCCCTTTGTCCAACACAGAGTTTGGAGCTTCCCCTTTCTCCCAGTCCAAAGTGTCTTTTAGTTGAGTTTAGACAAGTCATCCCCTTTGCCCAACCTTGTTCCTAGCCTTCATCCTTACCTAGCAGTTAGACCATGTCCAATGGGTGAGTTTGTCATTTAAGCTATTGTGCAAGTAAATATAAATAACAACGGAATGAACAAATATGATTAATGCCACTAAATGATGTTATGCTTTAAGTTAAGCTGTGAGTATGATTAGAGGAACATGTTTTAGTCTATTGATATGATTTATCCTTGGTTATATATTGACCTAGTCAAACCCAGTTTGACTATGGTCATTTCTTGGGATCCGTGATGATGTGGGCCATGTATGCTTATGGATGATGATTGATGGTCCCACATACTCTTGATGATGATGCTATATGATAAACATATGATTCAGATGATGATTGATGCAGTTTAGCAGGTTTTATTATCACTTCAGATCATCAAATTATGCATTGTCCATATATGGTGGACCCTACAGCTAGCCCATCAGGGCAACCCATGGTGTATGAGTACACATTCTTAGTAGATTTGGGTCTTCTGGATCCAATGAGACACTTATCATTCAATTCCGGGCACTTCTGACAGTGATAGATGCAGTTTTCCATTTGTTGACCAGATTTGGGGCTGATTTCCCAGCTTGAGCAGTAGGGGCCATGAGAGGCCAGTTCACCTAGGGCGTTGTATGAGAAGGGGGTGGTCCAGCCACTTGATATTAGCATTTACCCCCCGTTCTGGAGAGCCTGGTGGGCTCAGTTTGACAACGCAGGTTCCCTAGGAGGCAGTTTCAGCACTTTCACAGTTCCTGAGGCAGGTCAAAAATGGGATAAAAGGGTCATTGAGGAATTCGATTTGGAAAATTGAGGCAAGGTTTTGGCACTTGGTTCTCACAGAGGTCTTCCAGGGTGAACCCCCTATCTTCCAGCCAGTTTTCCTCAGTCAGGGGGGTCCACAGAGGCCACAGGAGGCCATTTACTGCATGTCTCTCATAGATTTTGAGGACAATTTTGATCATTTGTATTTATTTTGGACATATTATATTATTTTATTATGCCATGGGAATGAGATAGCAAGGATTAATGCCTCCTAGCCCCACCATGAGCTCCATGTGTCATGTCCTAGTCATATGAGGTGGGCCCATGTACTTTTGCCCCCTCTAGAGGATGACGTCACCCTCCATGAGTACTTTTTAGCTATGACGTCATCACTATTTTCAGTGATCCATGTGTTATGTTGTTATGATTCATCTTAGCCATTGATTATGTATTGAGATCTTTTAATCTCAACCACTCATTTCAAAAAGTGGTTTTGAGATCTAGGGTTTTGGTCTTTATTATCCTATATAAGGAGGAGACCCCCTCATTGTAAAATCATCTAGAGAATTTGGCTCTTGGCTCTTGGAATAAAATTTCTATCTTTTGGAGTACATGCTTGGATCTTGGAGTGGATGTTGGTTGCTTTGATTGTAAATGTTTTTGTCCATTGCACTGGAGGATCTCTTGTAGCTATCTTGCATATTTTTGCCATACTTTTTTTTACAAGTTAAGAGAACGTTTTGGAGGAGTGCGAATTGGTAGGGAGGCCTACCCTTCAAGCTTCAAGAGGACGTTTTGGTTAAACAGGGAGTTGTTTTGTCTTTGTACCAATTTTTTTTGCTTATCTCTTTCTTGCCTGTATCTACCTTCAACATGTTAAACTGATTGATGCTTTGCTCCTTGCTTTTGACAGGTTAGAAGGGCACACGTGTGGCTTGGAGAAAATTGATTTGGCAAGAGGGCTTCAAAATTCTTCATTTGATCTTTGGCAAAAGTAATCCTCATCTCAACTAGCATTCATCTCTTCATCCAGGTATGCTCCAAAGGTATGGTCTTCTTCTTCCTTGGCTTATCCATGAATTCTAGATCATAAAACCCTAATTGATTAAAACCCTCATTTTTTTACTTTTTCTTAGATCTACTTGGATTTAGCTTGGCTTTGGGTAAGATATTGAAAACCCACCTTTGTAGCATCCACAGCAATTCAGATCTATAGTTTGGTGTGGATTGGCCTTCATTTGACACACTTTCCAAGGCACTTTAGCCTCCTTGAGGGAGGTCGCACTCCTTGAGAGAAGCTATTGGGGTTATTTCCAAGAGATGGGTAGGTGAGATCCCACTTGATTCATGATCCTCATACTTGATAACCTACCCCTAGTGCTTCACTTCATTGATTTTTGCCTTGTGGGCCCCATTCATCATTTTGAGGGTTGTGCCCCACTTGGGTCAATTTGGTGATGCATGTTCAATCTCATATCTATGGAGATCTAGCCATTGGATGCCCTTGATTTTCAAGATCCACATTGATAATTGCCTAAACTACCCGGATCTAAACTTTGGTGGCTTTTGGACTTGATTTGACACACTTTTCCATGCATTTAGCCCTCCTTGGGCAAAGTCGCACTTCTTGGGGGTTTGAGTTGACCCACTTAGAGAAACTGGGTGTTTGAGATCCCGCTTGTTTTGGAAAGAGCATACCTTGAAACCTACATCTAGTGTATCACTTTGTGAAGTTCTGCCTTGGGGGTATCATTCCTCATTTTGGGGATTGTTGTCCACTTGGGTCACTTAGTGAAACATTAGATCTAGTAAGATCTAACCATCACATCCACTTGATCTTGAAGAGCCTCCTTGGTGTGCATCTTAGGTGTCCCGATCTACATTTTGACACCCTTTTGACTCCATTTGCCTATCCATTTCAAGGCACTAGTCCACCTAAGGCAAATCGCACTTCTTGGGATTTGTGTCAATTGCTAGATCCCATATGTGGGTATCTCTAATTTCATCTTAGATCCATAGATCTACCCTTTGCATACCCCTTGGCACCATTTACACCCTTAGCTTCACCTTGTGGGTCCCATTTGAACCATTTCCATATCCCAAGGCAGTCGGCCCCACTTGTGTATTTCATGGTACTAGATCTTGTCATTTGATCTCATTATGTGGCCTAAATCATTCATTGGTTGAAACACTAGTCATCCATTAAGCCTCTTTCAACCATACTTAAACTTCTAGGTCCACCTAACCTTGCATTGGTTTCCGTAACTCGTCTTTCCCATATCCCTAGGAACCATTGTTTGGGTCCAATCTCCTTTGATTGGCTATAGGGTCTCCCCCTTGGTCTTGATTCATCTTGATCAAAAGTGAAGAGTGTCTCGGTTGACGTGACTCCCAGCTTGCATTGGGAACCGTGGCATCTCTTGGGTCACCTCTTTAGTTGTCCATCTCCTCTACCATCCCGGATGGGATACCTTTAGGGACAACTACAAGTTGTGTGATAACAAGAACTACCGTTAAAAGAATAACAGGCAAAGCTTCTTTTGAAATTGTATATGGCCAAAACTGCAGATTGCCCATCAACCTTCAAATCCTTGTGTATGAGTTGTTGCAACAATGTTCCTTGGATCAAGAAGCCCTGCAGGCAAGAATTGATAAATTAGTAGAATTGGATGAACTAGAAGAGAAGCTTGGAATAGAATGGTCATAGAACAAGAAAGAATAAAGGGAACCTTCGACCAAAAGAGTAGAGATGTGATCTTTGGAATTGGGGATGTAGTCTTGCTATGGGATAAACACAAAGAAAAACCGGGAAACCATGGGAAATTTGAGAAGATATGGATGGGCCCCTTTCGAGTAAGTAAGATAGTTGGCAAACGTTCAGTATTCCTAGAATCTTTGGATGGTGATGAGTTGGAATTAACTGTAAATGGGAGGTTACTAAAACATTACTTCTCGTCTGTAAGCCTTGAATGACTTGCCTTGCTTTCCTGTTTAGAGTAGGTAGTCTTCTGAATAAGCTCGCTTGAGCAATAGGATTTGTGTGCCTTTTCTCTTTCTGTGTGCTGAGTATTGCCATTTTTCTTTTCTGCTTGATTGTTTTCCTGCTGAGTGTTTGATTGAGTTGAGCCCTGCTCCTTCCTAAGCTTGTCTCACCTCCTGCATGCATTGAAGAGTGGTTAGTTTTCTGGAGTCTTCTTGTTGGTTTTCTATGCAAGTTGAGTTGAGTATGCCTGCTTGAAAAAGTTCCTTTTCCTCCTGCACAATAAAATGAATAAAAATTTATATGCCATGTTAGATTAGAATTTCTATTATGCATTTCAGTTTTTGTTTTAGAGTAGATGTCATTTTTAGTTTTATTTTATATATCTCCCATACATCATGAGGTATTCTAGTGGCTATGAGCACAGATATAGGTGCAAAATAAAAGCTGAAAGCAAGGATGATGCGGTGCTGGATTGAAGATTGATGCAGAGCAGTTCGAGACCAGAGATTCTGAGGTTCTCAAGCGCTCTCTCCCTTAGAGCACTTGTCCCAGAAAGAGCTAGATGTTATCACACTATAGTAGCAGGGCTACTATTCTTGCTTAGCAGATATCTGCACATTTCAGAGCCTGTATTTTTCAGAGTATGGCTATGATGAGCTTGTATTTTGAGATCACTCATGATCAGAGCAGTATTGTATATCATATTTTTGTTAGACCTTGTGCCAAGGCCGAGCCTTGAGAGTTCAGATGTGATGACCGATGTGACTCTTTATTCCATATAGTTTCAGTTCAATGCCCAGTGATGTTATTGCAGCAGTGTTTCAGATGATTTTGGATGATTATTGCTATGATGTTATATAGCTTATGGACTTTTGATCATTGACTATGGATTATTATCTTGTTGCTTTAGTCATCTTCACAGCATTAGCTTGGTATATGATTCATGATGTGGCAAACTATTTGACATAAAATGAACTATCTTAATGATGTTATAAATTGTAAAATGGACATACTGCTTGCACACTTAGGTTTTCTGACAAAACTCACTAGTTGTATTACCCTCCTATGAGCATAGATATGGTCTTCCCTGACATTCTTGTTTGCTAGCCTAGGCACCACTTTCATTTGACTCCACCCATCCATGACCTTCTTGATTTGGCTTTCACCTTTGGCTTGTCTTTCTTGACTCTTTGATACTGAGGACTTCCCTATTACTACCTTTGTGTTGGATCGCATCCATGTTTGTTTAGTGTCTTGGCTCTGAGTTGGTGATAGAACTTGCCTTTGGTGAGTTGGATTCTAGGCCTAAATCATTCTGGTCGGTTGTTCCGATGTTTGGCACTGGTCGAAGTCCCCTTAGTCACTTGAGATGTTGTTGGCTAAAACTGAAAGCTCATGTACTACCTATTGGAAATCTTTATGAATTCGCCCATGGAAACTATAAACTCTAGAATGTGTTTCTTAACACACGTGAGTAAAGGGCAAGAGCAACGAAATGCTAAAAATACTCCTTGAAGAGTATAAGAAAGGTCCAAAAGAAAAAGTTATATCTATTATTGCTGACCTTGTATATGTATAAACATGCCCTGGATGCAAGCTGCAATTAGTTCTGCTTCTTAGCACACCTGAAATCCGAAGGGTTATGTAGGCCAAAAGGCCATGAAATGAAATTGAATGATCCTAATGAACTTGGATCCGCTTGATGTAGACATGATGCCTAAGTTGAATAAGCACTCTCTAAACAACTTATCCATTTGTGAGGCACAGCCTTTCCCCGTGTTATTTATCCGGCACAGAATGTAGCTTCCCTCTCTCCCAGTCCAACGAGTCATTTAGTTGAGTTTAGGCAAGTCATCCCCTTTGCCCAGCCTTGATTCTCAGCCTTCACCCTAAGCTAGCAGTTACACCATGTCCAATGGTGAGTTTGTCATTTAAACTATTATGCAAGTAAATATAAATAACAATGGAATATGTAAACATGATAAATGCCACTAAATGATGTTTATGCTTTAAGTTAAGCTGTGAGTATGATTAGAGGAACATGTCTTAGTTTATTGATATGATTTGTCCTTGGTTATATATTGACCTAGTCAAACCTAGTTTGGCTATGGTCATTCTTGGGATCCGTGATGATGTGGGCCATGTATGTTGATTGACGATGATTTATGGACCCACGTGCTCTTGTTATTGGTAATATATGGTGGACATATGATTCAGATGGTGATTGATGCAGTTCAACAGGTATTATTATTATTTCAGATCATCAGACTATGCACTGTCCATATATGGTGGACTCTACAGTTGGCCCCTCAGGGAAACCCATGGTGTATGAGTACACATTCCTAGTATTTGTGGGTCTTCTGGATCCAATGAGACACTTATCATTCAGTTTCGGGCACTTCTAACAGTGATAGATGTAGTTATCCACTTGTTGACCAGATTTGGGGTTGTTTTCCCAGCCTGTTCAACAGGGGCCATGAGAGGCCAATTCACCTAGGGCGCTATATGAGGAGGGGGTGGTCTAGCCACGTGATTTTACCATTATACCCCCCTTCTGGAGAGCCTAGTGGGCTCAGTTTGACAGCGCAGGCAGTCTAGGTGGCAGTTTCAGCAGCTTCACAGTTACCGAGGCAGGTTAAAAATGGAATAAAAGGGCCATTGAGAAATTCGATTTGGGTAATTGAGGCAAGGTTTTGGCATTTGGTCTTCACGGAGGTCTTCCAGGGTGAACCCCCCATCTTCCATCCAGTTATCATCAGTCAGTGGGGTCCACAGAGGCCATAGGAGGCCTTTTACTGCATGTCTCTCACAAATTTTGAGGACAGGATTTGATCATTTGTATTATTATGGACATATTATTTTATATTATTGTGCCATGGGGATGAGCTAGTAAGGATTGATGCCTCCTAGCCCCACCATGATAAGGATTGATGCCTCCTAGCCCCACCATGAGCTTTATGAGTCATGTTCATGTCATATGAGGTGGGCCCATGTGTTTTTAGCCCCCTCTAGAGTATGACGTCACCCTCACTTAGTCACTTTTAGCTATGACGTCAACTCTATTTTGAGTGATCCATGTGATATTTTATGTTGGCTCATCTTCGCCATTGATTATGTTGTGAGATATTTTAATCTCAACCACTCATTTCATAAAGTGGTTTTGAGATCTAGGGTTTTCGTCTTTATTATCCTATATAAGGAGGAGACCCCCTCATTGTAAAATTCATCTAGAGATTTTTGGCTCTTGGCTATTGGAATAAAAATACTTTCTGGGCATCTTGGATCTTGGAGTTGGAATGCTTGTGGTGATTGTAAATGCTTCTTCCTCTGCACTGACAAATATTGGTGGCCATCTTGATTTTATCTTCAACTAACATTGTTTTGTAGGCAAAGAAGACATTTTGGAAGAGTGTGAATTGGTGGAGAGGCCTACCTTTCAAGCTTCAAGTAGACGTTTTGGTTGACAAGGAGTTGTTTTGTCTTTGTACCAACAATTCATGTTTATCATCTCTTTGTTTGCATCTCTTTCCATTCTTGATTGATTGATTGATCTTTGTGTCCTTGATTGACAGGAATAGGGAAATCGATTTAGTTGAAGGAGGCAAAATATTGGCAAGAAGGGCTCATCCAAGTTTGGCATTTGATCTTTGTGGGAAGTAATCCTCGTCACAAGCCTCTTCCATCTTCATCTTCCAGGTATGTTCCAAGAGGTATGAAATTCTTCTATCTTATCCATCTATTCTCTTAGATCTAAAAACCCTCATTGATTAAAACCCTCATTTTTTTTACTTTTTCCTAGATCTACTTAGATCTAGCTTGTCTTTGGGAATAATAAAAAGAACCCACCTCTATAGCATCCACGGCAATTCGGATCTATAGTTTGGTGGCAATTGGGCTTCATTTGACACATTTTCCGATGCACTTAGCCTTCCTTGGGTGAGGTTGCACTCCTTGGTTGGGTGAGTTTTGCTAGTTCCAAGACTTGGGTAGGTGAGATCCCACTTGATTTGCACTCCTCTCACTTGATAACCTACCCCTAGTGCTTCACTTGATAACCTACCCCCAGTGCTTCATCTCTTTGATTTTTGCCTTGTGGGGCCTGTTACCAACTTTTTTGTACCATAGTTGGATTATCTGAAGAGTCGCCATTTGACAAACATGATGAATGTTTGTACTCCAGTGTATCAGATGATCCAACATTTGTGCCTAGCCAATTTTGGCTAGTCAATTTTATTTTTCAGTCAACATGACCATGGCCCCATGGGGTTTGTAATAAAGTGTGCTAGTAGGATTTTGAGTGTCTCGGTTCCCCATGACTTGATTAAGCAACTAAGGTATTCCAAGGAGTTTTTTCCCTTGTCAATTATACTTTGCCTATAGCCGAGCTATAATCGATGAGGTTTTCTCCCGCTTCCTCCAAAGCTGGAATGCCCGATTTTGAAAATTTTAGCCATGGGGGGTTATTGGAGTCCAATTGATGTATATAAGCCTACTAGACACTATTAGAATAGGTGTTGGTCATGTCCTAAGTCTCTAGGACCCTCTGGAAAAAAATTCGAAAATTTTTTACCGGAGGCGTCGGATTTGGGTTTTTAATTATTTTTAAATTTTAATAAATTTCTCTATAGTTTAAATGGAGAAATTTCAAATTGTAATATGTCAGTCGTCCGGGGTCCGAATTCAGTGATTGATGGCTCGATTCATAAGCCAAAAATCACACATGACCCGTGGACCAGCTAAACCCAACTTTCGGATGTCAATTCAGCCTCATAATTAATATTTTCTCTAAAAAGCCATTTACAGAGAAATTATTAATTAAAATATTAAAAATGAATATTTTGGAGATTTCCAAATATCTCCAAAATAATCAGAAAATAATAAAATAAAAGGCTAATTGACATGGCACTAGGCATTAAAGAGGATTCCAATCATCTCAGTCATCAACCAAACCACTATCCAGTCACCAGCAGGAGACTCCTTCAAACCAATTCGCCATTCTCCCTCAAGAAGTCGATTTTGTGATGTGTCAAGCATTGAATGGGTTGGTTGATGGCATTAAAGCCTATGGTAGGCGCCTCCCCTTGATTTGTGTGATCACTTGCTTGGCTCCTTTTGCTAACTCAATGAGATCCCTACCATCACTCACACTTGCCTCACCTTACACTCACGCATCCCTCCTTCAAGCTCACGCTAATCTCCTTGTTGCTCACGTGGATCCTTGTTGGAGCATGCCCATTGGATGGGTGAAGCTTCCCATGCCATCCCAAATTCGAATTTGCCACTTCGACTACCACTCCAAGCCTGTTGATTGAGATTAGATTGAAATTCGATTTGGTGACTGTGTGCCATTGGCTCTCTCCTAAGCCGATTCGAATTAGGGTTTTAGCTTTGTGTTTTGCTATATAAGAGAGGCCTTTGAGCTCTCTTCTTCATGGATAATTGTTGTAAACTTACTCTGCTCATATTTGTAAGGAGCTTGTAGCTATTGCTACCTTGTGGAAATAAAGTTGGCTTTGGAGGCAAATGATGTGCATTTCTTTTGGTTCATGAGTAAATAATCTTCATTGTTGAGGTAATATCTGTGGTTATTTCATTATGCAATTTCAATCTTGGTTATAATTTATGCTTAGATCTCTTTATTAAGAGCATAGAACAAACATTTGATGGTACAAGTTGTTTGTTAGTTTTAGGCTTGAATAGTCTTGAGAGTACAAATTGTAATCGGTCTTACTACCTTGTCTCTTTTTTCATTCTTGTCTAACACTCTAAATTTAACCAAGTTTTGGTTTGTATAAGTGTTGTATGCTTGCAGATTCTCAAAAGGTTGAGATGAGATGAGCTCGGTTGTCTCTCCCTCTTCTCCACCATCAAAGAATTTGTTCTAACAGTTTGTTTTCAGGAAACCTCCCAAAGGCAAGATCTAAAGATTGCATCAAAGTGGAAAAGTTTGCTTCTTCCATCAACAAAAGTTATATTCTTCAAACTTGGTTACTTGGTCCTAAGGCTTATCTCCTCAAGCCCCTCTCCATTGTTAGTTCCCTTCACCCATTCATTTTCTTCCCCTTTGAAACTCTCCTCGAGCCCCTCTCCGTTGTTAGTTCCCTTCACCCATTCATTTTCTTCCCCTTTGAAACTCTCCTCAAGCTCTCTTTTCTTTGCCTCATCCACCCATTCGTTTTTTGCTACCTAAAGCCTCACTCATCTTTCCCTCATTTGCTCTTCCTTTCATTCTCCTCTCCCCATTGCCATTTGTTTTTGCCCATCTCTCCCATTCGTCCATCTCTTTCTTTACCCTAGCTACTGCCCTTTGTTATTTCTCTGTTTTCAAGTCACTTTCCCATTTTACAGTCTGCTGCCCTCCCCTTACTGTTGCTCTTTCTCTCATTTGCTGCCCTAAAAACTGTTGTAACAGCCTTCTCTCCTTTGCTTTGCTGCCCATTCTTTCCAGCCTTCACCTATCCCTTTGAAATACTACACAAAAGGTTCACAAAACAACAAAACGATTTATGTTTTGAGTTAGTAATTTCATTTTTGTTAGTAGTAATCAGATCTCATGCTTAGCACTCTCATTTGTTAGTCTTAGCTCATATTTTTAGATCTCTTTCGTTTTGCATTTCTATTTAGGATCTAGTCCATTTTTCATTGTTAGTTGCATCTCATTTCCAATAAGTAGAACTTGCATTCAGTTTACTTTTCTTTACTTGCATTTAGCTTGTACTTGTTTGCATTTCTTTTCTCATTTAAAAGATAGAATTTATATACAAAAAATATTTCAAATTTTTTATGTTCTAGATCTCTTTCCCATCATCTTTTAGGCATGTCTTGTTTGCTGGTCCGTTTTACATTTATGCATATTTCGAAATAAATCTCATAAATCTAGTTTTTTCAAAGTCTTTTATAGATTTTAGTCTAAATAGTTTCATTGTTTTGTCTTTTTCTGATGATTAATGGGTGCCTTGGTTGAGACTTTTTTGAGACTTGTGTAGATGCTTTAAGAAGAAGAGACTTGAAAAAACTTTGAAGAAGCAAGATGCAAAAAACAAAGCCAAAGTGAAGAGACCATGAGGATGATCCAAACTTGAAATACTTTTATCCTTTGTAAAAGCAACCAAGGGCTTGCTTCATTTTATTTACCAAGTATTATTTTTCTCTCTAAAGTCCTTCAAGGGTTAAAACCCAAGGCATTTGTAATCGTTTAATAAAAGGCTAAGTGGAGGAGTCCTCCACTTTTTGGGTTTTCTTCCCCATTTGGGGAAGAGTGTTGTGTTTTGCTAGTTTAGATCTCTCTTGTTTCATGCTTTAGATTAACTTCTTTATTTTCATTATACTCCATTTCAAAGTTTTGACTAGAGTAAGCAAACTTTGGAATTGCATCCCAAAGGCCACATAGCTTCGTGGTAGCTTCTCGTTCCCCATTAGCCTCATTGCCGAAGTTTCAACTAGCTGGAAAGTCTCAAGGACTAGTGGTTCTAGTGATCAACCTTGTTCGGAGGTAGATCCCACTTTTAGATTAATATTGTTTGGTAAAACACTAAATTTATTTTCAGTTTGTTTCAAGCATCTTGTTACATCTCATTATCATCATTTTATTTTCAGTCTTTTTTAAAAACTTCATTTTTGTTCTTCAAGTTACAATTGCTTCTATTTCATAAAAAGAACTAAAGTCTCTTGAACTTGGCCAAATCCAAGTCAAGAGCACTCTCTGTCGGAGAGCATTTAGTTGTTGCATTTCCCTTGCATTAGGCATTCAGATTAATTAAAGTCTCTTGAACTTTGGCCTTAAGACTAAATCAAGAGCGCTCTCTATCGGAGAGTTGAACAAGTTTGCTCTTAATAATTTCTAAAAACATTCCAACTCACACCCCTTCATAATTAATTTATCTTGGTCATTATCTGACACCCGTATGCTCTGCCAACCTGAAAGGGTTGCGCTAGTACTCAGAAAGGTGTTGGACTTGCTAATCTCACAAGTGATAACTTAATAAAATTTTACCCCAACCAACGAACCGGCGTTGCTTTCGAGAGTTACTAAGGTTGTTTCCTAAAACAGGTGGTGCCGAAATCCCGCTGTCAGACTCGAAGGTGGTCAAGCCAATTGAACACTTACCCTCTTGAAATCTGGGTGGCTTCGACCTATCATCTAAGAGGTTACTAGTACTATTTCCGGACTTTTGATATCCTTGTTCTTAGCCTAATAATCAAGACCACTAAAAACTTATAATTTACCAAGATAATTTGCACAACGATCTCACGAACAGCTACCTTTCAAGACCCACACATTCAGCATCACATACTTGTTATTCTTTGACTCCATAAGGCACTGGTTATTTTAATATTATATCTTGATCAGGACCATTTGTCCTTGTGGTTTTACTTTATCTTATGGATGCATTATTCAAACTTCAAGTCTTGAAAAGTATTGTCATTTTCGATATCTTGTTTAGCGACGTGGATTGCGTCTTATCTTGTTTATCCCATTTATAATTTGGTCTCATCACAAAAACTCCTAAATAGCACCCATCCGCATCACTTCATAAAAAAACATTACAAAACATAAGAGCCTTAGTGAAACTTTTTGTAGGGACTACCCCCCTTGGCTTCGTTAGGAGTTAGCCTAAACGAAGAAGCTAGGATTTAGGTGACAGTACCTAGCTCATTGCTTGCCCCCAAAGCCACACTTCTCCCCACTTCCAGTGAGGGAGACAGCTTTTGCAATATTTTCGTTGCTGGTGTGCATCTCGACGGACAACAGGGCCCTTTAGATAGAGGGGCAAATGGAGTCCAAATTATGCCAAAATGTAGATCGGGGTAGTTAAGGCAATTATCAAAGTGGGTTTAGGATGGCATGCCCAAAGAGAAGCTAGATCTCCATAGATCTAAGGTTGAAAGTGCATCACCCAATGACCCAAGTGGGGCACAACCCTCAAAATGAGGAAGGTTTTCATACCTCTTGGAACATACCTGGAAGATGAAGATCGAAGAGGCTTGTGACGAGGATTACTTCCCACAAAGGAACTAGTCTCCTTGGGTCAATTCGCACTCCTTGGGGATTGTGTCATAAGCTAGATCCCATATGTGGGTGTGTCTAATCTACCTTGGATCCATAGATCCACATCATCAAACACCCCTTAGTGCCACATCACCCCTAATTTGACCTTGTGGGTCCCATTTGAACCATTTCCATATTTCAAGGAAGTGGGCCCCACTTGTGTATTTCATGGTACTAGATCTATCTCTTTGATCTCCCTAGGTGGCCTAACTCATTCATTGGTTGAAACACTTTCATATCTCAAGCCTCTTCAACCACACTTAAACTCTTGGGCTCACCTCATAAGCTTGCATTGGTTTCCGTAACCCAACTTCCACATCTCCCTACAAACTATTGCTTTGGTTAATCTTCTAAATTGGCTATAGGGTCTCCCCCTTGGTCTTGACTTGTCTATATCTAAAGTGAAGAGTGCCTCGGTTGTCGTGACTCCCAGCTTGTATTGGGAACCGTGGCATCTCTTGGGTCACCACTTTAGTTGTCCATCTCCTCTACCATCTCGGATGGGATACCATTAGGGGCAACTACAAGTTGTGTGATAACAGCCCCCAAGGCCACACTTTTCCCCCTGGGAAACAGCTTTCGAAAAAAATTTACTGCTAGTGTGCACATCGGCGGGCAACAAAGTGAAGCCATTTGTCAGTTACAGCTATTTTTAGTCGTTTTTGGTCACCTCAAGGGAAAATACCCCAGGTTACCCACCTTTTAGATTATTTTATATTATTTCATGTTATATTTTTACATTGACATTATATTGGCTTGTCGGCGTGGTTATTTTTGTAAAAGTGAGTTGAGAAGACTATAAATAAGCCTCCTCACTTCATTTGTAAATCATAACAGAAGGGATAAAAATCATTATGTTTCTCTTTTACCCAAGATAGGCTTGTTGGAAGTGATGCGCACCTCTTGGAGGGTTTTTCTCTTTGGCTTGTGGATGAATTTGGATGCTCTCTAGGGTTTTAACTCATGCATGGTGGATGCTATGAATTGTTGGAATAACACGAAGCTCAAGTAAGTCTTGGTTTGTCTTTCTTGGTGAAGGTAGGTAAGTTTTGCTCCATTGGTGATTGAATGGTGGCCATAGAGCTACATTCTTTCTGATTTTGGTCATTTTTTCTGCCTTCTGTCAACCTTGCATGGTGAAAAACGCTCCCAATAGGAGGTTTTCCCTAGTTTGGCCTTGGATCTCCAAGTTTGCCCTAAATTAAGCTTCCACAATGAACCCTTGAGGTTGTTGTAGGAAGCCCTAGTTTAGAGTCAAGGAGAAAACTAGTCCAAGAGGGAAGCTGGTCACCTCTCCTCTAGGCCTAGGGTTTAGGGTTACATCCATCAAAACCCTTGTTTTATCAAAATCTATTAAATTTGTTTGCATTTGCATGTGTAATTATTTGCAATTCATGGTAGATTTAGGTTTGCAATTTAATGCATAAAACCCTAATTCTGATTTTTTGTATTTGTTAGGTCTTTTTCTCCTTTTTTATTATTCAAAAACCCTAAAAATATTAAAATCCAAAAATATTAATTTTTTTGTAAATTGCAGACCTAAAGGGCTGCGGCATCCTCCTCCCATCTCCCTAGGCTTCACGGCCTGCTTCTCCTTCCTCTTCCAGCCCTCGGCCCTCTTCTTTTCTCCCCTCTAGGCCCTTGGCCTTACTTGGTAGGCCTTGTTTCCCTCCTAGCAGCCCTCGCCCTACCTTCCTAAGCCCTTGCCTTACCTCTGCTGCACCTTAACAGCCACTGCTGCAAACCCCTTTTCAGACCTAACACTTCCCTCCTAACTCCGTAACCTTTTCTCCTTAGCCTTAGCATTGTCCTTTCTTACCTCATTCTATCCCTAAGCTATTGATGTATTTGTAACTTCGGAAGATATTCACTTGTATATTGTAATTGTACTTTATTGTATCCCCAACGGAGATGTATTATTCCTCCGATTGGAAGTGTCGTCAGTTGTACTTGCATGTGTCACAAGTTATATTGTAAGTGTCATAACTTATACTTGATGGGTTATTAGACCACCTTGATGGGGTCGGCCATGTATGAGTCATGTGGGTCAAAGGGTTATTAGACCACCCTAGTAGGGCTTGGCCCAGTCAGCATTATGTTAAGTGGTTAAGTTGAGGCCGACCTAGTTGAGTAAAGGTCAAGTGAAAGTTAGTGTATAAATAGAGAGTGTGTCTCTCTCATTTTACACATTCTATTATTCACTCACTTCGCATTAGTGAGAAAAAAGGAGGAGTGCGCACAAGTGGAGGAGGAGCATGCTGCTGAAGATATCTATCTCTTGGGTTTGATCATTGTGATCCTTGTATTGATGCTTATTCTATCTCTGAGGAAGTTGCGGGGTTTTTCACATTCTTGGTTTTCCCCAGTGAAATGTTTTGTGTCTCTTGTCTCTTGTCTCTTGTCTCTTATGCTTGATATGCTGTACATGTTGTGCTTTCAGTTAAGATCCTATATCTATTGAATTAAATGTTGAAAAACTAACATAAGCAATCCCCTAAGCCTTAGAACGAGCCCTTAAAGGGCCCTTTCAGTGATGAACTTTCAAGCCTGCTCTCTGCTGCATCCTACAGCCCTAAACTGTCCCAAACCAGACCTAACCTACCTCTCCCTAGGTGCCTAATCTCTCCTCCTCTACCCTAGCGCTCCCCACCCCTAGCTCGCCTTCCTTCTCAGCAGCCCAACGAAGCCTAAAACGAGGTCTTTGAGGCCCTAACAAGGTGGCATCTCAGCCTTATCCCTCTGCTTCTCCTAAAACACACCTGCAAAAATACTAAACAGAGGTTAGTAAACAAATCAACTTTGGCATAATTGACGTTTCATAAATGCTATTACTAATGGCTGTGAATAATATAATTGGTTGATGTTTATGCAATGGTAAATGCTTCATAAAGGTACTGCAAACACTGATATTTTGGAGGACACTGCTGTTATACTGATTTTATGATTTAGTTTGTGAGCATTTGCAATATAAACTACATGTTGGTATACTGCTATATTCATCTCTGTAAGTTCATTTACAGTTTACTATCAAATGTTGATCCTAAGTGCTAGGTGATAAGAGATATTAGATAAACCTTGGAACCATATTATTTGCAAACTTACTCGTGCTTACTGAAGACTAATGAAATACACTTAGATATTGCTTATCATATCCATACTATAGTACTTGTCCTAAATTGATGCCTAGTCAGGAATATTCTTTGATATGTCTTCTTCATTCTCTGTTGACTCCGTAAAGGCACTGATCTATACTTGAGATTGTGGAAGGTATTTGTTGTGGTTATTGACAGGCACTCAGATAATGGCTCTCTCCTTGGAGGTCAAGACACTCCAAAGAAGTTAAGGATTTGTGATCAAGGTGACATTGGGTCACAAGTCTGTGCATGTGCTTACTGGGCACTAGCCCTGCTAGTTTGCCCGGTAACACACCCCAAATCTCATAAAACACCCCAAACACTTCCAAAGTAACCCCAAAAGCTAACAGTTTTGGGGAGCAAGAATTCTTCTTTAAATACCTGAGGAAATGCTTTTGGTATCTTTTCCTTCTTTTATTTTATTCAAATTT
>BSBM01000865.1:4200000-4512500 GCA_027924585.1 Larix kaempferi | reverse complement strand
CTATTTATGCATACGCGCATTTAAATCAACACACACGCGCCATTTAAATTTTTAAGTTTTGGCGGGTAATTCCTTTCCCACCAACGTGGTGGATGACTTGGCTGCTATGGTTTTAGGTTCGGGTTGCCAAACACTGTGTTATAACAAAATACATCTTATTCTATAACTTCTTCTGTTTCGAGCATGATTCTGCATATGTTACACTAGCCCATTGCTAATGAAATTGCACACACTTGTAGAACTATGTGTGTAGATTCCGAATATGTAATTTTTTATTAAATCTATTATTTGTTCCTATTTTTAATTAATTTCAATTGCACTAACGTCAATCTTACACAAAAAGTAGGTTATTTCTTTCATCTATAACTTTTGATTGGCTCACCTATTTTGAAAACGAAAAATAACCCACACAAGTACACACAAAGACCTTTATCCTAAAAAAAAAAAAGTTCATTGATTATGTTAAGACCATGATGTTGTGGACTAACGCACTGCACTAGAATGCCCTGTTATCTACGACTGTATATAATTTTTTTCACAAAATTCCACCATTTGCATACCGAACCAGGGAACTAACGCAAACATATTCATTATGTTTTCTTATAAAAATAACATAACAACCTTAGGAGAACCCCATGTTTTGGGAGTTATACTTAATTTCCATAAATAATATTTATATATTCCGGAAGGTAATCCGATTGTCTACGTTTCATCTTCTTGTGCCATATTCCAAAAAGTTGTGTAGGTACCTATAATATTGCTTTTTGACGTTCATATTTTTATTTTTCAAGAGTCCATTGCGACTAACGCGTCATGAGTGGCCAGCATTAGCTTGCGCCAACCCATATTCCTTTTTTTCCCAATTGATGATTAATGTAAATTTACCATGAATTTGAGTTATACCTTTTATTTTGTAGATAACCCCAATAGTAAAAAAAGTGCATACATCTCATCCCTATGTTATTTGTATCATCTTTGATCCAAGATCATCAAGACAAGGTCATTGGGAATAGCTCATCGGAGGTTCGACATTGGAGAAAACAACCAGAAACATGTGAAGAAGTGTCGATTGAGAATGGAATCCAAAAGTGTCGAGATCCAACATCTCGAAAGTTAGAGCATTGAGAGTATTCCACAAAAGGCACAAGTGGAAAGGTCGATGAGCCAAAATCCGACAACATATTGGGAGTTCCATATCAAGAGTTGGTTATCGGAGGTATCATATTGGAGGTTGAAGACCGATATAGGATTGGGTCCATATTGGAAGTATGTGCCAAAGCATGTTTGAAGGAATCTCAATGATCAGGGTTCGATTTATCGGATCCAACAATATAAGAAGGGGCCTTATCGGGAGGCATAGTTTGGGAAGCTCACATCGTATGAGAACTATTAGAAAAGAAAACTGAAAATGCAACTAGGAGATCTTGATGGAGAGAAGTACAATAGAATAGTGTCAATGAGAAGAGAAGGCCAAAGGTCGAACCAGGTAATGTAATTTATTTTGGTTTTTACATAATAAAATGGAGAATTTGGATGGAAATTGAGTTGTATGGTTTAAGCAGATTTTTGTTGAGGATCAAAGATCTCAACATGAATTTTAATTCAATTCTTTCATTAGAAAAGAAAAAAAAATAATGAATCAGGGGGACAATGGAGCGCGAAGTGAAAGAAAATTCTAGAGAGAGGAGAGGTAGTGGAGAGAACTCAAGAGGAAGTCTCCAAAATAAAATAAAGTGTAGAGAGAGAGAGAGAGAGAGAGAGAACATAAGGGGGGCACCAGATATTGATATGATTATGATAAAAGCCACTTGATACTTAGATCATGAGCGCAAATTGAGACTCCATGTTTGTAGCATATTGTATTTGTACATATTTCTAACTTAATGAAAATCCTATAAGGAATTTATCTAATCCTTTGCATAGACTTTTATTGTTTGTGTGTGCTGATGTCTATTTCGGTACTCCGAAAGTGATATATGTAGTAGCTACACTAGGTTGGTATCAAAGCAGGAGCATCCTGCAAGTGTGAACAATTCCAACTAAGGGAAAGATACCTGTAGCAAGTCCTCTACAGGGATTTTACATTCTCCTTGATTCCAAACTACAATCACTGTTCGGTCCAGATCTAGCAAAGTTCAGTCACTAGCATATGAAGAAAAAACTTAGAACGGGAGAAATGAGTCTTCCCAAAATGTCTGAAAATGAAGACAAGGCCAGTAGATCTCCCTGATTCTGAACTACAATTGATGTTCGGACCAGATCTTGCAAAGTTCAATCACCAGCATCTGAAGAAAAAACTTAGAACGAAGAAATGTCTGAAAATGAAGACAAGACCGATAGATCTCATGAAGAAGACAATATTGAAACCAATTCTTTGTATGGTGAGGTACACTAGTAAGTTCCCAAGTGGTCCTTAAATCTGTGAAGTTCACAAGTTCACAATTATATGTTACATAAGTCTAAGATTTTCTGGTCTTCTCTGTGATTACCAGTTGCAATGGATAATTAGTTTCTTCACAGCTGGAGATTATGTATTGTGCGGAATATGTTGTAGTTTGCATATTCCTTGATTTGTTTCCTTCATATTAGTGCCCGTCTCTCAGAATGACTTATGTTTATCTCTAATTCTGAATTCCTGACTGTTGTGAATGGAAGAACAATGCCTGCAAATAGAAGAAGTACTTCTTATTTATGTATGTTTGTTGATAGGAACAATCTTTAATAACATGGTACTCAGAATCGCATGACAATCTTCTAAATATAGGATACTTTGTAATATACATTTCCTATTAAAAGACTCTCTATCTCATTAGATATCATAGATATCTATTTTTTTACGACATTTTTAATATCCTTTTTAATTTCTACCCTATAACATGGTGACATGACACAACTCTTACAACCCCTAGAAACCTTTCAAGGTGAAATATGAGATATTGGTGAGAAGATGGAGAACAACCCCTTGAACACAGGTTGACTTCATTCATAGTCATTCCAATATAATTTAGAGTCTTAGACCACCCTCACTCATAGATCATAAATATTCAAACGCCACTCTCACTATGAACACAATGAGATCCACACCACCTTCACACATAGATCATACTTATTCAAACACTAATCTAACTTAATCTAACTTCACACATAAAAGAATTCACTCCACCTTCAGACATAAAGTACCTATTCAAACCCCACAATACCCTATTCAACCCCCTTGATACATTATTATAAAATCCCCTAATATCTATATGTTTTTAATATATTAAAAATACCCCTTGACCCCTTTATACTAGGAAATAGATTGCTTCCGATTTTTAGACTATTAAATCCTCCAATATGGATTCATTTGGTATAATATTGTGAATGATGGTGTGTTAAAACCAATGGATGGTGATGGCACCCAATGCTCACCAAAATTCCATGCCAAAGCTATATCATGAGGTAATGGCAACCCTATGCCTAAGCTTGAGATTGAAATTTTTGATATTAAATATTATGGTTTACGTTTTTTGGGGGGGGAATCCATATTGGGGGAATTTTTGGGTTGAGTGCCTCTAGATTCAATGTAATACCCCCAATTTTGACTTGGAATATAGGTAATCAAAATTATGTAAATAATGTAAATATGCTAGTATGGATTCCTAGTGTGGAGCTCAAGGCCAAGGCCCAACTAGTGAATGACTAGGCATGTATGATGTATATATTTTTATTTGGACCATATGATTGGCTTATCATTCCAATTCGAAATGTATGTAAATATTATGTCGGAAATTAATAAAATGGTCCAAGATGGTTGTGTAAAGCGCACTAGAAGGGCTATGATTCCACCGAAGGGGAAGAGGAAGGGGGGCTATGGGAAACCAAATCCTATGTTGCCAAGTGTCAACCTTAGAACTCATACAAAATCTACCAAGTGCCTTAAATGAGCCAATTACCTTCTTTTGACTATTAAATCCAATCATTGAATGCATGTGTGGGGTTGGTGGGGAAAGTCATTTCATGTAGTTATTGAAGCATGGGGGTTGTGACAGTTATGTTAGTTGTCAGTTGTCATATTTCTTCTATGGTCAGAAGCTATGTCAGTTGCCTTTTCACCCTTACCTCATATCCTTGGAGTCAACACTCTTTTGATCATTCTCTCATGCATGTTCCTACACTACATAGAGTTTTCCATTGTTGTTCGTGACCATTACCAGACTGTGTTTAACTCGAAAATTCGAAATTGGAGACAAGGCTGCATTTTTGGAAGGAAAAATAGATGGTTGTAGGTAAGCATGGAGGTTGGGAAAGCTAGAAACCTTTACCCATTGAGTTCTGCTACTCTTAGATGCTTGAGAAGCCATGAATTAATGTTGCAAGAGGTTCTCCATTAGCATACAACAGGTTGGACTCTTACTGCACACACTGGTAAGCATTGTAAGGGTTGGATTTCCTGAGGGAATTGTGAATCAATGAAGGGAAATTCCTTCCTTGTGTTGTGTGGAGTAGTTGGAAGTTGTGGCATGGCTGTGATGGCTTAGTGAGACCTTTGTAGAGCTCTAGTTGAACTTTTGGCTAAGCACAGTGAGCAGAATGGGTTGTGCGTTGAGAGAGAGAAGCATGTCTAGGTGTTTTGTTCGCCCAGGTGACCTCATAGCCCAACTTGGGGGTTCCCTCTCAGAAGAAAGAGTATATGCTGGACAAAGTGCCTATGGCTAGGTGGAAAATCGCTCTTACACAGTCAGTTGCTTGGATCTTCTTTGTTCAAAGATAAGTATTCTTATGTATTTGATGTGCAATGATTTTATTTGTATTCATGTGATAAGTATTCCTATAAATTACATGTTGTATGTGTGGATTTACTTTATTCTGTTGTGTTTTATTTTTATGTCTGCACATGCATTTTAGCTATTAAGGATTCGTACTTCTGCTTATGGGAAAAATTTTGAGGCAACGATTTAGTGAATGTCCCCTTCTGCTGGCCGGATTGAGGGATGAGGATGTTACAGGAAAGGATCAAAAGTTAGACCCATGAGGTTTGGAAACCAAATAGTAGTGTTATGTTGATCTCAAAAATTGTCTTATCGAGATCAACAAACTCAACCTCCCATCAGGATAGGAGAGAAGAGGCGGGATTGTAACACTTAATTTTTAAACCTCCCAAAGATGTGCAATAAGTCCTTAATGTCTAAGTTTTCAAGAAGTAGAGATTCTTAATCAATTTTCTCATCCTATGGTTTTTGTGTTTTTATATTAAAATTGCATATACTAACTAAAACTAGAAATTACTAACAGAAATAACAAGTGAAGCGAGATGTTGAAAATAGATAGAAACATAAACAAAAATAGATACAATTGTAAGCATTCACATGACATTTCGATTCTGATGTATTTATGCTTTAAAAACATGCTCTTATTTTTTAAATTAAAGTATTCAGTATATATATAACTTGAAGCGATATATAAAAAGGAACACCAAAACACAAACTGTAGCTACCAAATAAGAATAAAATTGTTTAGAACATTTAAGAGAGAAAAAATGCTATGAAAATACAAGATCCCAATAGTATCTTTTATCACAAAGGGAATATTCCACCGGAGCTTTTGCTCTGACAATGTTTTACAAGCCCTATAAGGGCTTGGACCAAATAAATCTCAAATTTTTCCCAAATGTTTTTTAGACCATACACAAAAAAGTCAAGTAAACAATAAAATGAAGTAGAATACAACATGGCGCCAATACAAGTTAAGATACTACTTCGTCACCAATTAGCACCAACACGAGATGTGGAACTTTGTAATATAACAAGCATGCACATATAATAAAAAAAATCTCTAAGCATAAGCAAAATTTCAACCTTACTTCATCATCCTTTGTTACTTAAAGAACTTCTCATGCTACTGTTTACATCAAAATTTACCAAAAATAAATATTGGTACTCTTTGAGACACACCAGGTTGTCGGTGATGCAGTGCCAAAGAAACATCTACAACCTTCTTTAGGCCTCAAGCTAGTCCTAGGCCAGAGGGGGATCCCTCACTTGAATTTCATGGGGCTGGCTATCCTGAGTGCCTCAATGAAAACCACACAACAAAATGTTAATAGCAAAATTTTAAAGGCATAACTAAAATCAAAGTGACATATAGAAAGTATATCAAGGCTTAAGGTAAAGCATGGTTGAAATTGAAAAGAGCATTTCTAGATCTAGAAATGAAACAGGAAAATCATATTAGTGACTTATGTTGGGAAATGGAGTCACTGGTTACAGAGTGCAAATATTTAAGGAGAGAGCACATGTCTTGTGGTTGAGCATTTAACAAGAATGAATTCAACCATTGTTAACCTATCAATAAGGCTTGCATATAGGAGAAATTTTGATAGATATGGAAAAACAAACAAAGGGTTAGTCATGCTAAAGTCGCCATTCTTGCATTTTCCAACACGCCTGAAAAATTCACTCATGTGACAACAGTGAATAAAGATATTAGAAACTCCTTGCTTTATTAAATTCACCATTAAGATCTACAAGCTAGATGCCAATACAAATAATGTCAAAATAGGAAGCACCTAAAGAATAAAAGGTTTACAAAGAAGGGCACGGACTATGTTCAAAGAAACAAAGAATCCAACACAAACAATTGATGCTCAAGGACACCTCAGTCCCTAAACCAGAACCTACAAAAATATTCTCACCCTTGCTAGAACCTACTATTTCTCCTCAATGCTCTCCCCAAGCTCCCCCCTCCTTTAAAAATCTCTCATTGACTCACTTTATATCCTTCTTTCAATCTAGGTTCCATGTCTTCTTCTTTTTAAAAGAATTATTAAAATGATAAAAGGTGGCTTCCTTTCCCATTATTAAAATAAACAGACTTGAAGTATTTGTGGACTCCGTCCATGAGTTATCTTTTTCCTTGTGAACAACCACATAATAGATTTTATATTTTGCTCCTTTGTTAATAATTCTGCCAGTTGTTTTCATCTAACCATCCACGTAATATACCTCAAACGAAGAGCTATTCTTTATAATGCATCCACAGCATGTGAACTCCTTATTTTTGTGAGCACAATGCATTGCCCCTTCATGATGTTTTTTATTGATAACACATCATGAAGGGGGCATTAAAAAACCACTCAACTCTCAATGCGCAAAGCGCCTTCAAGATTTAGCACGAAGCTACTCTTTTAACTGAACACTTGGCTTAGGTTTGAAAAGGATATCGCAAGGTTGAATTTGCCACATCTATTTCAGAAATATTATAAGATGAATTTGGTTTTATTCAGATGACATCACTGGCAGGTCGTCCTCCTTGTTTGCATAAAGCTTTCTGCTTCTACTTCTTAACATGAGAACGGGATAGGGGAAAATATTATAGAACGGAACCCCTCCTGTTTCATAACTGCTTTCATGATCTTCCTACTAGGATTATGTTAGCACTCATCGTTCATTGAATTTGTGACCACCACCAAAGAAACATATTTCGCATTTATCATGTTATTCATTAAAAATCCACCCGGACTGAAACTAGCAAATTATCACTACTCAAAGATTCTGCAGCGTAGCTCTACTCAGTGTATTTTGAGTGCTAATCTCTGATCCTATGAGGGAATACCAAAAATTTTAGAGGATGTAACCTCAGTGGGTAAATCCTAGTACTAACTTAAACACGATCAATCTTATAGAAAAAAAAAAGTGTGAAATGAGAATGAAAGAACATAAATTTTACTTCTCAAGCTCTAACATACCATTTTTCTCTTAACATAATGATCCCCTTTTGGGTAGCCTCGTCTTCTCTTTTATACTTCTTCTTAGGAATTTATAAATAACAACTTTCCTTTTATTTAACCATTAACAAACTAAGGTTTGTGAGGATACTATTTTCATGCTATTTCATTTTCCCCTTTTATTAGAAAAATGTACTTTTAAAATTTCACCAAGTGATAAAATAACAGAGTAAATTGGCCAAGTAAGAACATGCAAAACATGAGGTAAAGTAGAGAGGGGGAGGGGGTGGCATCTAACATCATCATCATAAGTCAACATCGACCAGCCATCAAGGGGGTCAATTCCCCAGGCTCACACAACCTTGTGACTCCCATTATCACTTTCGTGCAAACACTTTTGAACTTTTCCACATATATCCTTATATGCTTGCACAAAATTTCAGTAATACAATAAACACATCCCTTTATTAACCTAGATATATTGCCAGTTGTGACTCCTAGAAATAAAATATCTCAAATAAGCCATGCAGGTAGGTTCGAATACAAGTACGTGCATCATTTCATTCACATGCTATAGAAACTATAGTTGTAATATTCAAATGAAATCCCATTCAAAAGGTAAATCAACCTAAACATGGTATTTATATTAGGTCCAAAATTCAACCTGATACACTAAATAGATGGCATCTTTTCACTTTTATGCCAAAATGCAATGCTAAGTCAAATAAAATTAACCCATCATATGCCACTTGTAACAATCCAAAAATGTAATCACTTACAAAACCAAGGCCAATTGTTCATTACCATATCAAAATTGTGGTTCCCAATCAAGTAACGATAATTTAATACATAACATGAAATCCTTAAAACATCATATTTTCAACAAGATGAAATTTCAGGAAACAAATCCAAATGAGTAATATCACACCTATTGCATGTTTTTATCTTAGCAACATTTGTATCTGAGTTAATAGTTTTAGGATGTAATGGTTGTGTTTTTTCATCACTTAGAAGTGATATATCAAGAATAGGATTCTTTCCTTTGTCATTATGAGGGTTTTCAAGCAAGGGAGACTCAAGATTTGCAAGGCATTTCAAATGAGCAGAAGAGTTCATTGACATGGCACTAGATTGAACCATGGTGTTTTGGTGTTCAATTTTAGGCACACCCCACCCAGTATTTACTGAGTGAGGATTGCGAGGGTTTTCACCCATCCATAATTTACATTTTATAGGGATACCTAGGGTTCTTATACAATGCTTGGGTGAGGTCATAGAGGCATGAGAATAGGCACCAAGGGCTACACAAGGGTCTGTCCACCTAGAAACAAATGCCATGTTCGATCCAACTCATTGAACTCCTAAAATTCTGCATCAAAATGAATATAGACCCCTATTTTCTTCCTACATCATTCCTCCTACACATTGTGGTGCCTTCATCTTGGTCCCCTACAAGAAATCCGAGTGAAAAAACTCATCTAACAACCAAAGGTGTATAGTAAGATTTCATCTACATGCATATTCAAACTAACAATTATAAAAAGAATCATAATAAGCACAATAACTCATCTAGTGACCAATAAACATTTTGACCAACTAGGAAAGGAGATGAACTAGTTGGTTACATAAGGCAAAAGGGAAAACTCTAGCACTAAAAATTCACCATTCCATTTATGTAGAACTGGAAACAATGCATCGCAGGGATTCCTCATCTTATCCAAAATATAAACTAAGCCCTAAAATGTCAAAAGAAGTCGGTACAAAAAATCATGCAATTAAATGTACAAAACACCTATGCTATTAGTGTTACCTACCTGCTTAGCAACCCAAATGTACCCATGCATATTTTCCTTTGAAAAATGCTCAATTGTCAAAACAACGGGACCAGTTACCTCTGTGGTGCATTCAAATCTCATAACAACCCCCTGGATCCAAAATTCAAATGATATTCCTCATATGCTTGGGAGCATTCAATAGACCCCCTCAGTACTTAGGGAACCGGTTCAAAGGAAAGAGTGTTCATGTTTGGATATAGATTTTTATTGGCCTCCATTTGTCCTATGAAAGGAAGCCATGGGCATGCATTCTATAAGAGAAAATCATAGCAACTTTATGTTGTTGGAATTGCATTGAGAGCTCACCTTTCAATCCACTTCCTATTTCAATATGGCATGCAAAATATCCCTTGATTTCTTCCTCTAATTAGCAAGTGTTTCTCCCTTGTTCCATGCTAGTTAAGGCTTGCAATTGCGTGTACAAAAAGGACCTCCCTAAGGGATATTATTGGCTTCCCTTTGAATCCATCACCTCCTAGGTGACATTATTATATTTAGCTAGACTATTGGACAATCAACGTTTGGTTTGCCATACTCTTGTTCTATTTTGTTTTGCTTAACACTTGTCCCATTTATTTCTTGTTAGTTTTGTTTTATTTATTATTTAGAGTTTGTTTGTCCATTTGGAGTTTGGGATACAAACCAAATTTACAATAATGGGTCCTTGTTGCAACCTCAAGGATTTATTATGGAAGGAAAGACTACTCACCCTTGTGGCTATTTTTCCCTCAACAGTTGCCACTTGTTTTCATTTGGAATATAAAATATATGTACGCACTAAAAATTTTATCTCCACTTTGCATTTGGCATTTATTGAGTAAAAAATAAACTACTATATGTGTTCTTTAACCACTTTGCATAGAGGAAGAAATCCCATAAGAGTATTCACACTTAAACAACTCTGTCCACTTTCACAAGCCAACATCTCCCTTGTTTAGATAACTTCTATCTACAACAAAATTCTCAAAATTTTCCTCACTTTGATGGATGGAGGAAGAGGGATTTATATTGAATGCTACAACATTTAACAAACACAAACAACTAATAGAAGAACTCTTGAACTATTAGTACGACTTAATCCACTTGATTTGATTTGGTAATTGCATTGCTTCAAAATATAAAATAAATACATATAGAAACACATAGATCTTAATCCACTTGATTTGATTTGGTAATTGCATTGCTTCAAAATATAAAATAAATACATATAGAAACACATAGATCTTTTTACAATTAAATAGTTCAACAAGAGTAATTTAGATTAAACTCTCTTACTTCTTAAAGGTACTAAAGATAAGAGTAATCTATTCTTTTTTGCACAAAAAGAAGCTAACTGCATTCTACATTGGCATAAAAGAGGCATGAATGGTGCTCAAGAGAATTTCCTTAAATTCATTTTGTTGTACAAATTAGAACTCACTATAGGGAAGATGTTGTCACATTTATGCATCTCAATACAATATGCAAGTGTATTTTACAAAGAAAAAAAATACACATTAATAAATTGTATCTTTATGGGTGGGTGCTTGATAGATCTATGTTTACAATATTTTCAAACAAAAATAAGTTCTATAAATATCACAATGAGTTTTATATAAGAAGTGGATATTAAAATTAGTGTTATTAATGCATTAAAAGGTTTAAAAGGTTTGGTATAATTAATGCATAAAGATTTATGTGAAACATAAATAATACTAGTAGTTGATATTATAAAGTCTCTTCTAATAAACATTACAAGATTTAAATATATTGTCACTATGAAAAATATAGTTGATGGAATTTTGTCTAATGAATAATATTACTTGCATGTATTATGGCATAGATTTATATCCAAAAGTTAATAAAATATAAGTATGAATAATATACAACTTTAATATGGAATTTACTACAATGAATTTAATAATGTATTGTTTTAGTAATGTAGTTGAGATTGTTAAATTTTTAGAGTGTTATTAGTAAAGATGAGAATATGAATTCTTGATACATATGAATAATATGTATGTAATTAATATGTATAATTATATGAATTATATGAATTATATGAATATGATAGTTGAGATTATAACAACATAAATTCATTTAAATAAAGTGGTATAAATTTTTTGTGTATTTTTTATGTTAAAATATTTTTTACATCTAAGTAATTTGATCTCTCTAGGTTTTAAGAGTTAAGATGAATCTATGTTGCTTAAACTCTTTATAGCTTTCAACAATTCAAACTAAAACTAAGTTTATCATATTCTTTTTTTTTGTTTTCTTGATTAATGTGGATGCAATAAATTTGAGTTATACATTTTTCTTTTTTTAACTAACTCACTAGGAACAAGTGTGTGTATATCTCATCTCAATGTTGTAATTTGCATAGAAAAATTGATCTCAACTCTACATCTATCAAAAACTTAGATGGATCAAAAACATAATTAGGGATCTATTAAGTAGCCAGAAAAAGATAAAAAACAACTTGGATTTAAATATCTTTGTTATTAAAAATACCATAAATAAAATGGATCTATAACTATGTTTTATTTCATGAAGAGAAGTTAAGTGTAGTTTACATACTTGTACTAAACATATATCATGCAACTCAACATTAATATAGCATGCACGGGTAGAAAAGAGGTATGAATGGTGAAAAAGTGAATTTTGTCTCAAGTTTCTTTATTTGTAATATTTGATATGATTTCATTTTTATAATATAGAATAATTATATAGGGTAAGGAGGTGCTCCCCAACTTAGTATGGAGGATATTTTGGTGAATACATTATGTATAAGATAAATGTAATTTTTATTATTTTAAATTTTATTCATTTCAGTTATATTTCTATTTATATTAATATATATGTTGGTAATAAATACATCTAAATCAAATTTATTGAGGTGTAATTTTTTATCTTGTATTTTTCTTAAAAAAAATTTACACCTCAAAAAATTACATTATTATTTTATGTTTATAATATTATGTATGTGTAAGAATACTAATTATAAATTTATTATTAATATCAATAAAAATAATATCTACATTGAAATAAATCATACCACCAAACCTACCCTAAAGAGATTTTAGATTAGAAAATACATTCTACTTACACAGTTAGGTTTTATATTGAATATAATGTTATTAATTCCTTAAAAGGTTTATTATTTTTAATGCATAAAGATTTATGTGAAACTAAATAATCAAAATAATAATTTTACTATTGTGCCGTAAATAAAAATCACTATCTCATATTATATCATGGAATTTCATACCATGTCATCAATATGATTATATTATCAAGTGTTTTTCAATGAATAATATCTAATTTTAATATAATGTAAATATGAACAATATAGTTGATAGAATTTCTTCTATTAGTATTAATACTTTCAAGTTATAAATTTAATTGTAAAAATTAATATAATGTAAGTATGAATAATATACTGGAAAATATGAAGTTTCTTACAATAAATAATAATAAATTATTTTAGTAATGTAGTTAGCACTATTGAATTTCTTAGTATATTATTAATATAGATGAGAATATGGGTTCTTAATTTAATGCACTTGGATAATATGTGTGTATGATTAATATGTAGAAGTATATGATTGTATACTAGCATAGATCCATTTTAAGAATGTAGTGCAAATATTTTCTCAATTTTTTCAAGCTAAAAAACATGTTTACACCTCAAAAAAATTGATCTATGTTGGTTGCAACTCTCTACATCTTTCAGATTAACAATAAGTTTTACATATTTATTTTCCAAATAGATGATTAATATGGATACAATGAATTTGAGTTATAGCTAATCCCACTAGTAACAAGAGTGCATACATAACATCCCTATGTTGTTTGTAGTAAGGAGTATCCACCTCAACTCTATATCTATTAATCACTTAGAGGGAACAAAAAAATAATTTAGTATATAATAAGAATTCACATGGATAAAAATATTATTTAGATTGAAATATCTTAGTTCTTAAAACTACCAAAGATAGTATGAATCTACAATTATTTTCTTTATTATACACCAAGAGATGTTAAGTGCATTTCACATCCTTGTATTGAAGAGATAGCATGGAACTCAACATTATTAGTGTGTGTCGGTCGAAAAGAGGCACGAATGGTGCCAAAGAGAAATGCCGTATACTTTTCTTCTTGTAATACTTGATATGATTTGATTCTTATAGTGTTGTTCTCTGTGTGTGTACATACTTTCACAGAAGGTAGCGAGGTTCCTTATAGCCCAATAAGGAATAGATTTTATGATGTCACATACATAACTCAAGTGAGAAAAAAGCAATATTCTAAGGCAACATATGTCACATACCCCAATTTTATTAAAATAATGTAATTATTTTTAATATTCCTGAGAACATTATGTTAAATTTAATGCTAAGTAGGAATGGATGACTCAGCAGAGTCTCCAGAAATGGAATGTAAATTCTGAATAATTATTATTAATAAATAAATTATGGAGACAACAGCATGGGAGAGCTGTTAAAAGAGGTTACTGGTCTAACTGGTGGATGGAATTAGGTGGAAGGACAAAAGACAAGTGGCAGCATCCTCAAACACTTCCTGAGTTGCAGGTGGCAACTTCCCTATATTTTGGGGTCATGATTCCCCAAGAAAGTGGAATCTGAGCAGGTGGCTCATTAATGACAGTTAGCCCAACTAAGACCTAGGCAATCTTTTAAATACTACTCAATGAACTGAGCTGGGGGTTCAGCAATTGTTCTAGAGGGAGAATACATTCAGGTGAATGCTATTCAGGAGTCCCATTGAGGAAGTGGGGAAACAGTAAGGAAGTGTTTTGAAGTAGGAAGTTGCAGTAACTTGGTTCCAGTATAGCTGTTTTGGCTGAGGGAATAATTGTCCGTACTTAGATTCCAGCCAGTTAGACCAGAGCAAGCTCGGGCGTCCTGAGAAGTGCTGTCTGGGCACTCTCCAGGAATTGGTAGGGAGGAACAGCCTCCCATTGTTGTTATTGTCTACCATAGCTACAGGTTCTGCCACTCTTCCTGTTGTTGGTTTATTTAATTTATTTTCATATGAGATAGACTAGTACAACTATGTTTTGACTGTATTCAACTTCAGTAAATCAGTCTCTATACTTCCTTTTGTTATAAATTTCAGAACGCAGATGTTATAGAAATTTCCTATTTTTATTTAAATAGAGTATTGATCTTATACATAGCCTATTTGTTATTGTTACAGTTAACAATTACCATGTTTAGGCATATTCTAGAATTCCTGTTAATGGTTAAATAATAGACAGAAATATTAAACAATAGATATTCCAGTAATCTACCTGCATATATATATGTATAGCATATTTCAGTCAACTTTAGTTTTAGGTCATTCTTATATCGAGTTAACAGATAAACAAAACTCATCTTAATATATTGTTTATACTCAGAACATGTTGGACAGCTATCGATTAACTAAAGAGGTGACTGTAACAATATTTCATTGTTACAAGCTTCCACATAATCTTAATCATCTACACAGTAGTCAAACACAAACACATAGAAACTGTAGATTATTATTTCTTTCAACCTAGTATTATAATACATTAGCCATGCTTATTATAATAGAATTAACAGAGTTGTTTTAAACAAAAACAAACATATTACACAACAGAGAAACTGTCGACGAACGCAACCATCATTGGCTGTTACAAACCATCTTAATTATACACAGTAATAATATTTATTCAGTATAAATGTTTTTCCTTAGGGTAGTCTACAAACCCTACACGGCCGTAGCCTTATATTATTCCTTCGACAGACTGAAAACAAATGAAAGAATGCCTTATATGGCAGACAGAACCTACAGCATCTTTACACACAGTTCTGTGTATATATTATTCTAACCACAGTTTCATTTAATAACTATACAAGAATCAAAATAAATATTGTTATAATTCATTCCCGGTCGCTGTCGAGTTAACAAAGTTCATACATATTTGTTGAACACAAAGCAGAACCCCAACTTGCCTGAATAAACCCTATACTATTCAACTATTACAGTCACAGTTGAGGAACATCCACCATCTTTTATTTAACACTCCAAATCGAAGAAAAACGCAGAGAGACAATTATAGGATTTCATTATAACAGAGTTATCATCCATTGCAGGTACCGAAGAACTCATCTATCCTTACATTTCAAACACTTTGTAACATTTTAACAAAACACGAAATTTGAAACACGGCCATGATAGGCCCAGTAATATATTAAGTATAAAATTTATGCAGCGAGGATAGAACCCTATGTCTAGCCGAGTACCATAACAGAAACCCTGGCCTCATACAGTCTGAGCCGTGAAGGGCTCTCCAATAAACATAACAAGGTTTCAACCCCTTTCATTTCAAACAAAATAACTCATACAGATGACTGCAACCATGAACATCAAGTCGTCAAACGACCTCACTACACAGGAGTTTTCCTCCATGACACAACCCTAACCACAAAACCAGCAAAGGAAGAGACAGCCGTGGATAACCAGGCTTACCCGGAGGAGCCAGCGTTGGAGATAAAACCCTGTACACCTTCAGAGCCGCGTGACCTGCACATTCAATGCCGATAGATGTTAATACACATTCAATGCCAAGAATTGTAAATATAAAGTAAACCTGCACTTGCTTGCAAAACTGAAATTACGGAAATAAAGTTATTTCCTTACCTGAGTAATGTAACCCGTGGATAATCTGGGAGCCACCGGTGAAAGCAAGCACTGAACCCCATCCCCCTTGTCGGTTGAAAGAGCAAGCCTCAAACTCTTCCAATGACGGCCGCGACAGACAAACATTGCAGACGAAAACCTCAAACTGGAGCTGAACCAGTTGAGAAGCACACCCCAACCCTTACATGCAACCACCTCTGGATTTAAATAGGTACAAAACCCTGCCTCATACCCACACCAGCACAGTGATGGACTGTAAATAGCTGGTAACTTAAACAAGGAATGAAACAACGAGACCCCTAAACAATGAAACTGTAGCAGACTGTATCACCAGAGCCGAGGACTTATTCTACTACAGAATGAAACCACAAGACCAGAACCACAACACGTTGCACTCTGTTACAGTGCCATCACTACGAAAACTCAGACATGGAGGGTTTCATCCTTAGGACCCGAGCCCGAAGGCAAATACAATAACCTGGTAGGGTTTTGATAACAGCTTATATATCATCAACTGCATGGAGGAGAGTCAACCACGTAGCACCCAAATATATCAACGTAATATGGGTCGAGACCATATAGTTCAAATTGCAATCCAAATCATTATTCACCGATTCCAAAATCATTACACATATGTAAGTCAAACGAATAAGATAACATTATGATATACAATCATTTAAACATATAGTGCATGCCTTACAACTAAATCGCCGATAATTCCAAGCACTTGGGACGTATAATCCCTACAATGATATGAAGGAGATATAGTTAATATCAAAAATGGAGTTTTCTATTAACTTAGTATGGTGGATAATACCTTAACACAATATTGGTTATAAATCTTATCCATGATGTGGGAAAACATTATGACTAATGCAAAATCATGATAATGTACACTTATATGAAACCAAGGCATAGGTTAATGCCATGAGTATATCCCATTTCTTCAATCATTTAAACTATGATGTGGTCAACTTTCAAATGAAAACACTTTGTCACTTACCATTTATATGATGAGTCACACTTTTGCCATTATATACTATCATCGTATTTCTACCAATATTAACGTTAAACAGTAAACAAATAGGTGACATAAGTTAAACCCTAAAGTAGACATTGGACTTCGATATATAGGTTAATATATTGAAACAACGCTAGAGGCGCCACCTTCTCAACTCACGTTATCAATGCATGAACAAAACAGTAATCACCGGTATTAGTTGACAACATATCACATGAAGTTAACGTCGCTTATACAGCCAATAATTATGATACAACAATTGTACCATTGATAGTTACAGCAGTAACGTAGAGTATTAATCATAAAAACATAATTATAACTGAAACAATGTAATCTATCGCAAAACCTGAGGATGCTATCCTAATAAGAAATATCATGTCGAGGCAGACTATCAATCTTAATTTAAGTATAAGTTCATGAGAATAACTTCACTGTCTTGCACTACAACTTGCATTTGTAAATAAATCTGCTTTAAAGTTTTAAAGTACAGGGAGTATTGATGCTTACCAAGTTTAAAATACAGTGATCCCTACTTCACCGGCGTACCTGGGACACGGAAGACAACTTATGCATTAGCTCATAAGCTAAGTAAGCCAGTCAACTACGACTAGCTCTTCCCTTGCGGTTCGAAAACAAAACAGTCATTAATTACAATCACCGAAATCAAAGTTTTTAATTAAGACAGAGTCTTTAAACAGATTATGTTAGTTATTTAAATTAAAACAAAATCAGAAATACTAACTAGTTAACATTTATTGTTATGAATAAAAATTTTAAATTTTTCAGAAATATCGGGTTCTCACATGTGGTATCAGAGCATGGTTCAGACACTAGGCTTGGATGGGACTCCACTAAACTTCCGCAAACAGTGACCATAAAAGAAGATATTTTTTTTTATTTATAAAACACTAACATATATTTCGGTTTCATGAACAGAACAGAAAATTTTTCTTTTCTGAATTTTACAGACAGGTATGGAAAAACTGGGAGAATATGCTGAGGAGGAATCTCCCAATGCGGTGACAAGACAGATGTCAAAAGAACTTGAGACAGAAGAAGAAACTGCTCACACCACTGAGCTGATGCAGACCATAAGAGGATTAAAGACAGAAATGGAAACAGTTAAGAAGGATAATGAAAGAATCCTAAAGACTCAGGAACAGCTAAATCAGCTATTGATAGAAAAATTTCAGACTGACGGAAGGAGCAAACCAGCTGACTCAGAAGAAGTTAGTCATCCAAGAGGGTCAAAAAGGACAAAACCAACTAAATCTGACAGCAGTTCCTCATCTGAGGAAAGAAAGGGACAACCCAGTTATCACACTAGCAGTGACAGCAGTGAAGCTGAGATGCACAACCGAAGGAAAAAGTACAGGCCTTATGAAGAGATTTCCGGGGAGTTTAAGAAGATAAAGCCCCCAACTTTCAATGGAGAAGCTGAAACTGGAGAAGAGGCAGAATCCTGGTTATCCGGGATGAGGAAATATTTTCAGATCTATAACTACTCAAATCAGCTAAAGGCACGAATGGCCATCTACAACCTCTCGGGAAAAGCGGACATATGGTGGCAAGATCTGAAAAGGGTCAAAGGGATTAAAGAAAGAGAAGTTAATTGGAGTACCTTTAAAAGATACTTCAAGAAGAAATTCCTGTCTGAGCAGTATTATGAAGAAAGGGCCAAAGAATTCTATGAACTGAAACTCGGATCTATGACGATGAAGGACTTAAATAGTAAATTTTTAAGTCTGTTGCGTTATGTACCGTATTTTGTCGAAGAGAAACCAAAAATACAGCGGTTTCTTAGTTGCCTGCCCTATCATATCAAGGACAGAATTGAATATGACAATCCAAAAACACTGGAAGAAGCTATGCGCAAGGCAAATTTCTGTTACGAACAGAATAAAAAGAAAGAGGGGATAGCCAGCTGGAAAGCCAAAAAGAACAGCAATCTGATCGAGTACAAGAAAAAGGAATTTGTTCCCCATAAAAGTTTCAAGAATGGCAAAAACGGGAACCAATTTAATAGTAAAAGTTTCCAAGGAAACAAAAATGGAGCTGTCAGCCATTCAAACAATTACAAAAACAGCAAAGAGACTCCTAATAACCATGGAAACTACACCAAAAATTTCGAGCGAAAAGAACCTGTCAAGTGCTGGGAGTGTAATGGGCCACATTATGCTTCAGTCTGCCCAAACAGAAAGAAACAAATCAGCAATATTCATACTGTTCAAGATGAAATGACAGTTGGAGATTTCGCAGGAACTATGCCTCGAATCAATGCAGCATTGGAAAACCGCCAGGCTGACTACCAAACTTCCATGGTGGAAGTAGGAGGTATGATTAACAAAACCCCAGTTACTATATTAATAGATCCAGGTGCTAGTCTTAGTTATATTTCACCTCAGCTGGTAGAAAAATGTAATTTGACTATTGAAAGGTTTGATAATTCATGGTTTGTACAATTAGCTACTGGGGCAAAGAGAAAAGTAAACTGCTATGTAAAAGAATGCATCTTAAACATGACTGATTTTAGAACTACAGTTAAACTGAACGTTTTACCACTTGGCTCTTATGACATACTTATCGGAATGGACTGGTTGGAACAACATAGGGTCGTTTTAAACTGTTTTGACAAAACTTTTAGGTGTATAAACAGTAGTGGACAGCCTGTAACTGTTAGAGGTATCCCTAGGAAAACAGTAGTTAGGCAAATTTCTGCCTTACAACTTAAAAGAGCAGTCAGAAAAGGGTGCAAGACTTATGCTGTAGCTATTACAGATGAGACAGATAAGTCCGAAAGCAACCAGAAAACAGTAGAGAACATCCCTGTAGTCAATGAATTTATTGACGTTTTTCCTGAGGAAATCCCAGAATTGCCTCCCAAGAGAGAGCTAGACTTTACAATTGAGCTGATACCAGGTGCTGTTCCCAGTTCAAAAGCCCCGTATCGTATGAATATTTTGGAGCTTAACGAGTTGAAAACTCAGTTGAAGGAGTTAATAGATAAGAACTATATTCGACCCAGTGTATCCCCTTGGGGAGCACCAGTGATTTTCGTTAAAAAGAAGGACGGAACTATGCGACTTTGCATAGATTATCGTCAACTAAACAAGATGACGATCAAAAACAGGTATCCGTTACCTCGTATTGATGATCTGTTTGATCAACTACGTGGCGCTACGGTATTCTCTAAGATCGATCTGAGATCGGGTTATCATCAGGTAAGAATTAAAGAGGAAGATATTTTCAAAACAGCCTTTAGAACAAGGTACGGACATTACGAATTTGTCGTAATGCCATTTGGACTTACAAATGCCCCAGCTGTTTTTATGTGCTTAATGAATAACATAATGCACAAGTACTTAGATAAATTTGTTGTTGTATTTATCGACGACATTTTAGTCTATTCTAAGAGCGAGGAGGAGCATAAAGAACACTTACGTATCGTTTTACAAGAACTGAGAGAACAACAACTTTTTGCGAAATTTAGTAAATGTGACTTCTTCAAAGATGAAATCCAGTACTTAGGACATGTAGTCACTAAGGAAGGGATTTCAGTGGATCCCGAAAAGATTCGGGCGATTGAAGAATGGCCAGTACCTAAAGATGTGACGGACGTTAGATCTTTCATGGGAATTACCGGTTACTACCGGAGGTTTATTGAAGGCTTTTCAAAAATAGCCAACCCAATCACTTCTTTGCAGAAGAAAGGCAAGAAGTTTGATTGGAATGCGAAATGTGAAGAAAGTTTCAAGAAACTTAAGACCTTATTGACAACTGCACCTATTCTTAGAATAACGGATCCAAATAAAGATTTCATAGTTTGCACCGACGCTTGTAATGATGGTTTAGGTGGAGTGCTGACCCAAGAAGGACATGTCATTGCTTACGAATCAAGGAAGCTGAAAATCCATGAAAAGAATTATGCCACTTATGACCTAGAATTAGCTGCTGTAATTCATGCTTTAAAGATGTGGCGACACCACCTAATAGGCAGAAAATTTACCTTATTAACAGATAATAAAGGTCTGAAATACCTTTTAGACCAGCCAAATTTAAATGCAAGACAAGCCAGGTGGCTGGCATTCCTAAGTGAATATGATTTTGAAATCCAACACATAAAAGGGAAGGAAAATAAGGTGGCTGATGCCTTGAGCAGGAATGCAAAACTGAATTTTATATCAGCTAGCAGCACTTATACCTCTGATTTAAATGAACAGCTGGCTGAAGGGATAAAATTAGACGAAAATTATCAACATCTACAAATTACAGCCAAAGAACAGCCCACAGAAAGTTTGGTAAAAGGGTATAGTTTAAACGAAAATGGATTTTTGTTGTTTAAGGACAGGCTATATATCCCTAATGCACCTACAGTTAAGCTGTTAATTTTAGACGAAATACATAAAACCCCTTACTCCGGGCATCCTGGTTATCAAAAGACTATCACTATGTTGAGAAAAGAATATTTTTGGCCTAATATGAAATCAGAAACTGCTGAATATTTAGCTAAGTGTTTGGACTGCCAACAAGTAAAAACAGAACACCAACATCCAGCTGGATTGCTGCAACCTTTACCTATTCCTAGCTGGAAATGGGAAATAATCAGCCTGGATTTCATTACGGGTTTACCCAAAAATCAACATCAGAATGATTCGATTATGGTAGTGGTAGACAAATTAAGTAAATCAGCACATTTTATTCCTGTTAAAACCACATACAAGGCTGCAAACATAGCAGATATCTTTCTAAAACAGATTTTTCGGTTACACGGTATTCCAAAGGTCATTATATCAGACAGGGATCCAAAATTCACAGGAAATTTTTGGAGATCCTTGTTCAAAGGATTAAACACCACTTTGAATTTCAGCACCTCTTTCCATCCTCAGACTGACGGACAAACGGAAAGAGTTAATCAAATATTAGAAGATCTGTTAAGGATGTATGTTAAAGATCAACCAGGTAAGTGGGAGGATTATTTACACTTAGCCGAATTTGCATACAATAACAGCTATCAATCATCAGCTAATTTTAGTCCTTTTGAGGTTTTGTATGGACGAAAATGCAACACTCCTATCTCTTGGAATAATCCAGTAGATAGATTAGTGTTAGGGCCTGATTTATTGAAAGAAATGGAACAGATTGTGAAACAAGTGCAGGAAAACTTGAAGATTGCCCAGGATCGGCAAAAGAGTCAAGCAGATTTGAAAAGAACTCCTAAAGAGTTCCAGGTAGGTGAACATGTGTTCATCAAGGTAAGACCAAAGAAAAGCTCCCTAAGATTAGGAAGTTGTGAAAAATTAGCACCACGTTACTGTGGTCCATTTGAAATTTTAGCTAGAATTGGTCAAGTTGCTTATCAGTTAGCATTACCGCCAAATTTAAAAGTACATAATGTTTTTCATATCTCTGTTTTGAAAAAGTATGTTCATGATGCTACTCATGTTATTGATTGGAACATTGTACAGGTAGAACTAGAAGGGGAAGTTCTGGTAGAACCGGATTGTATCCTCGGGAGGAGGGAAATTACTCTACGGAACCGGATAATTGGACAAGTGAAGGTGCAATGGAAGCACCTTAGTCCTGAAGAATCTACCTGGGAGCTGGAAAGTAAGATGCGGGAAGCATATCCCCATCTATTCCAGCAGGTGACTGAAGACGAAGAATAAGTAACATCGAGGACGATGTTACATTTTAAGGGGGTGTGTATGTCACATACCCCAATTTTATTAAAATAATGTAATTATTTTTAATATTCCTGAGAACATTATGTTAAATTTAATGCTAAGTAGGAATGGATGACTCAGCAGAGTCTCCAGAAATGGAATGTAAATTCTGAATAATTATTATTAATAAATAAATTATGGAGACAACAGCATGGGAGAGCTGTTAAAAGAGGTTACTGGTCTAACTGGTGGATGGAATTAGGTGGAAGGACAAAAGACAAGTGGCAGCATCCTCAAACACTTCCTGAGTTGCAGGTGGCAACTTCCCTATATTTTGGGGTCATGATTCCCCAAGAAAGTGGAATCTGAGCAGGTGGCTCATTAATGACAGTTAGCCCAAGTAAGACCTAGGAAATCTTTTAAATACTACTCAATGAACTGAGCTGGGGGTTCAGCAATTGTTCTAGAGGGAGAATACATTCAGGTGAATGCTATTCAGGAGTCCCATTGAGGAAGTGGGGAACAGTAAGGAAGTGTTTTGAAGCAGGGAAGTTGCAGTAACTTGGTTCCAGTATAGCTGTTTTGGCTGAGGGAATAATTGTCCGTACTTAGATTCCAGCCAGTTAGACCAGAGCAAGCTCGGGGGGTCCTGAGAAGTGTTGTCTGGGCACTCTCCAGGAATTGGTAGGGAGGAACAGCCTCCCATTGTTGTTATTGTCTACCATAGCTACAGGTTCTGCCACTCTTCCTGTTGTTGGTTTATTTAATTTATTTTCATATGAGATAGACTAGTACAACTATGTTTTGACTGTATTCAACTTCAGTAAATCAGTCTCTATACTTCCTTTTGTTATAAATTTCAGAACGCAGATGTTATAGAAATTTCCTATTTTTATTTAAATAGAGTATTGATCTTATACAGAGCCTATTTGTTATTGTTACAGTTAACAATTACCCATGTTTAGGCATATTCTAGAATTCCTGTTAATGGTTAAATAATAGACAGAAATATTAAACAATAGATATTCCAGTAATCTACCTGCATATATATATGTATAGCATATTTCAGTCAACTTTAGTTTTAGTCATTCTTATATCGAGTTAACAGTAAACAAAACTCATCTTAATATATTGTTTATACTCAGAACATGTTGGACAGCTATCGATTAACTAAAGAGGTGACTGTAACAATATTTCATTGTTACAAGCTTCCACATAATCTTAATCATCTACACAGTAGTCAAACACAAACACATAGAAACTGTAGATT
Organism: Larix kaempferi; assembly: GCA_027924585.1. Classification (NCBI taxonomy): domain Eukaryota; kingdom Viridiplantae; phylum Streptophyta; class Pinopsida; order Pinales; family Pinaceae; genus Larix; species Larix kaempferi. The sequence goes on along the minus strand of BSBM01000865.1, from coordinate 4,488,334 downwards.
ATTATTTCTTTCAACCTAGTATTATAATACATTAGCCATGCTTATTATAATAGAATTAACAGAGTTGTTTTAAACAAAAACAAACATATTACACAACAGAGAAACTGTCGACGAACGCAACCATCATTGGCTGTTACAAACCATCTTAATTATACACAGTAATAATATTTATTCAGTATAAATGTTTTTCCTTAGGGTAGTCTACAAACCCTACACGGCCGTAGCCTTATATTATTCCTTCGACAGACTGAAAACAAATGAAAGAATGCCTTATATGGCAGACAGAACCTACAGCATCTTTACACACAGTTCTGTGTATATATTATTCTAACCACAGTTTCATTTAATAACTATACAAGAATCAAAATAAATATTGTTATAATTCATTCCCGGTCGCTGTCGAGTTAACAAAGTTCATACATATTTGTTGAACACAAAGCAGAACCCCAACTTGCCTGAATAAACCCTATACTATTCAACTATTACAGTCACAGTCGAGGAACATCCACCATCTTTTATTTAACACTCCAAATCGAAGAAAAACGCAGAGAGACAATTATAGGATTTCATTATAACAGAGTTATCATCCATTGCAGGTACCGAAGAACTCATCTATCCTTACATTTCAAACACTTTGTAACATTTTAACAAAACACGAAATTTGAAACACGGCCATGATAGGCCCAGTAATATATTAAGTATAAAATTTATGCAGCGAGGATAGAACCCTATGTCTAGCCGAGTACCATAACAGAAACCCTGGCCTCATACAGTCTGAGCCGTGAAGGGCTCTCCAATAAACATAACAAGGTTTCAACCCCTTTCATTTCAAACAAAATAACTCATACAGATGACTGCAACCATGAACATCAAGTCGTCAAACGACCTCACTACACAGGAGTTTTCCTCCATGACACAACCCTAACCACAAAACCAGCAAAGGAAGAGACAGCCGTGGATAACCAGGCTTACCCGGAGGAGCCAGCGTTGGAGATAAAACCCTGTACACCTTCAGAGCCGCGTGACCTGCACATTCAATGCCGATAGATGTTAATACACATTCAATGCCAAGAATTGTAAATATAAAGTAAACCTGCACTTGCTTGCAAAACTGAAATTACGGAAATAAAGTTATTTCCTTACCTGAGCAATGTAACCCGTGGATAATCTGGGAGCCACCGGTGAAAGCAAGCACTGAACCCCATCCCCCTCGTCGGTTGAAAGAGCAATCCTCAAACTCTTCCAATGACGGTCGCGATAGACAAACATTGCAGACGAAAACCTCAAACTGGAGCTGAACCAGTCGAGAAGCACACCCCAACCCTTACATGCAACCACCTCTGGATTTAAATAGGTACAAAACCCTGCCTCATACCCACACCAGCACAGTGATGGACTGTAAATAGCTGGTAAATTAAACAAGGAATGAAACAACGAGACCCCTAAACAATGAAACTGTAGCAGACTGTATCACCAGAGCCGAGGACTTATTCTACTACAGAATGAAACCACAAGACCAGAACCACAACACGTTGCACTCTGTTACAGTGCCATCACTACGAAAACTCAGACATGGAGGGTTTCATCCTTAGGACCCGAGCCCGAAGGCAAATACAATAACCTGGTAGGGTTTTGATAACAGCTTATATATCATCAACTGCATGGAGGAGAGTCAACCACGTAGCACCCAAATATATCAACGTAATATGGGTCGAGACCATATAGTTCAAATTGCAATCCAAATCATTATTCACCGATTCCAAAATCATTACACATATGTAAGTCAAACGAATAAGATAACATTATGATATACAATCATTTAAACATATAGTGCATGCCTTACAACTAAATCGCCGATAATTCCAAGCACTTGGGACGTATAATCCCTACAATGATATGAAGGAGATATAGTTAATATCAAAAATGGAGTTTTCTATTAACTTAGTATGGTGGATAATACCTTAACACAATATTGGTTATAAATCTTATCCATGATGTGGGAAAACATTATGACTAATGCAAAATCATGATAATGTACACTTATATGAAACCAAGGCATAGGTTAATGCCATGAGTATATCCCATTTCTTCAATCATTTAAACTATGAGGTGGTCAACTTTCAAATGAAAACACTTTGTCACTTACCATTTATATGATGAGTCACACTTTTGCCATTATATACTATCATCGTATTTCTACCAATATTAACGTTAAACAGTAAACAAATAGGTGACATAAGTTAAACCCTAAAGTAGACATTGGACTTCGATATATAGGTTAATATATTGAAACAACGCTAGAGGCGCCACCTTCTCAACTCACGTTATCAATGCATGAACAAAACAGTAATCACCGGTATTAGTTGACAACATATCACATGAAGTTAACGTCGCTTATACAGCCAATAATTATGATACAACAATTGTACCATTGATAGTTACAGCAGTAACGTAGAGTATTAATCATAAAAACATAATTATAACTGAAACAATGTAATCTATCGCAAAACCTGAGGATGCTATCCTAATAAGAAATATCATGTCGAGGCAGACTATCAATCTTAATTTAAGTATAAGTTCATGAGAATAACTTCACTGTCTTGCACTACAACTTGCATTTGTAAATAAATCTGCTTTAAAGTTTTAAAGTACAGGGAGTATTGATGCTTACCAAGTTTAAAATACAGTGATCCCTACTTCACCGGCGTACCTGGGACACGGAAGACAACTTATGCATTAGCTCATAAGCTAAGTAAGCCAGTCAACTACGACTAGCTCTTCCCTTGCGGTTCGAAAACAAAACAGTCATTAATTACAATCACCGAAATCAAAGTTTTTAATTAAGACAGAGTCTTTAAACAGATTATGTTAGTTATTTAAATTAAAACAAAATCAGAAATACTAACTAGTTAACATTTATTGTTATGAATAAAAATTTTAAATTTTTCAGAAATATCGGGTTCTCACATGTGGTATCAGAGCATGGTTCAGACACTAGGCTTGGATGGGACTCCACTAAACTTCCGCAAACAGTGACCATAAAAGAAGATATTTTTTTTTATTTATAAAACACTAACATATATTTCGGTTTCATGAACAGAACAGAAAATTTTTCTTTTCTGAATTTTACAGACAGGTATGGAAAAACTGGGAGAATATGCTGAGGAGGAATCTCCCAATGCGGTGACAAGACAGATGTCAAAAGAACTTGAGACAGAAGAAGAAACTGCTCACACCACTGAGCTGATGCAGACCATAAGAGGATTAAAGACAGAAATGGAAACAGTTAAGAAGGATAATGAAAGAATCCTAAAGACTCAGGAACAGCTAAATCAGCTATTGATAGAAAAATTTCAGACTGACGGAAGGAGCAAACCAGCTGACTCAGAAGAAGTTAGTCATCCAAGAGGGTCAAAAAGGACAAAACCAACTAAATCTGACAGCAGTTCCTCATCTGAGGAAAGAAAGGGACAACCCAGTTATCACACTAGCAGTGACAGCAGTGAAGCTGAGATGCACAACCGAAGGAAAAAGTACAGGCCTTATGAAGAGATTTCCGGGGAGTTTAAGAAGATAAAGCCCCCAACTTTCAATGGAGAAGCTGAAACTGGAGAAGAGGCAGAATCCTGGTTATCCGGGATGAGGAAATATTTTCAGATCTATAACTACTCAAATCAGCTAAAGGCACGAATGGCCATCTACAACCTCTCGGGAAAAGCGGACATATGGTGGCAAGATCTGAAAAGGGTCAAAGGGATTAAAGAAAGAGAAGTTAATTGGAGTACCTTTAAAAGATACTTCAAGAAGAAATTCCTGTCTGAGCAGTATTATGAAGAAAGGGCCAAAGAATTCTATGAACTGAAACTCGGATCTATGACGATGAAGGACTTAAATAGTAAATTTTTAAGTCTGTTGCGTTATGTACCGTATTTTGTCGAAGAGAAACCAAAAATACAGCGGTTTCTTAGTTGCCTGCCCTATCATATCAAGGACAGAATTGAATATGACAATCCAAAAACACTGGAAGAAGCTATGCGCAAGGCAAATTTCTGTTACGAACAGAATAAAAAGAAAGAGGGGATAGCCAGCTGGAAAGCCAAAAAGAACAGCAATCTGATCGAGTACAAGAAAAAGGAATTTGTTCCCCATAAAAGTTTCAAGAATGGCAAAAACGGGAACCAATTTAATAGTAAAAGTTTCCAAGGAAACAAAAATGGAGCTGTCAGCCATTCAAACAATTACAAAAACAGCAAAGAGACTCCTAATAACCATGGAAACTACACCAAAAATTTCGAGCGAAAAGAACCTGTCAAGTGCTGGGAGTGTAATGGGCCACATTATGCTTCAGTCTGCCCAAACAGAAAGAAACAAATCAGCAATATTCATACTGTTCAAGATGAAATGACAGTTGGAGATTTCGCAGGAACTATGCCTCGAATCAATGCAGCATTGGAAAACCGCCAGGCTGACTACCAAACTTCCATGGTGGAAGTAGGAGGTATGATTAACAAAACCCCAGTTACTATATTAATAGATCCAGGTGCTAGTCTTAGTTATATTTCACCTCAGCTGGTAGAAAAATGTAATTTGACTATTGAAAGGTTTGATAATTCATGGTTTGTACAATTAGCTACTGGGGCAAAGAGAAAAGTAAACTGCTATGTAAAAGAATGCATCTTAAACATGACTGATTTTAGAACTACAGTTAAACTGAACGTTTTACCACTTGGCTCTTATGACATACTTATCGGAATGGACTGGTTGGAACAACATAGGGTCGTTTTAAACTGTTTTGACAAAACTTTTAGGTGTATAAACAGTAGTGGACAGCCTGTAACTGTTAGAGGTATCCCTAGGAAAACAGTAGTTAGGCAAATTTCTGCCTTACAACTTAAAAGAGCAGTCAGAAAAGGGTGCAAGACTTATGCTGTAGCTATTACAGATGAGACAGATAAGTCCGAAAGCAACCAGAAAACAGTAGAGAACATCCCTGTAGTCAATGAATTTATTGACGTTTTTCCTGAGGAAATCCCAGAATTGCCTCCCAAGAGAGAGCTAGACTTTACAATTGAGCTGATACCAGGTGCTGTTCCCAGTTCAAAAGCCCCGTATCGTATGAATATTTTGGAGCTTAACGAGTTGAAAACTCAGTTGAAGGAGTTAATAGATAAGAACTATATTCGACCCAGTGTATCCCCTTGGGGAGCACCAGTGATTTTCGTTAAAAAGAAGGACGGAACTATGCGACTTTGCATAGATTATCGTCAACTAAACAAGATGACGATCAAAAACAGGTATCCGTTACCTCGTATTGATGATCTGTTTGATCAACTACGTGGCGCTACGGTATTCTCTAAGATCGATCTGAGATCGGGTTATCATCAGGTAAGAATTAAAGAGGAAGATATTTTCAAAACAGCCTTTAGAACAAGGTACGGACATTACGAATTTGTCGTAATGCCATTTGGACTTACAAATGCCCCAGCTGTTTTTATGTGCTTAATGAATAACATAATGCACAAGTACTTAGATAAATTTGTTGTTGTATTTATCGACGACATTTTAGTCTATTCTAAGAGCGAGGAGGAGCATAAAGAACACTTACGTATCGTTTTACAAGAACTGAGAGAACAACAACTTTTTGCGAAATTTAGTAAATGTGACTTCTTCAAAGATGAAATCCAGTACTTAGGACATGTAGTCACTAAGGAAGGGATTTCAGTGGATCCCGAAAAGATTCGGGCGATTGAAGAATGGCCAGTACCTAAAGATGTGACGGACGTTAGATCTTTCATGGGAATTACCGGTTACTACCGGAGGTTTATTGAAGGCTTTTCAAAAATAGCCAACCCAATCACTTCTTTGCAGAAGAAAGGCAAGAAGTTTGATTGGAATGCGAAATGTGAAGAAAGTTTCAAGAAACTTAAGACCTTATTGACAACTGCACCTATTCTTAGAATAACGGATCCAAATAAAGATTTCATAGTTTGCACCGACGCTTGTAATGATGGTTTAGGTGGAGTGCTGACCCAAGAAGGACATGTCATTGCTTACGAATCAAGGAAGCTGAAAATCCATGAAAAGAATTATGCCACTTATGACCTAGAATTAGCTGCTGTAATTCATGCTTTAAAGATGTGGCGACACCACCTAATAGGCAGAAAATTTACCTTATTAACAGATAATAAAGGTCTGAAATACCTTTTAGACCAGCCAAATTTAAATGCAAGACAAGCCAGGTGGCTGGCATTCCTAAGTGAATATGATTTTGAAATCCAACACATAAAAGGGAAGGAAAATAAGGTGGCTGATGCCTTGAGCAGGAATGCAAAACTGAATTTTATATCAGCTAGCAGCACTTATACCTCTGATTTAAATGAACAGCTGGCTGAAGGGATAAAATTAGACGAAAATTATCAACATCTACAAATTACAGCCAAAGAACAGCCCACAGAAAGTTTGGTAAAAGGGTATAGTTTAAACGAAAATGGATTTTTGTTGTTTAAGGACAGGCTATATATCCCTAATGCACCTACAGTTAAGCTGTTAATTTTAGACGAAATACATAAAACCCCTTACTCCGGGCATCCTGGTTATCAAAAGACTATCACTATGTTGAGAAAAGAATATTTTTGGCCTAATATGAAATCAGAAACTGCTGAATATTTAGCTAAGTGTTTGGACTGCCAACAAGTAAAAACAGAACACCAACATCCAGCTGGATTGCTGCAACCTTTACCTATTCCTAGCTGGAAATGGGAAATAATCAGCCTGGATTTCATTACGGGTTTACCCAAAAATCAACATCAGAATGATTCGATTATGGTAGTGGTAGACAAATTAAGTAAATCAGCACATTTTATTCCTGTTAAAACCACATACAAGGCTGCAAACATAGCAGATATCTTTCTAAAACAGATTTTTCGGTTACACGGTATTCCAAAGGTCATTATATCAGACAGGGATCCAAAATTCACAGGAAATTTTTGGAGATCCTTGTTCAAAGGATTAAACACCACTTTGAATTTCAGCACCTCTTTCCATCCTCAGACTGACGGACAAACGGAAAGAGTTAATCAAATATTAGAAGATCTGTTAAGGATGTATGTTAAAGATCAACCAGGTAAGTGGGAGGATTATTTACACTTAGCCGAATTTGCATACAATAACAGCTATCAATCATCAGCTAATTTTAGTCCTTTTGAGGTTTTGTATGGACGAAAATGCAACACTCCTATCTCTTGGAATAATCCAGTAGATAGATTAGTGTTAGGGCCTGATTTATTGAAAGAAATGGAACAGATTGTGAAACAAGTGCAGGAAAACTTGAAGATTGCCCAGGATCGGCAAAAGAGTCAAGCAGATTTGAAAAGAACTCCTAAAGAGTTCCAGGTAGGTGAACATGTGTTCATCAAGGTAAGACCAAAGAAAAGCTCCCTAAGATTAGGAAGTTGTGCAAAATTAGCACCACGTTACTGTGGTCCATTTGAAATTTTAGCTAGAATTGGTCAAGTTGCTTATCAGTTAGCATTACCGCCAAATTTAAAAGTACATAATGTTTTTCATATCTCTGTTTTGAAAAAGTATGTTCATGATGCTACTCATGTTATTGATTGGAACATTGTACAGGTAGAACCAGAAGGGGAAGTTCTGGTAGAACCGGATTGTATCCTCGGGAGGAGGGAAATTACTCTACGGAACCGGATAATTGGACAAGTGAAGGTGCAATGGAAGCACCTTAGTCCTGAAGAATCTACCTGGGAGCTGGAAAGTAAGATGCGGGAAGCATATCCCCATCTATTCCAGCAGGTGACTGAAGACGAAGAATAAGTAACATCGAGGACGATGTTACATTTTAAGGGGGTGTGTATGTCACATACCCCAATTTTATTAAAATAATGTAATTATTTTTAATATTCCTGAGAACATTATGTTAAATTTAATGCTAAGTAGGAATGGATGACTCAGCAGAGTCTCCAGAAATGGAATGTAAATTCTGAATAATTATTATTAATAAATAAATTATGGAGACAACAGCATGGGAGAGCTGTTAAAAGAGGTTACTGGTCTAACTGGTGGATGGAATTAGGTGGAAGGACAAAAGACAAGTGGCAGCATCCTCAAACACTTCCTGAGTTGCAGGTGGCAACTTCCCTATATTTTGGGGTCATGATTCCCCAAGAAAGTGGAATCTGAGCAGGTGGCTCATTAATGACAGTTAGCCCAAGTAAGACCTAGGCAATCTTTTAAATACTACTCAATGAACTGAGCTGGGGGTTCAGCAATTGTTCTAGAGGGAGAATACATTCAGGTGAATGCTATTCAGGAGTCCCATTGAGGAAGTGGGGAAACAGTAAGGAAGTGTTTTGAAGCAGGAAGTTGCAGTAACTTGGTTCCAGTATAGCTGTTTTGGCTGAGGGAATAATTGTCCGTACTTAGATTCCAGCCAGTTAGACCAGAGCAAGCTCGGGGGTCCTGAGAAGTGTTGTCTGGGCACTCTCCAGGAATTGGTAGGGAGGAACAGCCTCCCATTGTTGTTATTGTCTACCATAGCTACAGGTTCTGCCACTCTTCCTGTTGTTGGTTTATTTAATTTATTTTCATATGAGATAGACTAGTACAACTATGTTTTGACTGTATTCAACTTCAGTAAATCAGTCTCTATACTTCCTTTTGTTATAAATTTCAGAACGCAGATGTTATAGAAATTTCCTATTTTTATTTAAATAGAGTATTGATCTTATACAGAGCCTATTTGTTATTGTTACAGTTAACAATTACCATGTTTAGGCATATTCTAGAATTCCTGTTAATGGTTAAATAATAGACAGAAATATTAAACAATAGATATTCCAGTAATCTACCTGCATATATATATGTATAGCATATTTCAGTCAACTTTAGTTTTAGGTCATTCTTATATCGAGTTAACAGATAAAAAAAACTCATCTTAATATATTGTTTATACTCAGAACATGTTGGACAGCTATCGATTAACTAAAGAGGTGACTGTAACAATATTTCATTGTTACAAGCTTCCACATAATCTTAATCATCTACACAGTAGTCAAACACAAACACATAGAAACTGTAGATTATTATTTCTTTCAACCTAGTATTATAATACATTAGCCATGCTTATTATAATAGAATTAACAGAGTTGTTTTAAACAAAAACAAACATATTACACAACAGAGAAACTGTCGACGAACGCAACCATCATTGGCTGTTACAAACCATCTTAATTATACACAGTAATAATATTTATTCAGTATAAATGTTTTTCCTTAGGGTAGTCTACAAACCCTACACGGCCGTAGCCTTATATTATTCCTTCGACAGACTGAAAACAAATGAAAGAATGCCTTATATGGCAGACAGAACCTACAGCATCTTTACACACAGTTCTGTGTATATATTATTCTAACCACAGTTTCATTTAATAACTATACAAGAATCAAAATAAATATTGTTATAATTCATTCTCGGTCGCTGTCGAGTTAACAAAGTTCATACATATTTGTTGAACACAAAGCAGAACCCCAACTTGCCTGAATAAACCCTATACTATTCAACTATTACAGTCACAGTCGAGGAACATCCACCATCTTTTATTTAACACTCCAAATCGAAGAAAAACGCAGAGAGACAATTATAGGATTTCATTATAACAGAGTTATCATCCATTGCAGGTACCGAAGAACTCATCTATCCTTACATTTCAAACACTTTGTAACATTTTAACAAAACACGAAATTTGAAACACGGCCATGATAGGCCCAGTAATATATTAAGTATAAAATTTATGCAGCGAGGATAGAACCCTATGTCTATCCGAGTACCATAACAGAAACCCTGGCCTCATACAGTCTGAGCCGTGAAGGGCTCTCCAATAAACATAACAAGGTTTCAACCCCTTTCATTTCAAACAAAATAACTCATACAGATGACTGCAACCATGAACATCAAGTCGTCAAACGACCTCACTACACAGGAGTTTTCCTCCATGACACAACCCTAACCACAAAACCAGCAAAGGAAGAGACAGCCGTGGATAACCAGGCTTACCCGGAGGAGCCAGCGTTGGAGATAAAACCCTGTACACCTTCAGAGCCGCGTGACCTGCACATTCAATGCCGATAGATGTTAATACACATTCAATGCCAAGAATTGTAAATATAAAGTAAACCTGCACTTGCTTGCAAAACTGAAATTACGGAAATAAAGTTATTTCCTTACCTGAGCAATGTAACCCGTGGATAATCTGGGAGCCACCGGTGAAAGCAAGCACTGAACCCCATCCCCCTCGTCGGTTGAAAGAGCAAGCCTCAAACTCTTCCAATGACGGTCGCGATAGACAAACATTGCAGACGAAAACCTCAAACTGGAGCTGAACCAGTCGAGAAGCACACCCCAACCCTTACATGCAACCACCTCTGGATTTAAATAGGTACAAAACCCTGCCTCATACCCACACCAGCACAGTGATGGACTGTAAATAGCTGGTAAATTAAACAAGGAATGAAACAACGAGACCCCTAAACAATGAAACTGTAGCAGACTGTATCACCAGAGCCGAGGACTTATTCTACTACAGAATGAAACCACAAGACCAGAACCACAACACGTTGCACTCTGTTACAGTGCCATCACTACGAAAACTCAGACATGGAGGGTTTCATCCTTAGGAACCGAGCCCGAAGGCAAATACAATAACCTGGTAGGGTTTTGATAACAGCTTATATATCATCAACTGCATGGAGGAGAGTCAACCACGTAGCACCCAAATATATCAACGTAATATGGGTCGAGACCATATAGTTCAAATTGCAATCCAAATCATTATTCACCGATTCCAAAATCATTACACATATGTAAGTCAAACGAATAAGATAACATTATGATATACAATCATTTAAACATATAGTGCATGCCTTACAACTAAATCGCCGATAATTCCAAGCACTTGGGACGTATAATCCCTACAATGATATGAAGGAGATATAGTTAATATCAAAAATGGAGTTTTCTATTAACTTAGTATGGTGGATAATACCTTAACACAATATTGGTTATAAATCTTATCCATGATGTGGGAAAACATTATGACTAATGCAAAATCATGATAATGTACACTTATATGAAACCAAGGCATAGGTTAATGCCATGAGTATATCCCATTTCTTCAATCATTTAAACTATGAGGTGGTCAACTTTCAAATGAAAACACTTTGTCACTTACCATTTATATGATGAGTCACACTTTTGCCATTATATACTATCATCGTATTTCTACCAATATTAACGTTAAACAGTAAACAAATAGGTGACATAAGTTAAACCCTAAAGTAGACATTGGACTTCGATATATAGGTTAATATATTGAAACAACGCTAGAGGCGCCACCTTCTCAACTCACGTTATCAATGCATGAACAAAACAGTAATCACCGGTATTAGTTGACAACATATCACATGAAGTTAACGTCGCTTATACAGCCAATAATTATGATACAACAATTGTACCATTGATAGTTACAGCAGTAACGTAGAGTATTAATCATAAAAACATAATTATAACTGAAACAATGTAATCTATCGCAAAACCTGAGGATGCTATCCTAATAAGAAATATCATGTCGAGGCAGACTATCAATCTTAATTTAAGTATAAGTTCATGAGAATAACTTCACTGTCTTGCACTACAACTTGCATTTGTAAATAAATCTGCTTTAAAGTTTTAAAGTACAGGGAGTATTGATGCTTACCAAGTTTAAAATACAGTGATCCCTACTTCACCGGCGTACCTGGGACACGGAAGACAACTTATGCATTAGCTCATAAGCTAAGTAAGCCAGTCAACTACGACTAGCTCTTCCCTTGCGGTTCGAAAACAAAACAGTCATTAATTACAATCACCGAAATCAAAGTTTTTAATTAAGACAGAGTCTTTAAACAGATTATGTTAGTTATTTAAATTAAAACAAAATCAGAAATACTAACTAGTTAACATTTATTGTTATGAATAAAAATTTTAAATTTTTCAGAAATATCGGGTTCTCACATGTGGTATCAGAGCATGGTTCAGACACTAGGCTTGGATGGGACTCCACTAAACTTCCGCAAACAGTGACCATAAAAGAAGATATTTTTTTTTATTTATAAAACACTAACATATATTTCGGTTTCATGAACAGAACAGAAAATTTTTCTTTTCTGAATTTTACAGACAGGTATGGAAAAACTGGGAGAATATGCTGAGGAGGAATCTCCCAATGCGGTGACAAGACAGATGTCAAAAGAACTTGAGACAGAAGAAGAAACTGCTCACACCACTGAGCTGATGCAGACCATAAGAGGATTAAAGACAGAAATGGAAACAGTTAAGAAGGATAATGAAAGAATCCTAAAGACTCAGGAACAGCTAAATCAGCTATTGATAGAAAAATTTCAGACTGACGGAAGGAGCAAACCAGCTGACTCAGAAGAAGTTAGTCATCCAAGAGGGTCAAAAAGGACAAAACCAACTAAATCTGACAGCAGTTCCTCATCTGGGGAAAGAAAGGGACAACCCAGTTATCACACTAGCAGTGACAGCAGTGAAGCTGAGATGCACAACCGAAGGAAAAAGTACAGGCCTTATGAAGAGATTTCCGGGGAGTTTAAGAAGATAAAGCCCCCAACTTTCAATGGAGAAGCTGAAACTGGAGAAGAGGCAGAATCCTGGTTATCCGGGATGAGGAAATATTTTCAGATCTATAACTACTCAAATCAGCTAAAGGCACGAATGGCCATCTACAACCTCTCGGGAAAAGCGGACATATGGTGGCAAGATCTGAAAAGGGTCAAAGGGATTAAAGAAAGAGAAGTTAATTGGAGTACCTTTAAAAGATACTTCAAGAAGAAATTCCTGTCTGAGCAGTATTATGAAGAAAGGGCCAAAGAATTCTATGAACTGAAACTCGGATCTATGACGATGAAGGACTTAAATAGTAAATTTTTAAGTCTGTTGCGTTATGTACCGTATTTTGTCGAAGAGAAACCAAAAATACAGCGGTTTCTTAGTTGCCTGCCCTATCATATCAAGGACAGAATTGAATATGACAATCCAAAAACACTGGAAGAAGCTATGCGCAAGGCAAATTTCTGTTACGAACAGAATAAAAAGAAAGAGGGGATAGCCAGCTGGAAAGCCAAAAAGAACAGCAATCTGATCGAGTACAAGAAAAAGGAATTTGTTCCCCATAAAAGTTTCAAGAATGGCAAAAACGGGAACCACTTTAATAGTAAAAGTTTCCAAGGAAACAAAAATGGAGCTGTCAGCCATTCAAACAATTACAAAAACAGCAAAGAGACTCCTAATAACCATGGAAACTACACCAAAAATTTCGAGCGAAAAGAACCTGTCAAGTGCTGGGAGTGTAATGGGCCACATTATGCTTCAGTCTTCCCAAACAGAAAGAAACAAATCAGCAATATTCATACTGTTCAAGATGAAATGACAGTTGGAGATTTCGCAGGAACTATGCCTCGAATCAATGCAGCATTGGAAAACCGCCAGGCTGACTACCAAACTTCCATGGTGGAAGTAGGAGGTATGATTAACAAAACCCCAGTTACTATATTAATAGATCCAGGTGCTAGTCTTAGTTATATTTCACCTCAGCTGGTAGAAAAATGTAATTTGACTATTGAAAGGTTTGATAATTCATGGTTTGTACAATTAGCTACTGGGGCAAAGAGAAAAGTAAACTGCTATGTAAAAGAATGCATCTTAAACATGACTGATTTTAGAACTACAGTTAAACTGAACGTTTTACCACTTGGCTCTTATGACATACTTATCGGAATGGACTGGTTGGAACAACATAGGGTCGTTTTAAACTGTTTTGACAAAACTTTTAGGTGTATAAACAGTAGTGGACAGCCTGTAACTGTTAGAGGTATCCCTAGGAAAACAGTAGTTAGGCAAATTTCTGCCTTACAACTTAAAAGAGCAGTCAGAAAAGGGTGCAAGACTTATGCTGTAGCTATTACAGATGAGACAGATAAGTCCGAAAGCAACCAGAAAACAGTAGAGAACATCCCTGTAGTCAATGAATTTATTGACGTTTTTCCTGAGGAAATCCCAGAATTGCCTCCCAAGAGAGAGCTAGACTTTACAATTGAGCTGATACCAGGTGCTGTTCCCAGTTCAAAAGCCCCGTATCGTATGAATATTTTGGAGCTTAACGAGTTGAAAACTCAGTTGAAGGAGTTAATAGATAAGAACTATATTCGACCCAGTGTATCCCCTTGGGGAGCACCAGTGATTTTCGTTAAAAAGAAGGACGGAACTATGCGACTTTGCATAGATTATCGTCAACTAAACAAGATGACGATCAAAAACAGGTATCCGTTACCTCGTATTGATGATCTGTTTGATCAACTACGTGGCGCTACGGTATTCTCTAAGATCGATCTGAGATCGGGTTATCATCAGGTAAGAATTAAAGAGGAAGATATTTTCAAAACAGCCTTTAGAACAAGGTACGGACATTACGAATTTGTCGTAATGCCATTTGGACTTACAAATGCCCCAGCTGTTTTTATGTGCTTAATGAATAACATAATGCACAAGTACTTAGATAAATTTGTTGTTGTATTTATCGACGACATTTTAGTCTATTCTAAGAGCGAGGAGGAGCATAAAGAACACTTACGTATCGTTTTACAAGAACTGAGAGAACAACAACTTTTTGCGAAATTTAGTAAATGTGACTTCTTCAAAGATGAAATCCAGTACTTAGGACATGTAGTCACTAAGGAAGGGATTTCAGTGGATCCCGAAAAGATTCGGGCGATTGAAGAATGGCCAGTACCTAAAGATGTGACGGACGTTAGATCTTTCATGGGAATTACCGGTTACTACCGGAGGTTTATTGAAGGCTTTTCAAAAATAGCCAACCCAATCACTTCTTTGCAGAAGAAAGGCAAGAAGTTTGATTGGAATGCGAAATGTGAAGAAAGTTTCAAGAAACTTAAGACCTTATTGACAACTGCACCTATTCTTAGAATAACGGATCCAAATAAAGATTTCATAGTTTGCACCGACGCTTGTAATGATGGTTTAGGTGGAGTGCTGACCCAAGAAGGACATGTCATTGCTTACGAATCAAGGAAGCTGAAAATCCATGAAAAGAATTATGCCACTTATGACCTAGAATTAGCTGCTGTAATTCATGCTTTAAAGATGTGGCGACACCACCTAATAGGCAGAAAATTTACCTTATTAACAGATAATAAAGGTCTGAAATACCTTTTAGACCAGCCAAATTTAAATGCAAGACAAGCCAGGTGGCTGGCATTCCTAAGTGAATATGATTTTGAAATCCAACACATAAAAGGGAAGGAAAATAAGGTGGCTGATGCCTTGAGCAGGAATGCAAAACTGAATTTTATATCAGCTAGCAGCACTTATACCTCTGATTTAAATGAACAGCTGGCTGAAGGGATAAAATTAGACGAAAATTATCAACATCTACAAATTACAGCCAAAGAACAGCCCACAGAAAGTTTGGTAAAAGGGTATAGTTTAAACGAAAATGGATTTTTGTTGTTTAAGGACAGGCTATATATCCCTAATGCACCTACAGTTAAGCTGTTAATTTTAGACGAAATACATAAAACCCCTTACTCCGGGCATCCTGGTTATCAAAAGACTATCACTATGTTGAGAAAAGAATATTTTTGGCCTAATATGAAATCAGAAACTGCTGAATATTTAGCTAAGTGTTTGGACTGCCAACAAGTAAAAACAGAACACCAACATCCAGCTGGATTGCTGCAACCTTTACCTATTCCTAGCTGGAAATGGGAAATAATCAGCCTGGATTTCATTACGGGTTTACCCAAAAATCAACATCAGAATGATTCGATTATGGTAGTGGTAGACAAATTAAGTAAATCAGCACATTTTATTCCTGTTAAAACCACATACAAGGCTGCAAACATAGCAGATATCTTTCTAAAACAGATTTTTCGGTTACACGGTATTCCAAAGGTCATTATATCAGACAGGGATCCAAAATTCACAGGAAATTTTTGGAGATCCTTGTTCAAAGGATTAAACACCACTTTGAATTTCAGCACCTCTTTCCATCCTCAGACTGACGGACAAACGGAAAGAGTTAATCAAATATTAGAAGATCT
Organism: Larix kaempferi; assembly: GCA_027924585.1. Taxonomy (NCBI): domain Eukaryota; kingdom Viridiplantae; phylum Streptophyta; class Pinopsida; order Pinales; family Pinaceae; genus Larix; species Larix kaempferi. Next base: position 4,472,143 of record BSBM01000865.1, on the reverse strand, counting down.
GTTAAGGATGTATGTTAAAGATCAACCAGGTAAGTGGGAGGATTATTTACACTTAGCCGAATTTGCATACAATAACAGCTATCAATCATCAGCTAATTTTAGTCCTTTTGAGGTTTTGTATGGACGAAAATGCAACACTCCTATCTCTTGGAATAATCCAGTAGATAGATTAGTGTTAGGGGCCTGATTTATTGAAAGAAATGGAACAGATTGTGAAACAAGTGCAGGAAAACTTGAAGATTGCCCAGGATCGGCAAAAGAGTCAAGCAGATTTGAAAAGAACTCCTAAAGAGTTCCAGGTAGGTGAACATGTGTTCATCAAGGTAAGACCAAAGAAAAGCTCCCTAAGATTAGGAAGTTGTGCAAAATTAGCACCACGTTACTGTGGTCCATTTGAAATTTTAGCTAGAATTGGTCAAGTTGCTTATCAGTTAGCATTACCGCCAAATTTAAAAGTACATAATGTTTTTCATATCTCTGTTTTGAAAAAGTATGTTCATGATGCTACTCATGTTATTGATTGGAACATTGTACAGGTAGAACCAGAAGGGGAAGTTCTGGTAGAACCGGATTGTATCCTCGGGAGGAGGGAAATTACTCTACGGAACCGGATAATTGGACAAGTGAAGGTGCAATGGAAGCACCTTAGTCCTGAAGAATCTACCTGGGAGCTGGAAAGTAAGATGCGGGAAGCATATCCCCATCTATTCCAGCAGGTGACTGAAGACGAAGAATAAGTAACATCGAGGACGATGTTACATTTTAAGGGGGTGTGTATGTCACATACCCCAATTTTATTAAAATAATGTAATTATTTTTAATATTCCTGAGAACATTATGTTAAATTTAATGCTAAGTAGGAATGGATGACTCAGCAGAGTCTCCAGAAATGGAATGTAAATTCTGAATAATTATTATTAATAAATAAATTATGGAGACAACAGCATGGGAGAGCTGTTAAAAGAGGTTACTGGTCTAACTGGTGGATGGAATTAGGTGGAAGGACAAAAGACAAGTGGCAGCATCCTCAAACACTTCCTGAGTTGCAGGTGGCAACTTCCCTATATTTTGGGGTCATGATTCCCCAAGAAAGTGGAATCTGAGCAGGTGGCTCATTAATGACAGTTAGCCCAAGTAAGACCTAGGCAATCTTTTAAATACTACTCAATGAACTGAGCTGGGGGTTCAGCAATTGTTCTAGAGGGAGAATACATTCAGGTGAATGCTATTCAGGAGTCCCATTGAGGAAGTGGGGAAACAGTAAGGAAGTGTTTTGAAGCAGGAAGTTGCAGTAACTTGGTTCCAGTATAGCTGTTTTGGCTGAGGGAATAATTGTCCGTACTTAGATTCCAGCCAGTTAGACCAGAGCAAGCTCGGGGGGTCCTGAGAAGTGTTGTCTGGGCACTCTCCAGGAATTGGTAGGGAGGAACAGCCTCCCATTGTTGTTATTGTCTACCATAGCTACAGGTTCTGCCACTCTTCCTGTTGTTGGTTTATTTAATTTATTTTCATATGAGATAGACTAGTACAACTATGTTTTGACTGTATTCAACTTCAGTAAATCAGTCTCTATACTTCCTTTTGTTATAAATTTCAGAACGCAGATGTTATAGAAATTTCCTATTTTTATTTAAATAGAGTATTGATCTTATACAGAGCCTATTTGTTATTGTTACAGTTAACAATTACCATGTTTAGGCATATTCTAGAATTCCTGTTAATGGTTAAATAATAGACAGAAATATTAAACAATAGATATTCCAGTAATCTACCTGCATATATATATGTATAGCATATTTCAGTCAACTTTAGTTTTAGGTCATTCTTATATCGAGTTAACAGATAAAAAAAACTCATCTTAATATATTGTTTATACTCAGAACATGTTGGACAGCTATCGATTAACTAAAGAGGTGACTGTAACAATATTTCATTGTTACAAGCTTCCACATAATCTTAATCATCTACCAGTAGTCAAACACAAACACATAGAAACTGTAGATTATTATTTCTTTCAACCTAGTATTATAATACATTAGCCATGCTTATTATAATAGAATTAACAGAGTTGTTTTAAACAAAAACAAACATATTACACAACAGAGAAACTGTCGACGAACGCAACCATCATTGGCTGTTACAAACCATCTTAATTATACACAGTAATAATATTTATTCAGTATAAATGTTTTTCCTTAGGGTAGTCTACAAACCCTACACGGCCGTAGCCTTATATTATTCCTTCGACAGACTGAAAACAAATGAAAGAATGCCTTATATGGCAGACAGAACCTACAGCATCTTTACACACAGTTCTGTGTATATATTATTCTAACCACAGTTTCATTTAATAACTATACAAGAATCAAAATAAATATTGTTATAATTCATTCTCGGTCGCTGTCGAGTTAACAAAGTTCATACATATTTGTTGAACACAAAGCAGAACCCCAACTTGCCTGAATAAACCCTATACTATTCAACTATTACAGTCACAGTCGAGGAACATCCACCATCTTTTATTTAACACTCCAAATCGAAGAAAAACGCAGAGAGACAATTATAGGATTTCATTATAACAGAGTTATCATCCATTGCAGGTACCGAAGAACTCATCTATCCTTACATTTCAAACACTTTGTAACATTTTAACAAAACACGAAATTTGAAACACGGCCATGATAGGCCCAGTAATATATTAAGTATAAAATTTATGCAGCGAGGATAGAACCCTATGTCTATCCGAGTACCATAACAGAAACCCTGGCCTCATACAGTCTGAGCCGTGAAGGGCTCTCCAATAAACATAACAAGGTTTCAACCCCTTTCATTTCAAACAAAATAACTCATACAGATGACTGCAACCATGAACATCAAGTCGTCAAACGACCTCACTACACAGGAGTTTTCCTCCATGACACAACCCTAACCACAAAACCAGCAAAGGAAGAGACAGCCGTGGATAACCAGGCTTACCCGGAGGAGCCAGCGTTGGAGATAAAACCCTGTACACCTTCAGAGCCGCGTGACCTGCACATTCAATGCCGATAGATGTTAATACACATTCAATGCCAAGAATTGTAAATATAAAGTAAACCTGCACTTGCTTGCAAAACTGAAATTACGGAAATAAAGTTATTTCCTTACCTGAGCAATGTAACCCGTGGATAATCTGGGAGCCACCGGTGAAAGCAAGCACTGAACCCCATCCCCCTCGTCGGTTGAAAGAGCAAGCCTCAAACTCTTCCAATGACGGTCGCGATAGACAAACATTGCAGACGAAAACCTCAAACTGGAGCTGAACCAGTCGAGAAGCACACCCCAACCCTTACATGCAACCACCTCTGGATTTAAATAGGTACAAAACCCTGCCTCATACCCACACCAGCACAGTGATGGACTGTAAATAGCTGGTAAATTAAACAAGGAATGAAACAACGAGACCCCTAAACAATGAAACTGTAGCAGACTGTATCACCAGAGCCGAGGACTTATTCTACTACAGAATGAAACCACAAGACCAGAACCACAACACGTTGCACTCTGTTACAGTGCCATCACTACGAAAACTCAGACATGGAGGGTTTCATCCTTAGGAACCGAGCCCGAAGGCAAATACAATAACCTGGTAGGGTTTTGATAACAGCTTATATATCATCAACTGCATGGAGGAGAGTCAACCACGTAGCACCCAAATATATCAACGTAATATGGGTCGAGACCATATAGTTCAAATTGCAATCCAAATCATTATTCACCGATTCCAAAATCATTACACATATGTAAGTCAAACGAATAAGATAACATTATGATATACAATCATTTAAACATATAGTGCATGCCTTACAACTAAATCGCCGATAATTCCAAGCACTTGGGACGTATAATCCCTACAATGATATGAAGGAGATATAGTTAATATCAAAAATGGAGTTTTCTATTAACTTAGTATGGTGGATAATACCTTAACACAATATTGGTTATAAATCTTATCCATGATGTGGGAAAACATTATGACTAATGCAAAATCATGATAATGTACACTTATATGAAACCAAGGCATAGGTTAATGCCATGAGTATATCCCATTTCTTCAATCATTTAAACTATGAGGTGGTCAACTTTCAAATGAAAACACTTTGTCACTTACCATTTATATGATGAGTCACACTTTTGCCATTATATACTATCATCGTATTTCTACCAATATTAACGTTAAACAGTAAACAAATAGGTGACATAAGTTAAACCCTAAAGTAGACATTGGACTTCGATATATAGGTTAATATATTGAAACAACGCTAGAGGCGCCACCTTCTCAACTCACGTTATCAATGCATGAACAAAACAGTAATCACCGGTATTAGTTGACAACATATCACATGAAGTTAACGTCGCTTATACAGCCAATAATTATGATACAACAATTGTACCATTGATAGTTACAGCAGTAACGTAGAGTATTAATCATAAAAACATAATTATAACTGAAACAATGTAATCTATCGCAAAACCTGAGGATGCTATCCTAATAAGAAATATCATGTCGAGGCAGACTATCAATCTTAATTTAAGTATAAGTTCATGAGAATAACTTCACTGTCTTGCACTACAACTTGCATTTGTAAATAAATCTGCTTTAAAGTTTTAAAGTACAGGGAGTATTGATGCTTACCAAGTTTAAAATACAGTGATCCCTACTTCACCGGCGTACCTGGGACACGGAAGACAACTTATGCATTAGCTCATAAGCTAAGTAAGCCAGTCAACTACGACTAGCTCTTCCCTTGCGGTTCGAAAACAAAACAGTCATTAATTACAATCACCGAAATCAAAGTTTTTAATTAAGACAGAGTCTTTAAACAGATTATGTTAGTTATTTAAATTAAAACAAAATCAGAAATACTAACTAGTTAACATTTATTGTTATGAATAAAAATTTTAAATTTTTCAGAAATATCGGGTTCTCACATGTGGTATCAGAGCATGGTTCAGACACTAGGCTTGGATGGGACTCCACTAAACTTCCGCAAACAGTGACCATAAAAGAAGATATTTTTTTTTATTTATAAAACACTAACATATATTTCGGTTTCATGAACAGAACAGAAAATTTTTCTTTTCTGAATTTTACAGACAGGTATGGAAAAACTGGGAGAATATGCTGAGGAGGAATCTCCCAATGCGGTGACAAGACAGATGTCAAAAGAACTTGAGACAGAAGAAGAAACTGCTCACACCACTGAGCTGATGCAGACCATAAGAGGATTAAAGACAGAAATGGAAACAGTTAAGAAGGATAATGAAAGAATCCTAAAGACTCAGGAACAGCTAAATCAGCTATTGATAGAAAAATTTCAGACTGACGGAAGGAGCAAACCAGCTGACTCAGAAGAAGTTAGTCATCCAAGAGGGTCAAAAAGGACAAAACCAACTAAATCTGACAGCAGTTCCTCATCTGAGGAAAGAAAGGGACAACCCAGTTATCACACTAGCAGTGACAGCAGTGAAGCTGAGATGCACAACCGAAGGAAAAAGTACAGGCCTTATGAAGAGATTTCCGGGGAGTTTAAGAAGATAAAGCCCCCAACTTTCAATGGAGAAGCTGAAACTGGAGAAGAGGCAGAATCCTGGTTATCCGGGATGAGGAAATATTTTCAGATCTATAACTACTCAAATCAGCTAAAGGCACGAATGGCCATCTACAACCTCTCGGGAAAAGCGGACATATGGTGGCAAGATCTGAAAAGGGTCAAAGGGATTAAAGAAAGAGAAGTTAATTGGAGTACCTTTAAAAGATACTTCAAGAAGAAATTCCTGTCTGAGCAGTATTATGAAGAAAGGGCCAAAGAATTCTATGAACTGAAACTCGGATCTATGACGATGAAGGACTTAAATAGTAAATTTTTAAGTCTGTTGCGTTATGTACCGTATTTTGTCGAAGAGAAACCAAAAATACAGCGGTTTCTTAGTTGCCTGCCCTATCATATCAAGGACAGAATTGAATATGACAATCCAAAAACACTGGAAGAAGCTATGCGCAAGGCAAATTTCTGTTACGAACAGAATAAAAAGAAAGAGGGGATAGCCAGCTGGAAAGCCAAAAAGAACAGCAATCTGATCGAGTACAAGAAAAAGGAATTTGTTCCCCATAAAAGTTTCAAGAATGGCAAAAACGGGAACCACTTTAATAGTAAAAGTTTCCAAGGAAACAAAAATGGAGCTGTCAGCCATTCAAACAATTACAAAAACAGCAAAGAGACTCCTAATAACCATGGAAACTACACCAAAAATTTCGAGCGAAAAGAACCTGTCAAGTGCTGGGAGTGTAATGGGCCACATTATGCTTCAGTCTGCCCAAACAGAAAGAAACAAATCAGCAATATTCATACTGTTCAAGATGAAATGACAGTTGGAGATTTCGCAGGAACTATGCCTCGAATCAATGCAGCATTGGAAAACCGCCAGGCTGACTACCAAACTTCCATGGTGGAAGTAGGAGGTATGATTAACAAAACCCCAGTTACTATATTAATAGATCCAGGTGCTAGTCTTAGTTATATTTCACCTCAGCTGGTAGAAAAATGTAATTTGACTATTGAAAGGTTTGATAATTCATGGTTTGTACAATTAGCTACTGGGGCAAAGAGAAAAGTAAACTGCTATGTAAAAGAATGCATCTTAAACATGACTGATTTTAGAACTACAGTTAAACTGAACGTTTTACCACTTGGCTCTTATGACATACTTATCGGAATGGACTGGTTGGAACAACATAGGGTCGTTTTAAACTGTTTTGACAAAACTTTTAGGTGTATAAACAGTAGTGGACAGCCTGTAACTGTTAGAGGTATCCCTAGGAAAACAGTAGTTAGGCAAATTTCTGCCTTACAACTTAAAAGAGCAGTCAGAAAAGGGTGCAAGACTTATGCTGTAGCTATTACAGATGAGACAGATAAGTCCGAAAGCAACCAGAAAACAGTAGAGAACATCCCTGTAGTCAATGAATTCATTGACGTTTTTCCTGAGGAAATCCCAGAATTGCCTCCCAAGAGAGAGCTAGACTTTACAATTGAGCTGATACCAGGTGCTGTTCCCAGTTCAAAAGCCCCGTATCGTATGAATATTTTGGAGCTTAACGAGTTGAAAACTCAGTTGAAGGAGTTAATAGATAAGAACTATATTCGACCCAGTGTATCCCCTTGGGGAGCACCAGTGATTTTCGTTAAAAAGAAGGACGGAACTATGCGACTTTGCATAGATTATCGTCAACTAAACAAGATGACGATCAAAAACAGGTATCCGTTACCTCGTATTGATGATCTGTTTGATCAACTACGTGGCGCTACGGTATTCTCTAAGATCGATCTGAGATCGGGTTATCATCAGGTAAGAATTAAAGAGGAAGATATTTTCAAAACAGCCTTTAGAACAAGGTACGGACATTACGAATTTGTCGTAATGCCATTTGGACTTACAAATGCCCCAGCTGTTTTTATGTGCTTAATGAATAACATAATGCACAAGTACTTAGATAAATTTGTTGTTGTATTTATCGACGACATTTTAGTCTATTCTAAGAGCGAGGAGGAGCATAAAGAACACTTACGTATCGTTTTACAAGAACTGAGAGAACAACAACTTTTTGCGAAATTTAGTAAATGTGACTTCTTCAAAGATGAAATCCAGTACTTAGGACATGTAGTCACTAAGGAAGGGATTTCAGTGGATCCCGAAAAGATTCGGGCGATTGAAGAATGGCCAGTACCTAAAGATGTGACGGACGTTAGATCTTTCATGGGAATTACCGGTTACTACCGGAGGTTTATTGAAGGCTTTTCAAAAATAGCCAACCCAATCACTTCTTTGCAGAAGAAAGGCAAGAAGTTTGATTGGAATGCGAAATGTGAAGAAAGTTTCAAGAAACTTAAGACCTTATTGACAACTGCACCTATTCTTAGAATAACGGATCCAAATAAAGATTTCATAGTTTGCACCGACGCTTGTAATGATGGTTTAGGTGGAGTGCTGACCCAAGAAGGACATGTCATTGCTTACGAATCAAGGAAGCTGAAAATCCATGAAAAGAATTATGCCACTTATGACCTAGAATTAGCTGCTGTAATTCATGCTTTAAAGATGTGGCGACACCACCTAATAGGCAGAAAATTTACCTTATTAACAGATAATAAAGGTCTGAAATACCTTTTAGACCAGCCAAATTTAAATGCAAGACAAGCCAGGTGGCTGGCATTCCTAAGTGAATATGATTTTGAAATCCAACACATAAAAGGGAAGGAAAATAAGGTGGCTGATGCCTTGAGCAGGAATGCAAAACTGAATTTTATATCAGCTAGCAGCACTTATACCTCTGATTTAAATGAACAGCTGGCTGAAGGGATAAAATTAGACGAAAATTATCAACATCTACAAATTACAGCCAAAGAACAGCCCACAGAAAGTTTGGTAAAAGGGTATAGTTTAAACGAAAATGGATTTTTGCTGTTTAAGGACAGGCTATATATCCCTAATGCACCTACAGTTAAGCTGTTAATTTTAGACGAAATACATAAAACCCCTTACTCCGGGCATCCTGGTTATCAAAAGACTATCACTATGTTGAGAAAAGAATATTTTTGGCCTAATATGAAATCAGAAACTGCTGAATATTTAGCTAAGTGTTTGGACTGCCAACAAGTAAAAACAGAACACCAACATCCAGCTGGATTGCTGCAACCTTTACCTATTCCTAGCTGGAAATGGGAAATAATCAGCCTGGATTTCATTACGGGTTTACCCAAAAATCAACATCAGAATGATTCGATTATGGTAGTGGTAGACAAATTAAGTAAATCAGCACATTTTATTCCTGTTAAAACCACATACAAGGCTGCAAACATAGCAGATATCTTTCTAAAACAGATTTTTCGGTTACACGGTATTCCAAAGGTCATTATATCAGACAGGGATCCAAAATTCACAGGAAATTTTTGGAGATCCTTGTTCAAAGGATTAAACACCACTTTGAATTTCAGCACCTCTTTCCATCCTCAGACTGACGGACAAACGGAAAGAGTTAATCAAATATTAGAAGATCTGTTAAGGATGTATGTTAAAGATCAACCAGGTAAGTGGGAGGATTATTTACACTTAGCCGAATTTGCATACAATAACAGCTATCAATCATCAGCTAATTTTAGTCCTTTTGAGGTTTTGTATGGACGAAAATGCAACACTCCTATCTCTTGGAGTAATCCAGTAGATAGATTAGTGTTAGGGCCTGATTTATTGAAAGAAATGGAACAGATTGTGAAACAAGTGCAGGAAAACTTGAAGATTGCCCAGGATCGGCAAAAGAGTCAAGCAGATTTGAAAAGAACTCCTAAAGAGTTCCAGGTAGGTGAACATGTGTTCATCAAGGTAAGACCAAAGAAAAGCTACCTAAGATTAGGAAGTTGTGCAAAATTAGCACCACGTTACTGTGGTCCATTTGAAATTTTAGCTAGAATTGGTCAAGTTGCTTATCAGTTAGCATTACCGCCAAATTTAAAAGTACATAATGTTTTTCATATCTCTGTTTTGAAAAAGTATGTTCATGATGCTACTCATGTTATTGATTGGAACATTGTACAGGTAGAACCAGAAGGGGAAGTTCTGGTAGAACCGGATTGTATCCTCGGGAGGAGGGAAATTACTCTACGGAACCGGATAATTGGACAAGTGAAGGTGCAATGGAAGCACCTTAGTCCTGAAGAATCTACCTGGGAGCTGGAAAGTAAGATGCGGGAAGCATATCCCCATCTATTCCAGCAGGTGACTGAAGACGAAGAATAAGTAACATCGAGGACGATGTTACATTTTAAGGGGGTGTGTATGTCACATACCCCAATTTTATTAAAATAATGTAATTATTTTTAATATTCCTGAGAACATTATGTTAAATTTAATGCTAAGTAGGAATGGATGACTCAGCAGAGTCTCCAGAAATGGAATGTAAATTCTGAATAATTATTATTAATAAATAAATTATGGAGACAACAGCATGGGAGAGCTGTTAAAAGAGGTTACTGGTCTAACTGGTGGATGGAATTAGGTGGAAGGACAAAAGACAAGTGGCAGCATCCTCAAACACTTCCTGAGTTGCAGGTGGCAACTTCCCTATATTTTGGGGTCATGATTCCCCAAGAAAGTGGAATCTGAGCAGGTGGCTCATTAATGACAGTTAGCCCAACTAAGACCTAGGCAATCTTTTAAATACTACTCAATGAACTGAGCTGGGGGTTCAGCAATTGTTCTAGAGGGAGAATACATTCAGGTGAATGCTATTCAGGAGTCCCATTGAGGAAGTGGGGAAACAGTAAGGAAGTGTTTTGAAGCAGGAAGTTGCAGTAACTTGGTTCCAGTATAGCTGTTTTGGCTGAGGGAATAATTGTCCGTACTTAGATTCCAGCCAGTTAGACCAGAGCAAGCTCGGGGGTCCTGAGAAGTGTTGTCTAGGCACTCTCCAGGAATTGGTAGGGAGGAACAGCCTCCCATTGTTGTTATTGTCTACCATAGCTACAGGTTCTGCCACTCTTCCTGTTGTTGGTTTATTTAATTTATTTTCATATGAGATAGACTAGTACAACTATGTTTTGACTGTATTCAACTTCAGTAAATCAGTCTCTATACTTCCTTTTGTTATAAATTTCAGAACGCAGATGTTATAGAAATTTCCTATTTTTATTTAAATAGAGTATTGATCTTATACAGAGCCTATTTGTTATTGTTACAGTTAACAATTACCATGTTTAGGCATATTCTAGAATTCCTGTTAATGGTTAAATAATAGACAGAAATATTAAACAATAGATATTCCAGTAATCTACCTGCATATATATATGTATAGCATATTTCAGTCAACTTTAGTTTTAGGTCATTCTTATATCGAGTTAACAGATAAACAAAACTCATCTTAATATATTGTTTATACTCAGAACATGTTGGACAGCTATCGATTAACTAAAGAGGTGACTGTAACAATATTTCATTGTTACAAGCTTCCACATAATCTTAATCATCTACACAGTAGTCAAACACAAACACATAGAAACTGTAGATTATTATTTCTTTCAACCTAGTATTATAATACATTAGCCATGCTTATTATAATAGAATTAACAGAGTTGTTTTAAACAAAAACAAACATATTACACAACAGAGAAACTGTCGACGAACGCAACCATCATTGGCTGTTACAAACCATCTTAATTATACACAGTAATAATATTTATTCAGTATAAATGTTTTTCCTTAGGGTAGTCTACAAACCCTACACGGCCGTAGCCTTATATTATTCCTTCGACAGACTGAAAACAAATGAAAGAATGCCTTATATGGCAGACAGAACCTACAGCATCTTTACACACAGTTCTGTGTATATATTATTCTAACCACAGTTTCATTTAATAACTATACAAGAATCAAAATAAATATTGTTATAATTCATTCCCGGTCGCTGTCGAGTTAACAAAGTTCATACATATTTGTTGAACACAAAGCAGAACCCCAACTTGCCTGAATAAACCCTATACTATTCAACTATTACAGTCACAGTCGAGGAACATCCACCATCTTTTATTTAACACTCCAAATCGAAGAAAAACGCAGAGAGACAATTATAGGATTTCATTATAACAGAGTTATCATCCATTGCAGGTACCGAAGAACTCATCTATCCTTACATTTCAAACACTTTGTAACATTTTAACAAAACACGAAATTTGAAACACGGCCATGATAGGCCCAGTAATATATTAAGTATAAAATTTATGCAGCGAGGATAGAACCCTATGTCTAGCCGAGTACCATAACAGAAACCCTGGCCTCATACAGTCTGAGCCGTGAAGGGCTCTCCAATAAACATAACAAGGTTTCAACCCCTTTCATTTCAAACAAAATAACTCATACAGATGACTGCAACCATGAACATCAAGTCGTCAAACGACCTCACTACACAGGAGTTTTCCTCCATGACACAACCCTAACCACAAAACCAGCAAAGGAAGAGACAGCCGTGGATAACCAGGCTTACCCGGAGGAGCCAGCGTTGGAGATAAAACCCTGTACACCTTCAGAGCCGCGTGACCTGCACATTCAATGCCGATAGATCTTAATACACATTCAATGCCAAGAATTGTAAATATAAAGTAAACCTGCACTTGCTTGCAAAACTGAAATTACGGAAATAAAGTTATTTCCTTACCTGAGCAATGTAACCCGTGGATAATCTGGGAGCCACCGGTGAAAGCAAGCACTGAACCCCATCCCCCTCGTCGGTTGAAAGAGCAAGCCTCAAACTCTTCCAATGACGGCCGCGACAGACAAACATTGCAGACGAAAACCTCAAACTGGAGCTGAACCAGTCGAGAAGCACACCCCAACCCTTACATGCAACCACCTCTGGATTTAAATAGGTACAAAACCCTGCCTCATACCCACACCAGCACAGTGATGGACTGTAAATAGCTGGTAACTTAAACAAGGAATGAAACAACGAGACCCCTAAACAAAGAAACTGTAGCAGACTGTATCACCAGAGCCGAGGACTTATTCTACTACAGAATGAAACCACAAGACCAGAACCACAACACGTTGCACTCTGTTACAGTGCCATCACTACGAAAACTCAGACATGGAGGGTTTCATCCTTAGGACCCGAGCCCGAAGGCAAATACAATAACCTGGTAGGGTTTTGATAACATCTTATATATCATCAACTGCATGGAGGAGAGTCAACCACGTAGCACCCAAATATATCAACGTAATATGGGTCGAGACCATATAGTTCAAATTGCAATCCAAATCAGTATTCACCGATTCCAAAATCATTACACATATGTAAGTCAAACGAATAAGATAACATTATGATATACAATCATTTAAACATATAGTGCATGCCTTACAACTGAATCGCCGATAATTCCAAGCACTTGGGACGTATAATCCCTACAATGATATGAAGGAGATATAGTTAATATCAAAAATGGAGTTTTCTATTAACTTAGTATGGTGGATAATACCTTAACACAATATTGGTTATAAATCTTATCCATGATGTGGGAAAACATTATGACTAATGCAAAATCATGATAATGTACACTTATATGAAACCAAGGCATAGGTTAATGCCATGAGTATATCCCATTTCTTCAATCATTTAAACTATGAGGTGGTCAACTTTCAAATGAAAACACTTTGTCACTTACCATTTATATGATGAGTCACACTTTTGCCATTATATACTATCATCGTATTTCTACCAATATTAACGTTAAACAGTAAACAAATAGGTGACATAAGTTAAACCCTAAAGTAGACATTGGACTTCGATATATAGGTTAATATATTGAAACAACGCTAGAGGCGCCACCTTCTCAACGCACGTTATCAATGCATGAACAAAACAGTAATCACCGGTATTAGTTGACAACATATCACATGAAGTTAACGTCGCTTATACAGCCAATAATTATGATACAACAATTGTACCATTGATAGTTACAGCAGTAACGTAGAGTATTAATCATAAAAACATAATTATAACTGAAACAATGTAATCTATCGCAAAACCTGAGGATGCTATCCTAATAAGAAATATCATGTCGAGGCAGACTATCAATCTTAATTTAAGTATAAGTTCATGAGAATAACTTCACTGTCTTGCACTACAACTTGCATTAGTAAATAAATCTGCTTTAAAGTTTTAAAGTACAGGGAGTATTGATGCTTACCAAGTTTAAAATACAGTGATCCCTACTTCACCGGCGTACCTGGGACACGGAAGACAACTTATGCATTAGCTCATATGCTAAGTAAGCCAGTCAACTACGACTAGCTCTTCCCTGGCGGTTCGAAAACAAAACAGTCATTAATTACAATCACCGAAATCAAAGTTTTTAATTAAGACAGAGTCTTTAAACAGATTATGTTAGTTATTTAAATTAAAACAAAATCAGAAATACTAACTAGTTAACATTTATTGTTATGAATAAAAATTTTAAATTTTTCAGAAATATCGGGTTCTCACAACATATGTCAATCAATTTTAAATTTTACAAACCAAAAAAAACACTAACATAGATCCATATTAAACCCATATTTGAAAGTTGTAAATTTTCAATGCTTGACAAATACATGTTAAAGATAAGGAAAGTTGATAATATTGAATATCTTAGTGTGTTATTACTATAGCTGAGAATATGGATTATTAATATGATGAACATATATGGATAATTTGTGTGTAGTTAATATATAGAAGGATGTGATGCTCTAGTCAAGATTATACAAGCAGGAATTCATTTAAACAATGTGGTACAAACATTTTCTTAGGTTTTGCACACTTAAAAAATGTTTACACCTCAAGGAATTTGATTCATATGGGTGTTAAGAGGTAACATAGATTTATGTTGGTTGCAACTCCCTAACTCTTTCCATAATTCAGACTAAAATTAAATTTTCCATATTCCTTTTTTTCCCAATTGATGATTAATGTAAATTTACCATGAACTTGAGTTATACCTTTTATTTTGTAGCTAATCCCACTAGTTGAAAGAGTGCATACATCTCATCCCTATGATGTTTGTATCATATTTGATCCAAGATCATCAAGACAAGGTCATTGGCAATACCCCATTGGAGGTTTGACATTGGAGAAAACTACCAGAAACATGTGAAGAAGTGTCAATGGATAATGGAATCCAAACATGTCGAGATCCAACATCTCAAAAGTCTGAGAATGGAGAGTATGCCACAAAAGGAACAAGTGGAAAGGTCAATGAGCCAAAAGCTGACTACATATAGGGAGTTCCATATCAAGAGTTGGTTTCGGAGGTATCGTATTGGAGGTTGAAAACCGATATCGGATTGGGGAATACCATATTGGAAGTATGTGCCAAGGCATGCCTGAAGGAATCCCAGTGATCAAGGTTCGATTTATCGGATCCAACAATATCGGAAGGGGCCTTATCAGGAGGCACAGTTTGGGAAGCTCATATTGTATGAGAACTATTAGAAAAGAAAACCAAAAATGCAACCCGCAGATTTTGATGGAGAGAAGGACAATGGAATAGTGTCGATGAGAAGAGAAGGCCAAAGGTCGAACCAATTAATGTGATTTATCGTGGTTTTTACATAATAAAATGGAGAATTTGGATGGAAATTGAGTTGTATGGTTCAAGCAGATTTTGGTTGAGGATCAAAGATATTAGCATGAATTTGAATTCAATTCATTCATTAGAAAAGAAAAAAAATAATGAACCAGAGGGACAATGGAGCGCGAAGCGAAATAAACTTCTAGAGAGAAGAGACATGGTGGAGAGAAGTCAAGAGGAAGTCTCTAAAATAAAAGAAAGTGTAGAGAGAGAGAGAGAGAGAGAGAGAGAACATAAGGGGAGCATCAGAGATTGATATGATTATGATAAAAAAAACACTTGATACTTAGATCACGGGTGCAAATTGAGACTCCATGTCTGGAGCATATTGTATTTGTACATATTTATGGGTTAATGAAAATCTTATAAGGAATTTATCTAATCCTTTGCATAGTGTTATGTTGTTTGTGTGTGTTGATGTCGATTTGGGTACTCTGAAACTGGTATATATAGGGGCTACACTAGGTTGGTATCAAAGCAGGAGCATCCTGCAAGTGTGAACACTTCCAACCAAGGGAAAGTGTTGGGTAGAAATGTTTTTTGGAGCTACATTTTCAGTAGGGGATGATTGGATAGAACTGTAAGCAGACTTCGTGAGAAGGAAAGTATGGACAATAGGGGTGTAAATGTTTAAGGTAGAGGTAGAAGAAATGGTGGTGTTGTGATGTGTGGTGCCATACTTAAGGAATTAGCACAGGTAGTGAGGGATATACAAGCCATATTGGAATCCATTGAGACAAATCAAAGGAGAGGAGTTGCATTTGAGGCTCAGGATGTGAGTGATAAGTAAGTAGAGGCTAAAGTTCCCTAGGAAGAGGGTGAAGCAGTTGATGAACTTGGGGAAAGGATTATTAAATCCCTAGCAGATTCGAAGGGGAAGCCTAAGATGGAGACAACTACTTATTATGGAATTATGAATCTATAGGAGTTGATTAACTAGATCAGAGATATGGAGAAATACTTTAATATGGAACATATTGAAAATCCTAAAAGGTAAAGATGGATTTCCTAAAATTGAAAGCTATTGCATCCTTACAGTGGGACTTTGTATAGTTGGTTTGATAGAGGAAAGGAAAGGATAAAATTAGGACTTGGGACAAAATGGTATCCAATTTAAAAGGTAAACTCCTTCCTACTTATTATACTTTGAATTTGTACAGGAGATTGCAGAACTTGAGGAAAAATGAAATGAGTTTTAAGGAATATACAAAGGATTTCTATAGGTTATCCATTAGATATGGACATAGTGATGAGGTGATGAAGCAATGGAAGGATATATTAATGGGTTGAAGTATGCCATTCAAGATGAATTGTGTATAATGAGGATTAGAAAAGATGGTGAGGCATACCATCTTGCCTTGAAGGCAAAAGAGAAACTAGCTAGGAAGAACCCTACTACTAAAGGAAAAAAATAATTAGAGGTAGGGGCAGAACTATGTCTAGAAGAGAATAGAGCAATGGAACCAAAGGAAAAGAGAGCACTAGTGTTAATGCTCCTGACCAATATTCTAGAAGGAGCAATGAAGCTTACAAAGGTAGAGGGAATGTTGGTGGAAGAGGAAATCTTAGAGGAAAAGGAACTGGAAGGCCCACAGTAATCTGCTACAACTGTCAAACACTGGGAGAAAAGGTTTATGAGTGCCTAAAAAAAATGCACACTACAAGGAGGTAGGAGAGAAAAAACCATGTTGCTCAAGGAACAAAGAGTGTTACTAGGTCTACAGCTAGAAGTGACGTTGATGTAGCTCATCCAGAAGATGGAGGAAACCTAATGTTTAGAAGGATCATATTAAAGCTTGTTGACCAGTAGAGGATTGAAGAACCGTACTAGAAGAAAGATGTCTTCAAGACTGTGTGCAGGATTGGATATAAGTGATGTTCTTTAATTGTAGACAATGGAAGCACTAAAAATTTAGTGTCCATAGAGGTTATAGAAAATTTGAAACTTTGAAATGTAGGCCACATCCTTAGGCCTATAGGGTTTCATGCTTGCAAAAGGGGAACCATTGTTGGTTGTGGAGCCAGATCTTCTAGTCTCATAGATGATATTGTATCAGCCGTGTTTGTACCCCAGTTTTATATGATATGTAGGTGGATTGTACAGTCACCCAAGCGGGGGGGGGTGGGGGGGCATCGCTCCCCCACGGGGTTCCAGGGGGGACCATCCCCCTTGGATGGGGGGTCCGGGGGCCAGCGGTCCCCAAGCAGGGGTTTAGGGGTAGCACCCCCGAAGAAAAAAAATTTGGGGCTGTTTTTGCCAGCTGTTTTGTGGGCCCATGGTTTTGGGTATCCCGTGGTATTTTCCCATTGTATTTCCCTTATAAAATAAATACATTGTAATATGGCTAGGGATGATGATGTATTAGGTTTTATGCATTTTAAATATCTCTGAGATCAGGATAGAGACTGTGAAAAGAGAAGAGGAAGTGCAGCGGTTGTGCTGCAGGTTGTATCCCTTCACCTTGCTGGACGGTAATAATAATAAGGACTGGCAAATTCAGTGTGGACGTATCCCAAGTTGGATGAACCACGATATATCTGTGTCTCTCTTGTAATGTGTATGTGTGATTATATTTGCATTTCTATTTATTGTTATTGCTCTGCGATCCTGTTTTTCTAACAACCATGTCACTCTTTCTCAACATTATGATAGGAAATAAAAATGCAAAATACATATAACAAGAAAGTGCACACATAATGGAGAAGAATTTTTTACGTGAAAACCCAAAACTGGGAAAACCACCACCAATAGATCTATTACCCTTTACCACTCTAGAAAAGGCATGACCAATCTAGCCATCACCAACCACTTTAGAAAAATTACAATGAAGTTCCTCAATCCCTTAAATAAGATTCATTGTATGCAATACCATGGGAAAATACCATGGGATACCAATATCATGGGCCCAAAAAACCACTTGCTTTGACCTAAAGCAATATTACTTCAGTGACTCATTTACCGAGTCAAGGTTAACCTACCAATCCACCCTTTAAACTTGACTTGGAGAATCACCAACCCCCCTCAAAGTTTTAACTGAGGAATCTAGCATGCTCCCCTATCACCTAGGTCTACATGAATTTACCAGTGAGTTCCAGAACTCCCTCTATCACCTAGGTCTACATTTGACTTTACTGGTGAGTTACCAAGGTTATGAATTCCTAACCAGGTCTTACATCCATATGCCCATTTACATTATGATCAAAATTACAATTCCATACAATCTTAGAATATAACGAGCCGATCACTTCTTCATCCCCATATTCTACCATGCCTTTATTTATCATGGTTCGCATAACCGCAAACCATCAAGACATTTTAATTTTCCTTCAGCCTTGCTCTGATACAAATTGATAGGAAATAAAAATGAAAAAATGCATATAATAAGAAAGCGTACACAATTGAGAAGAAGATTTTTACATGGAAACCTAAAACTTGGAAAACCACCACCAATAGATATATTACCCTTGACCACTCTAGCCAAGACATGGCCAATACGGCCATCACTAACCACTTTAGGCAAATTACAATGGTGTTCCTCAAGCCCTTAAATTGGCTTCATCATATGCGATACCATGGGAAAATACCATAGGATACCAATACCGTGGGCCCAAAAAACCATTTGCTTTGACCTAAACCAAGATTAGCTCAATGACCCATTTATCGAGTCAAGGTTCACCTATCATAATGGTTTAATTAATTTCAAGATTGGGAATTATTACGATAATGTAATGTGTGATGTTGTACCCATGGATGCTTACTGTTTACTGTTGGGAAAACCCTAGTAGTATGACACATGAATGCTATATGATGGGGTTTAGAATATTGTTTTGGTGAAGAAGGATGGAAGGAAAACCTTAATGGTACCCCTGAAGGAGAACAAGAGTGATGGTGAAAACACTAGTGACTATTTTGGAATCCAGGTGAGGCTATGTTCAACAAAGGAATTCTTGAGAGAGGAAAAGAAGGTAAATTGTTGTTTTGTTGCCATACCAAAAGGCCTTGATATAGAGGTGAAGGAAGAAAATATTCCCATAATGGTTGGGAAAATGTTGTATGAGTTTGGAGAAATAATTTCATATGATTTGTCAAAGGGATTTCCATCAGTGAGGAGTACATCCGATCAGATTGATCTTATACCGAGATCTTGTTTTCCTAATAAGGATCCCCATAAATTGACCCCAATAGAGAATAAGGAGTTGAACAGATAAGTTCAAGAATTTTTGAAATAGGATGGGTCAGAGAAAGTTTGAGTCCATGTGTATTACCAGTTGTACTTGCACCCAAGAAAGGAGGAGAATGGAGGATGTGCACTGATTTAGTAGCCATCAACAAGATTACCATCATGTATAGATTTCCATTGCTAAGAATGGATGATCTACTAGATTGCTTAAGTGGAGCAAGATCACCAAGATTTATTTGAAGAGTGGTTATCATCATATCAGAATCCGTGAAGGGGATGAATGGAAGACTACATTCAAGATGAAAGAAGGACTATATGAATGGCTATTTGACAAATGCTCCAAGTACTTTTATGAGATGGATGAATGAGGTATTAAAACCTTAGCTTGGCAAGTTTGTGGTTGTTTATTTGGATGGTATTCTAATTTTCAGCAAGATGAGGGAAGAACATATGCACAACTATTGCAAATGTTAGAGAAATTGAAGTGGGAAAATCTAGCGATAAACCTGCGAAAGTTTTTATTTTATGAAGGAGGAGTTGGTGTACCTGGGATTTGTTATATCTCAACAAGGTCTAAAAATTGATCCTAATAAAGTGAAGGAAATTATAGAGTGGCCAGTACCCAGGAGTGCAACTGAGGTACAAATCTTCCTTGGATTATCCAAATTTTACAAGTTCATATGGAACTTTAGTGGTGTTTGTGCACCACTAACAACTTGTATGAATATAAGAGAGTTTAGGTGGACTGCAGCTACTCAAAGAGCCTTTCAGAGGTTAACGCAAAAGGTGACCGAAGGACTAGTGTTGGCATTTCCAGACTTTGATAAAGCTTTCCAAGTTGACTATGATGCGAGTGGCACAACTATAGGAGTAGTAATGAGCAAAGAAGGATGGCCTATTGCTTACTTCAATGAGAAATTGGATGAAGCTAAATAAAATCATTCAGTCTATGATCAGGAATTTTATGCTATTGTGTAGGCAATGAAGAAGTGGAGGCATTACATTCTTCCTAAAGAATTTGTTTTATATAATGATCGCCAAGCATTGGGATATTTAAACAACTAGTTGATATTGAATCAAAGATATATGAAATGGGTTGAGTTCTTGCAGAGTTACACTTTTCTGTTGAAACACAGGTTGCGGAAGTCAAATAAGGTAGTCGATGCATTGAGCAGAAGAACCATGTTGTTGTCTACCATGACAGTGGAGGTAGTTGGACTGGAAGAAATGAAGAAATTATATGAAGAATACCCAAATTTTGTTGAAACATGGAGACTATGTGGTGTAATAAAGAGTTAGAGGATAAAAGAAAATTAAGATATTATAAGGAGGTGATCAACCCTAATCTAGAAGATCAAAAGTATCTCTAGGTTTTAACTAGTGTACAAAGAAGAAAATCAACATTGATAAAATAAGAACAAACTCTCATGAACTCCATAGTGAAATAAGGCACTGGACAATTCCTAAAACACTATGGAATGAAAAAATTTGTCATCTTTGTGAAACAAAAACAACTCAAGATGAAAATCACTTTCTTATAGAATTTACTGCGTACACCCACATTACAGTGCAATTTCAAAATATTTCCTACAATATTGGTCTTCCTAAATTTTTAAATCATCACAACTATGGTGATTTAAAAATGCTTCCCTTAAAGCTTTTTTAGCATATAAATAAAATTCTAAAGGAAGTCAAGTGACCCCTTACATTTTAAGGTCAAATAAACCAAAGTTGGTCTAATAACTATCATCATCATCATAATTAGCATTGTATATAATTTTTTCAATTATGAATAGTTACATTATGATGTGAATTTAATTTATGTTCTACTTTATACGTCCTAAGTTGAGAAATTTCACCTTTAAGTTGTAAGTTTGTTTCCTTAAACAATGACAATCTAACTTCAATGTTTAAAATGAAGGGCATTTTCAACTTTTCAAAGCTTCAATACTTAGAAAAAATAAGTGTTCCAATGATGACTACTCTCAAGTCCATTGAAGACCAAAACTTCCCATGAATAAATGTGGAAACTCTAATTTCAAAACCTCAATACTTAAAAACAAATGTCCTAATAATAAGTATTCTCAAGTCTCATTGAAGCCCAAGAACTTCCCACATGAATAAATGTGGAAACTCTAATTTAAACCATTTCAAATCCAAAGATTGGAATTTGGGTTTTGTAAACACAACAACAACAATTTTTTTTTAATAATGGGAATCAGAAACTCATCGGGACTACCTGGGGTTCAAAGCTAGTAGCTATCACTATAGTCCAATAATATATTCAATGGCCTAGAAGCCAAATATGCCAATAACTTGTGACTTAGCAAGTACCGAGACGTCCTGGAGATGCACCCAATATGGGAGTCTCACTCAAGGCGGTGCTTACCCTTCTAGCCTTCACAATAGATCAATGTCTCATTGAGAATTTAAACTCAAGTGGGAGAGTGTGAAAGTGATCTCCTCACTATTCAAATTATATCACAATAGATCAATGTCTCATTGAGAATTTAAACCCAAGTGGGAGAGTGTGAAAGTGATCTCCTCACTATTCAAATTATTGACCCCTCTACAAGCACAACAACAAGATTATCAATAAATTCAAATTCAGATGACCACTGTGTTGGAAACCATGAAAATAAAATGAGTATTTCCAACAATGATAGCCACCATGTGGGAAACAATGCAAATAAAACGAGGTTTTCAAGAATTCATACGGATATTTAGTTGAGAGATCATTAACTATTTATTTTTAATAATAAAGTTACTTATAGTCTAAATATTTTACATTTTCAACTTTTTCTAAATATATTTTTTTGTTGGAGTCTCCTTGGAAATCTTTAAAAAAAATCTTAGAATCACATATATTAGCTATATGAATTGCATAATTTGGGTGCCATAGGGATATTCAACGTGGTGAATCTATTTATAGATTCAAAAACAATTCCAATTTTTTTTTTATGTTTATAAAATAATATCTTAATCAATTAAAAACAATTTTAACCGGTTTGATTAAAACATAGTCTTTAAATAGATGGAAAGATAATCTTCAATAAATTTAAAAATTTTAAACCTTATATAAACAACATAAATAAATGATTTTTTATTTTTATAAAATAATATCTGAATGAATTAAAAACAGTTTTAATTGTTTTGATTAAAACAAAGTTCAATAAATTTAAAAAATTTAAACCTTTTTTTTTCAGCGGAAAAATCACCTTCATGCTATTCCAAAGGAATAAAAAAAGCTTGAAATACATCCATTACAATAGGGCTCAACGAGAACATCATGTCACTTACAAGAATTGAACGTGGGTGGGGAGTACGGTGTTCGAAATGTTAATAAAAAATTTAACTATAACTTACCGTGTTCGAAATAATTTTGACCTTCGCTATCATTTGTTCGAAATGATTTTGACTTTCGCTATCATTTTATCACTGATAACTACAGCTATGTTCTTGGAAATTGTTATTTCTTCAATTTTGTATATTTGTCTATCCTAGACTAAATGCCTGATTTTAAAACGACCCAGATCACCAAAATTGCAATTTGATCTACGAATTCAAGCCAGTCTGTGCCCTAAAACACAGTTGTCTTCCGGGCCCAGCCCTAATGATGCAATAACCATTTGGACCTTTGACTGGTTGCAAAGACTTTCTACTTTGTCATTAATGCATTATTTCTGAACATTCCCGATACCAGCTATAATTGCCATTCCCTTCATTCAATGGAGTTCTTTGACTTTGCTCCATGCTCGTTGGATGGAAGGAATCAGCAATCGAGATAAACTCAAACGCTATAATTAAATCTTGTTTCGGGAATCTGGGAAGCAATATTTAGTCTCACTCTCCATTGCTCCTCGGCCTTCACTCCGTAGGAATTGCCGAAAGAGATGTTGATGCGCTGATATCTGTAAGTATTGTTGTACTGAGATTGTTTCCCTTTCTGGTGCAGTTAATAGAACAAGAAGAAATTTATTGTTATTGATAATATGGCTTCAGCTAATACACCATCTACACCCGGGAGAATAAAGAAGCCGGTTTCCGGCATTCCAGAGGCACATTCAACCTCTATTGCAACAGGAAGTGCGAGTGCCTTGGCAGATCTGGCAGCTGCAACAGGAAGTGCGAGTGCTTTGGCAGATCTGGCAGCTGCTGAAAGTACTTTGAAGTCGACCACTAATGTTGGTGATTCACTGAAATGGGTGGATTCGTTGGTAAATAATGCAGAAGGAGAAGAAGAATGCCTGACTCCTAAATCGGAGGAGCACAAGATACCTACTGTGCTCTGCTGTCCTCCCGCACCACGCAAACCCAAATGGATTCCCGTGAAGAGAAAGCTACCTGCAGCAAGGATTTTACATTCTCCCTGATTCTGAACTACAATCGCTGTTCAGTCACCAGCATCTGAAGAAAAAAGTTAGAACGGGAGAAATGAGTCTTCCCAAAATGTCTGAAAAAGAAGACAATATTGAGACCAATTCTTTGTATGGTGAGGTACACTAGTAAGTTCCCAAGTGGTCCTTAAGTCTATGAAGTTCACAAGTGGTTATACTGCTCGTATGGCCTGCTATTATATGTCACATAAGTCTGACATTTTTATTGTCATCTGAGTTTAGTATTGTGGAAATCAGTCCGAGATTTTTATTGTCCAGTTGTCTTTGAAATTTTCTGGTCTTCTCTGTGATTACCAGTTGCAATGGATAATTAGTTTCTTCACAGACGGAGATTCTGTATTGTGCGGAATATGTTGCAGTTTGCATATTCCTTGATTTGTTTTCTTCGTATTAGTGCCCGTCTCTCAGAATGACTTATGTTTATCTCTAATTCTGAATTCCTGACTGCTGTGAATGGAAGAACAAATGCGGCAAACAGAAGAAGTACTTTCTCTAGATGTTAGAATAACACCAATAGTCATAGGTGTTATTTTCTCTACTTTTAGGTTAGGATTGAGATCGATCTCCACAAATAGATTCTTTCAGATTTTAACGGATTTGTTGAGTTTTTTCATAGTCATTCTTATTACAAATAGATTTTTATTGAGAGCAGGTTTTTATTGTAGTTGTGGTGGTGGATTTTTATTTTGCTGTAACCAGATGGCATGGAATAGTTTTTAGGTTGCAACCAGATGGCATGGAATAGTTTTTGGGTGGCAGAGTTCAAGATCATTATTCTCAATTGTTTTTCCCAATATTTAATGTTCAAAATTTACACATATCAGTAGTAAATTGTATGTTTTATATTTAATATTCTTTTACCAATCTATATACATGTTTTTTTCAATGCAAAATAATTGTTACAATACTATAATATTAGAATCCTTGAAAAATACCTTGCCTTACAATCATTTGACCATTTATTACCTTGAAACCTAAATTGCTTTTTAAAATTTTAGTTTTTCATGGAAGATACTTGAAATTCAGGTGGGATTTAGCTGTAAAGGTAGTGAGGGTGCATGATACTTGAAAAGAGTGCTAATAGGCTATCCATGAACCAAGTCAATGAAGTAGCTACATCTCAAATCGCATCTTCCACATGTTGCTTAAGTAATCAAGCAATTTCTTTTGAATCTCTGTAAGTTATGCTATAAAGTTTCAGGCTATATAGGGTTCATGAACTCCTGGAAGAGATTTTGATATATATGGATGTAATTATGCTGTATTTGATTCATACGCTGAATCATGTCAAAGCTTGTACTATTTGATTCATAATATGAATATCAATAGTAGATTTTTTTTCGATGGAAAAAAATCAAGCAATTTCTTTTGTAGCAAAAAAATTATATAATTTAATCACTATCTTAGTTTTGTTTTGTTTTTATAAAAAAAAATTAATCTTTCATTTTATTATTTAATTATAATTTTTTTTTGGTTTTTTAATAAATTCCCATAATCTTAGGAATAAATCTATATCAAGACCATTCATTCATTCTACATACTAGTTTTGACCTAATATTTTGAAATAGCACAAATGATATATTGGAAGGTGGGGATAGGATTTTGAGGGTGATGTGATGACTTTCTTTACTACTCTATCTTGGTTGGTATGTTACTAATGATCTTTGGTAGGTTATTAATGATCGTTTTGTCATTATTTCTTATTTTGTATGGTATTTATCAATTTATGACATAGCACAGTATCTTAGATATTAAGGAATGCATTCAAAATCATTTTATTAAATCCTATTTTCAATATATTTTTTTCTATTAAAAAACTCTATCTTAATTTCTACTCTTTAGTATGGTGACATTACACAACTCTTGCAACCCCTAGAAACCTTTCAAGAGGAAAGATGAGATATTGGTGAGAAGATCGAGAACAACCCCTTGAACACATGTTGACTTCATTCATAGTCATTCCAATATAATTTAGAATTTTAGACCACCCTCACTCATAGATCATAAATATTCAAACACCAATCTCACTATGAACACAATGAGATCCACACCACCTTCACACATAGATCATACTTATTCAAACACTAATCTAAATTCATCTAACTTCACACACAACTGAATTCACACCACCTTCAGACATAAGTACCTATTCAAACCCCACAATATCATATTCAACCCCCTTGATACATTATTATAAAATCCCCTAATATCTATATGCTTTTAATTTATATATATATATATATATATATATATATATATATATATAAGCTAGTAGTAGTTCCTTCTATTGCCAAAAAATGACGGAAGTTGACAATCAGTTCATGGCCCTCCCAAGAAAGAGAAAACAGGTCAAAAAACAAAAATTTGGAACCTCCTGGGGGAAAACAGATCCAAATTTTTACAGAGAAGTACTAATCAGTCTACCTCTAAAAGAAATAAGGATGAACCATTTACAGATGGAGTTTTTATGTATAGGTCTACTGCTAATCATTACAAACAAAAAACATAGAGAGCTAAAACTAGAGATTATTCATATTCATGTTTAATACCTGGGCCTGAAGGAGCTTCAGTGTTGGTTTCCAAACTAATGCCGAGGTGAGAGGCCATCTTCTGCAGGTTCCTTGTTATCTCATCCAATTGAAGCAGGATGTCCTAATGAGCTTCACTGCATTCGATCAGAGCGTTACCCATGAGGTACTTTTGCTGCCAGGCAAGATCGAGGGTCTTCATATAAAGAGCTACATGGCCACGGGGGTAACCAGGATCAGAGAGAAGAGCTTCAAATTCCTTTCAAACCTCCTCGTCCATAGTACAGATACGAGTGACCCGAGCATCTTCTTCAGATTCTTCAATTTCATGTTGAATTGAAGTAATAATTTGTTCCTTGTACATCTGGGTGGTGTGGACAATGTTCCGCATAACTCTAGACGGGGTGGCAAGAGGAATGGCCAAGGAGCTTTCCTCCTTGGATTTCCTATGTCTGTAACACCACGGCTGAGGAGGCATAGCTACAGTAGGAAATGCAGAGCTAGCACCCAAGAATGTGGGGAGGGCCTTCGAGAGCAGGAAGGGACAGAGCTAATTCCCAGGAATGAGGGTGCGGGAAAGGAGTGTCGACACACCAGGATGCGAGCGTACTGAGGGAGAACAGTAATACACCGGGGAATCGGGCGTTGGAAGGACAAATCAATGTGCATGGGACAAGAAGTGAGGGAGTCAAGCGGCTCAGGAGAGCACGCAGTCAGCAGCCAGGAGAGCATGCAGTCAGAAGCTAGGAGAGCAGCTCCCAGGGAGGAACAGTGAGGATAAAGTAGGGGGCTTTAACCGCCTCAATAAACATACAGACAAACTCGTGAAAAACCAGGAAATTGAAATGCATTGAGTTGGGAGAAGGATGCGTAAATAAGCAAGGCCTTACCCTCATTTCACAGGTTGGGAAGGGTGGTCGGATGTACTACACCAATCCTACCATTATGAGCCAAGCTGGGTGTACCAATTCTCACACTTGAAATCACTGTCTCTCTGTTATAATCTTTCGTCATCCTAGCTACACCATGATTGTCGTCATTACTCAAGCTATCATCTCCCATCGCAGAACGATATGGGTTATAAAGGGGCATAGTCTGCGAGGTGGCAACATGATATGAGGCCAGGTGCCCCTCATGCGTACCTCCATCAGCTCTAGTGGACACCCACCATGGGGAATATGCTTTTAATATATTAAAAATACCCCTTGACCCCTTTATACTAGGCAATAGATTGCTTCAAATTTTTAGAGTATTAAATCCTCCAATATGAATTCACGTGGTATAATATTGTGAATGATGGTGTGTTGAAACCAATGGATGGTGATGGCACCCAATGCTCACCAAAAGTCCATACCAAATCTATATCATGA
This sequence comes from Larix kaempferi, assembly GCA_027924585.1. Taxonomy (NCBI): domain Eukaryota; kingdom Viridiplantae; phylum Streptophyta; class Pinopsida; order Pinales; family Pinaceae; genus Larix; species Larix kaempferi. The sequence goes on along the minus strand of BSBM01000865.1, from coordinate 4,444,476 downwards.
GGTAATGGAAACCCTATTCCTAAGCTTGAGATTGAAATTTTTTATATTAAATGTTATGGTTTACATTATTTTTTGGGGGGGATCCATATTGGGGTAATTTATGGGTTGAGTGCCTCTAGAGGCAATGTAATACCCCCAAGTTTTTTACTTGGAATGTAGTCAATCAAAATTATGTAAATAATGTAAATATGCTAGTATGGATTCCTAGTGTGGAGCTCAAGGCCAAGGCCCAACTAACGAATGACTAGGCATGTATGATGTATATATTTTTATATGGACCATATCATTGGCTTATCATACCAATTTGAAATGTATGTAAATATTATGTTGGAAATTAATAAAATGGTCCAAAATGGTTGTGTAAAGAGCATTAGAGGGGCTATGGTTCCACTAGAGGGGAAGACGAAGGGGGCCTATGGGAAACCAAATCCTATGTTGCAAAGTGTCAACCTTAGAACTCATACAAAATCTACCATGTGCCTTAAATGAGCCAATTACCTTCTTTTGACTATTAAATCCAATCACTAAATGCATGTGTGAGGTTGGTGGGGAAAGTCATGTCATGTAGTTATTGAAGCATGGGGGTTGTGACAATTATGTCAATTGTTAGTTTTCTTATTTCTTCTATGGTTAGAAGCTATGTCAGGTGTCTTTTAACCCTTACCTCATATCCTTGGAGTCAACACTCTTTTGATCATTCTCTCATGCATGTTCCTACACTACGTAGAGTTTTCCATTGTTGTTCATGACCATTACCAGACTGTGTTTAACATAAATTCGAAATTGGAGACATGGTTTCATTTTTGGAAGGGAAAATAGATGGTTGTATGTGAGCATGGAGGTTGGGCAAGCTATGAACCTTTACCCATTGAGTTCTGCTAATCTTGGATGCTTGAGAAGCCATGAATTAATGTTGCGGGAGGTTCTCCATTAGCATAGAACAGGCTGGACTCTTACTGCACACAATGGTAAGTTTTGTAAGGGTTGTATTTCCTGAGGGAACTGTGGATCAGTGAAGGGAAATTCCTTTCTTGTGTTTTGTGGGGAAGTTGGAAGGAGTGCCATGGCTGTGATCGCTTAGTGAGACCCCTGCAGAGCTCTAGTTGAGCTTTTGTCTAAGCAAAGTAACAAGAATGGGTTGTGGGTTGAGAGAGAGAATCTTGTACGTGTTTCCTTCTCCCTAGTGGCCTCGTAGCCCAACTTGGGGGTGGACTCTCAGCATAAAGAGTGTATACTGGAAAGAGTGCCTATGGCTAGGTGGAAAATTGCTCTTACACAGTTATTTGCTTGGATCTTCTTTGTTTAAAGATAAGTATTCTTATGTATTTGATGTGCAATGATTTTATTTGTATTCATGTGATAATTATTCTTATAAATTGCATGTTGTATGTGTGGATTTAGTTATTCCGACGTGTTTTATTTTCATGTCTACACATGCATTTTAGCTATTAAGAATTCGTAATTCTGCTTATGGGAAAAAATTTGAGGCCCTGATTTAGTGAATGCTCCCTCCTGTTGGTCGGATTGAGGGATGGGAATGTTACAGACAACGATTAGAAGTTAGATCAATGAAGTTTGGAAACCCTTTGGTTGGTAATACATTCACATGCAAAAGAAACCATTAACACCAAATTTTAGTGTTGTGTTGATCTTAAAAATGGTCTTATCGAGATCAACAAACTCAACCTCCCATCAGGATAGGAGAGAAGAGGCACAATTGTAACCCTTAAGTTTTAATCCTCCCACAGATGTGTAATAAGTCCTTAATGTCTAAGTTTTCAAGAAGTAGAGATTCTTGATCAATTTTCTCATCCTATGGCTTTTTGTTTTTTTTTTATATATTAAAATTGCAGATACTAACTAAAACCATAAATTACTAACAAAAATAACAAGTGAAGTGAGATGCTAAAAATAGATAGAAACTTTAAACAAAAATAGATACAATTGTAAACATTCACATTACATTTCAATTCTGATGTATTTATGCTTTAAAAACATGCTCTTATTTTTTAAATTAAAGTATTCAGTATATATATAACTTGAAGCGATATACAAAAAGGAACACCAAAACAAAAATTGTAGCTACCAAATAAGAAAATAAACAAAAACGAAATAAAATTTTTTAGAACATTTAAGAGAGATAAAATGCTAGGAAAATATACAAGCCCAATAGTATCTTTTATCACAAAGGGGAGATTCCACAGGAGCTACCAAATAAGAAAAGAAACAAAAACAAAATAAAATTGTTTAGAACATTTAAGAGAGATAAAATGTTAGGAAAATACACAAGCCCAATAGTATCTTTTATCACAAAGGGGAGATTCCATAGGAGATTTTGCTCTAACAATATTTTACAAGCCCCTATAAAGGCTTGGACCAAATAAAGTTCAAAATTTTCCCAAATGTTTTTGAGACCATACACAAAAAAATTCAAGTAAACAAGGAAATGAAGTAGAATACAACATGGCGAGCAATACAAGTTAAGATACTACTTCGTCACCAATTAAACCAACACAAGATGTGGAACTTTGTAATATAACAAGCATGCACATATAATAAAAAAATAAATCTCTAAGCATAAGCAAAATTTCAACCTTACTTCATCATCCTCCGTTAATTAATGAACTTCTCGTGCTACTGTTTACATAAAAATTTACCAAAAAGAAATATTGGTAGACTTTGAGACACACCAGGTTGTCGGTGATGCAATGCCAAAGAAACATCTACAACCTCTTTTAGGACTCAAGCTAGTCCTGGGCCAAAGGGGGCTCCCTCACTTGAATTTCAGGGCGCTAGATATCATGAGTACCTCAATGACAACCACGCAACAAAATTTTAATAGCATATCAATCTCTTAAAAAGAGCATTTCTAGATCTATAAATGAAACAGGAAAAGCATATCAATCTCTTATGTTGGGAAATGGAGTCCCTCGTTATAGAGTGCAAATATTTAAAGAGAGAACACATGTTTTTTGGTTGAGCATTTAACAAGAATGAATTCAACCATTTTTAACCTATCAATCAGGCTTGCATATAGGAGCAATTTGGATAGATCTGGAAAATAAAAAACTAAGGGTTAGTCATGTAAAGTCCTAATTCCCGCATTTTCCAACACACTTAAAAACTTCACTCATGTGACAACAGTGAATAAAGACATAGGAAACTCCTTGCTATATTAAATTCATTGTTAAGATCTACAAGCTAGATGCCCATACAAACAATGTCAAAATAGGAAGCACTTAAAGAATAAAAAGCTTACAAAAAAGGGCACGGAATCTATCCAAGGAAACAAAGGATCAAAAACAAACAATTGATGCTCAAGGCTGCCTCAGTCCTTACACCAAAACCTGCAAAAATATTCTCCCCCTTGCTAGAACCTATTATTGGTCCTCAATGCTCTCCCCAAGCTCCCCCTCCTTTAAAAATGTCTCGTTGACTCACTTTATATCCTTCTTTAAATCTAGGTTCCATGTCTTCTTTTTAAAAGAATTATTAAAATGATAAAAGATAGCTTCCTTTCCCATTATTAAAATAAACGGACTTGAAGTATTTGTGGACTCCGTTCATTAGTTATCTTTTTCCTTGTGAACAACCAAATAATAGCTTTTATATTTTGCTCCTTTGTTAATAATTCTGCGAGTTGTTTTCATCTAACCATCCACGTAATATACCTCAAACCAAGAGCTATTCTTTATAATGCATCCACAACATGTGAACTCCTTATTTTTGTGATCACAATGCATTGCCACTAAAACATTCTTTACACATGTATGCTTTTTTTATTGATAACACATCATGAAGGGAGCATTAAAAAACCACTCGACTCTCAATGCGCAAAGCGCCTTCAAGATTTAGCACGAAGATACTCTTTTACTTGAACACTTGGCTTAGGTTTGAAAAGGTTATAGCAAGGTTGAATTTACCACATCTATTTCCAAAATATTATAATATGAATCTGGTTCTATTCAGATGACCTCACTGGCAGGTCATCGTCCTTGTTTTCATAAAGCTTTCTCCGTCTACTTCTTAACATGATAACGTGATAGGAGAAAATATTATAGAACGACACCCCTCCTCTTTCATAACCGCTTGCATGATCTTCCTACTAGGATTATGTTAGCACTCATCGAATTGAATTTGTGACCACCACAAAGAAAAATATTTTGCATTTATGATGTTCTTCTTTAAGAATCCACCTTGATTGAAACTAGCAAACTATCACTACTCAAAGATTCTGCAGCGTATCTTTATTCAATGTATCTTGAGTGCTAATCTTTGATTCTCTAAGGAAAAATCAAAAATTTTAGATAATGTAACCTCGGTGGGCAAAACCTAGTACTAACTTAAGCACGATCAAGTCTATAAAAAAAAAGTGTTAAATGAGAATGAAAGAGCATAAATTTTACTTCTCAAACTCTAACATACCATTTCTCTCTTACCATAATGATCCCCTTTTGGGTAGCCTCCTCTTCTCTTTTATACTTCTTCTTAGGAAGTTATCAATAACAACTTGCCTTTTATTTAATCATTAACAAACTAAGGTTTGTGAGGAGACTATTCTCATGTTATTTCATTTTTCCCTTTATTAGAAAAATGTACTTTTAAAATTTCGATAAGTGATCAAATAACAGATTAAATTGGCCAAGTAAGAATATGCAAAACATGAAGTAAAGTAGAGAGGGGGAGGGGGTGGCATCTAACATCATCATCATAAGTCAATATCGACCAACCATCAAGGAGATCAATTCCCCGGGCTCACATAACCTTATGACTCCCATTATCACTTTCGTGCAAAAACTTTTGAACTTTTCCACATATATCCTTATATGCTTGAACAAAATTTCAATAATACAATAAACACATCTCTTTATTAACCTAGATACATTTCCACTTATAACTCCTAGAAATAAAATATCTCAAATAAGCCATGCATGTAGGTTCGAATACAAGTACATGCATCATTTCATTCCCATGCTATTGAAACTATAGTTATAATATTCAAATGAAAGCCCATTCAAAAGGTAAGTCAACCTAAACATGCTATTAGGTCCAAAATTCAACCTCTCTCTCCCCTAGAAAACAATAAAATGGAGAATTATGCCCAGCGATTTTAATTACATGGTGATTCTCTAAAAGTTGTTAAAACAATAGACTCGCTGGCTCGCACTGGGATGGCAGTGAGTAGTAGCAAGACCAACTATGCGTGATTATTCTCAACTGTTTTGCCTATATTTAGCGTTAGCGTTCACGAAGGAAGGTTGCTAGAAGATGCATGGGAAGAGATTTAGTTGTAACAGTACCCGGGGCCCTTCGAGGATCCATATCCTTACTGCCATTCGGCGATTTATTACCTTGGAAGGTAAATTACTTTTCAAATTTTAGGTTTTTTTGTGCAAGATGCTGCGAAAATTCAGGTGGGATTTAGCTGTAAAGGTGATGAGGGTGCACGATGCTTGCAAAGAGGAGATCTATCCATGAACCAAGTCAATGAAGTAGCTACATCTCAAATCGCATCTTCCACATAAAACCTATTTGCTGCGTTGAAAATAAGTAAGTTGCTTAAGTAATCAAGCAATTTCTCCCGTAGTGATCATTTATCCTATGAATAAATCTATAGCAAGACCATGCATTCATTCTACATACTTGACCTAATATTTTGGAATAGCATAAATGATATATTGGAAGGTGGGGATAGGATTTTGAGCAGCCTTTTAAGGTGATGTGATGACTTTCTTTACTACTCTAGCCTAGTTGGTATGTCACTAATGATCGTTTTGTCATTATTTCTTATTTTCTTATTTTGTATGGTTTTTCAGGTTCACTTTGTGAACCTATGACATAGTAGAGTATCCTTAATTTTAGTAAATATTAAGAAATGTATTCAAAAACCATTTTGTCAAGTTTTTTTCCAATATACATTTTCTATTAAAAACCTCTCTATTCTTATTAGATATCATAGGTATCTATTTTTTCCACGACATTTTTAAAAATCATTTTAATTTTTACTCGTTATTATGGTGATATGACACAACTCTCACAACCCCTAGAAACCTTTCAAGGTGAAATATGAGATCCTAGTGAGAAGATGTTATGGTGACATGACACAACTCTCACAACCCTTAGAAACCTTTCAAGGTGAAATATGAGATCCTAGTGAGAAGATGGGGAACAAGCCCTTGAACAAAGGTTGGCTTCATTTAGAGTAATTCCAATATAATATAGACCACCCTCACTCATAGATCATAAATATTCAAACACCACTCTCACTATGAACACAATGAAATTCACTCCACCTTCACACATAGACCATACTTATTCAAACATTAATCTAATTTCATTTAACTTCACACACAATTGGATTCACACCACCTTCAGACATAAAGTACCTATTCAAACCCCACAATACCACACAATGAGTTTTACATGGAAACTAAATATTGAATGTAGTGTTATTAATTCCTTAAAAGGTTTATTATTTTTAATACATAAAGATTTATGTGAAACTAAAATAATCAAAATAATTTTACTAATGTGCCATAAATAAAAATGACTATCTCATATTAATATAATAATGTTAGTATCATGGAATTTCATACCATATCATCAATATGGTTATATTATCAAGTGTTTTTCAATGAAGAATAACAAATTTTAATATAATGTAAATATTTTATTTTATTTTTCTGTAAGCAAGAAAAATTATATTAAGACGGAGCCTTCAGTACAAAAAGGTTCAAGACTTACAGGGCCTTTCATGCCCAGATATTCTATAAAAATGACAACCTAAAATCCCCACAGCCAGAACTAACCAAACATCTATTCCTTTGACACACAAACTATCTACCCTGATAACCCTTTTACAAAATGCCATAAGCAAGACCATACTGCAAGACATACTATCATATTACAATGGAAATGAAAACATACTGCCATAGTGGTGCAAAATACACAGAAAGATATTGTTGTAGCGGCACAGACTACACAAAAAGATACTTGCGTGGGGATCCCATAGACACCATACAAAAAGTCTGAACAGAAAGAGACACATCAACAAAAAAACCTGAACCGCGAGTATACCAACCCAAAATTTATCATTTGAGAGCCTGGGGTACGTTTCGGTGAAAAACAGTCCCAGAGTGAAGGCCACCAACCTTGTTTTCGTCTGCAGAAGAGGGTTGACCAGTCGGTCCGTGAAGGGGGCATATCCCCGGAGATTGCACCGCAGAAGGACCCGCAACAGAACTCGGACTCTCCAACGGCAGACCGAGTTTAAGAGCAATGCGATCAATTTTCCTGTGCATTGTTCGGTTATCTTCCAGATGCTCCTTCCAAGCTCTCGTCAGCTCCACTTCTCCCATAGCTTTACTCTCTCTATCCATCAGGACGTGGGCCAGAAGTTCCTTAGTCACCCAGTAGGTGGTGACGATCCTGTCATAAGCGGAGAGACACCCCGTCGTGGTCCCATGATCACAGATCCACTCTTCCACCTCCTCCTTGATAGTGCCAATGTCCATGGCTTCCACCTGATTCCACAGGCCCCACTCCATTATTTCAATTTCGTCCTGAATAATGGGTGGGAAACGCTTCCGAAAAAATTTGGCAACCTACTCAGCATGCCACATCTCTTGGGTTGGCTTCCTTCGTTCCGCAACCTTCTTATTCTTACGAGCTTGCCGCTTGGGAGCCATTGCACTAGTAGCCCAATACAACAGACAACACCATACTTTCTCTTGCTTGCGCTCAAGATAACTCCACAGACAGTGTAGAAGTAGTATGAGAAGTGGATGAGAGTGTCGCACATAAATAGCCTCGATGTTCAAAACAATTCCGGTAACCATACCAATTCCGCTAAACTTTCTATTGAATTGCCCTAGAGTCCCGTACATCCCTCGGCTATTTTGCTCAGTACTCCGTACTCTACCCATCAATGGATGGAGGGGATTGCAAGAATTCCCCATCATGGAAATTCAGAGTGAGATCATGAGCATTCATATCCTAATTTAATACTGAGGATCCCTCTTCATGTGATGAGATCAAATGGGATGAATTCCATGTGTTGAGAGGATTTGACATGTGTTCTCTCGTCAAGGCAGTCGCGTCATCATTTGTACGACCCGTCGATTCCTGGTACAACCTAATGTCAAGGGAAGCTAAATGGATACACTATACTTGCCATTCATTACCACCTTCTTCCGGAAGTTGTCCTTCAGCCATCCTCACATCATTTCGTTCCCCAATGTTTTCCAACAGATCGGCCACTTTGTCGGCGTCACGTTTAACATGGGTGAACGACCAAGCGTGGCGTCCTCAGGTGAGATCAACAAGCCTTTCAACCCGCTACATCAATCGCCAACTTTGCACGACTTTGGCCACCTTTTTTCCACCCTATATGTGTTTTCCCATTTGGATGATGACGTGTGAATATCCTTCAATGACCATGGGTTCAAACCCATTTCGTATTGCTAGTCATATGCCATGTAGTAAACCTTCCAGCTCTGCAGTATTTTTGGTATCTTGGCTAATATTCCTATGGTAGTATCATATAATGGCACCATCGTTATTTCAAATAACTCCTCCAAAACCAGCAGACCCTGGGTTTCCTTTGGAAGCCCCATCAAAATTTAACTTAAATTGGTTGTTTGGAGGAGGGTGCCAAAAACAGGGACTTGCAAGGGTAGCATTCCAGGCCTTAAAATTCCTCCATCCTTGTGGAGATCCATCCATTCCCCACCCTTATAGAATCTACTTCTCATTATCATACATTTCCCAATCTCTCTCATTCCAAGGTGTTATTCTGATGGTCTCTTGTATGTGCATGCTAATTTGGTTCCACAATGTTTGTATCGGATTTTTCTTGCCTTCAAAAATCCTCCCATTTATTTCCTTCCAAATGGACCACATTAAAGATCCAGGAAAAATGAGCCATATTTTGAGGATGACAAGGTTTTTGAAATCCTCCTTATCCCAGCTTTTAATTGTCTGGTGGGGTTGATCTCTTACCCGGTTCGTTCTTCAGAAAATTGTCACACCATAGTCCCATAGGGAGGAGGCCATGGGGCATGAGTCCAACATATGATTCATTGATTCATCCCCGTCTTCACAAAGCACGCACCAAAAAGGGCCATGCATTCCTCTTTTCATGATATTCTCCCCAGTCAGGACACGCCTATAAGAGACCATCCACACAAAGGTGGCAATTTTGGGCCATGGGTTAATGTTCCAGATCGCCCTCCAGTTTATCCTTTGCTGCAGATATTCTAGGTTGAAATTGAGATCATAGGCTTCTTTGGTGGTATAAATTCCTTTGGACTGGTACCCCCATCTTAGCTTATCTGGTTGGTTCTAGATTCAAATTCTTTGGTCCTGGAAGGCCTCCATGATCTTGGGTATCTCGTCCACTGGGAATCTTTCATCCCATCAATTATGAGACTGTCGTTCATTAAATTATTCATTAACCTATTATTCTCTCCAGAATTGGTAGACTTTTTCCAAGCCCAGTTCTTTGGCACGGGACCAACTATTGTGCACTTCGGGTTGGGCGATGATTCATGGTAGTTGCTGCCAAGAGTCACTCCAGAAATTGGCGTCTTGTCCTCCCCTTATTTCCCAAAAGCTATGATATTGGACAATCCTTCTGTTTGCATGGGCATAATTCCATATTTGGGATCCTTTTAAATTTTCATTAAATCGGATTAGGTCTTGTTTTGATTTCCCCTGAGCGTATTTGATGTGCCATAGTTTAGCCCAGGGTTCCTCTTTGGGCATCACCCAGTGCCACCAGATCTTTGCATGAAGAACTTCATTATTATTCTCTGGGTCTCTCAATCCAATCCCACCCTGATCCTTTGGTTTGCAGACCGTGTCCCACCCAACCAAAGCCCATAGGTGTTTGGTTTGATTACCGCCCCACAAGAACTGTCTTTGGATTGTTCGTATTTGCTTAAGGACCGATTTAGGGGCAGCTGGAGAGGAGAAAAGATAGATCGGCATGGCTTGGAGCACCGATTTCACCAGCACTATTCTGTTGGGCAGGTTTAGCGGCCTATAAGCCCAATTGTCCAATTTCCTTCTTAATTTTTCTAAGAGGTCCTCCCAGGAGAATTTCCTAAACACCCCTTCAGCAAGAGGGGCACCGAGATATTTGGAGGGGCTCCCTTGAAAACCAAGAATACGGAGAATATTCCTCTGGTGAATCCTAGGAGTGTTGAAAAAGAAGACCTGGGACTTAGTGTTATTCACTTCCATCCCATAAGCCTTGGCAAAAGAGTTCAAACATTTCTTTAGGGTACTTTCTTCTTGAACTGATGAGTGTCCCATTAACATAGTGTCATCGACAAATTGTTGGTGCGAAATAGTCTTAGATCCAGTATGAAATTTCATACATTTCAGCTCCCTACTTTTGATTTTAGCTTTGATGACCCTGCTCAGTCCTTCTGCCATGAGAATAAACAAGAAGGGAGAGAGAGAATCTCCCTGTTGGATACTGTTGATGTATTTGTAACTTCAGAATATATTCACTTGTATATTGTATGTATTACATTTGTACTTTATTGTATCCCCAACGGAGATGTATTATTCCTACGATTGGAAGTGTCGTCATTTGTATTTGCAAGTGTTGCAAGTTACATTGTAAGTGTCGTCATTTGTATTTGATGGGTTATTAGACCACCTTGGTGGGATCGGCCCTATATGAGTCATGTGGATGGGTTATTAGGCCTCCTTAGGAAGTCATCCCAGTTAGGGTTAAAGGCAGGTCAAGTCAGTGTATAAATAGAGAGTGTGTCTCTCTCATTTCACTCATTCACTCACTCATCCAACTCACATATTTGAGAGAGATGAGTGCACACAAGTGGAGGAGGAGTAGATGATAAAGGAATCTATATTTTGGGGTTTGATCTTTGTGATCCTTGTATTGGTTTTGATTCTATCTCTAAGGAAGTTGTGGGGTATTTCACCTTCTTGGTTTTCCCCGGTGAAATGCTTTGTGCCCAATGTCTCTTATGATTGTTATGCTATGCATGTTATTCTCTTAGTGATCCTATTGAATTAAATTATTGAAAACTTAACATGGTATCAGAGCTGACCTAAGAAGAAGATATTGTGTAGCTACAGAAGCTAGGGCTTCTTGATTTTTGGTGTTTCTCTCCACAGTTCCTCAAAGGCAAGAGGAGGCTAGACTAGAGAAGGCCTTTGCAATATCAAAACCTAGTCATCTTGGCACTTTCGCTATAACTTAATTTCTTAGAAGGTTCAAGATCTCAAACTTTCATAGGCCGAATATAACATCCCCTTGTACCGTGTGTCTGAAGCACAACATCTGATTCACTGTACTTTCTGATTTATGATCCATACAAATTAGGGTTTCTGCCTCTTCCAGATCTCAGTCATAAACAGGTGACCTAGGGAAAAATGTCATAACTTGGGGTAGGAAGCTCCAAATGAAATTCTATAAAAAGCGTCAGTAAGAGCGCGGACTGTAGTTTCACAGGTATGGGTTTCAGAGTCCTAAATTGAACTAGTGACACGTGGAACTCTGTACAAGTTCGCTATCCTATTTCATCCCATAAACAGGTCATGTTACGACACTTGGAATAACTCTCTCTTGGAGAATCCAATTGAGCTAAAACCTATGTGGTTGGAAAGATAACAGGATAGGATACCACAGGCCGAAGTTTCAGACCCTAAGGATCCGAAATTTATGAGTTACACCAGAAACATTATAGTCAATCCTAGAAGGTCAAATTTTGGAATTTCCACACCATCTTGCTCATCCAGTTCTCAGCATATAAAGGTAAGATCTAAATATTTTATTTCCATTTGAGTTTCTCTTTAAGATGTCTCACCACACCAAGCTTGAGGATAAGCTTGAAGGGGCTGATAATTTTGGAGCATGGAAGTATACGATTGGGTTAATCCTAGAAAAGAATGAATTGGACACCTACATAAAAGAATAGGTTCCAGTTCCAGAGGGAGATGTGGCTAAGGCCTTACACAAGAAGACATTGGTCAAAGCCAAGAGAATCATTGTTGATTCTATCAAAGACCATATCGTTCCCCATGTGTCTTCCCTAAAGACACCCAAGGAGATGTTTGACTCCTTGACCAAGTTGTTTGAAGGAAAGAACATAAATCGGAAGATGACTCTGTGGAACCAATTGAAAGGGGTAAAGATCCAAAATGGAGAGACCATCCAATCCTACTTTACTAAGGTCTCTCAAATCAAAGAACAACTTGAAGTTGTGGATGAAGTAGTGGAGAATGGAGAAATTGTAATGACCACATTGAATGGCCTACCTAGGTCATGGGACTCCTTCATCCAAGGTATTTGTGCAAGAAATAAATTGATCTCCTTCAATAGACTGTGGGAGGAATGCTCACAAGAAGAAGCTAGGCTTGTGACCCGAGAAGAGAAGATGGGAAGTGAAGAACAAGCTCTCATAGCACACACCAAGAAAGGTAAGTTCAATAGGGAGAAATCTCATCACAAAATCTTCTCACTTCCATCAAAAGAAGAAAGATCTCTCTCGCATTAGATGCTTCTCTTGTAATGAGAAGGGACAAAATGTACCAAGAATAATCAAGACTTCAACAACAACTAGAAGAGATATCATGCTCATGCTGTTGAGGATGAGGAACCTCCCAGGAAAAAGACCAGGGTAGAAAGTGAAGACTCTTCAAGTGATGAAGAATATGTTCTAATCTCTACTCTCACAGGTATTGTTACACATGGGTGTAATGATTGGCTTATTGATAGTGGGGCTTCTAAACATATGACAAGATTCAAAGAATCTCTTATGGACCTATCTGAACATGAGTCACCTCACAAGGTGAAACTTGGGGATGACTATAAATATCCTATAAAAGGAAGTGGTGAAGCCTCCTACAAGTTAGACTCTAGGAAGTCTTTAAAAATGAAAGATGTTCTTTATGTACCTAGACTCAAGAAGAATCTTCTCTCCATATCATCTTTGGATGCAAAGGGAATGATAGTTGCATTTGTGGATGGAAAAGTACTCATGTGGCAAAAAGGCAAGACCATAGATGATGCAGTAGTGATTGGAGAGCAAGAGCTAGGATTGTACAAATTGAAGGGAGAGCCTGAACATGCCATGGTACATGAATCCATGGAGCCAAGTGAACTTTGGCATAGAAGGCTTGCTCATGTGCACTATAGAGCACTACCAATTGCAAGCAAATCCATAGAGGGTCTTCCTGAAATCTAGTCAAAGCATGAAGGTGTTTGCAAAGGATGTGCAAAAGCAAGAAACACAAAGAAGGCATTTCCAAGCAATGAAAGTAAGGCAAAAGGAACCTTGGAGATTATCCACTCCGATGTATGCGGTCCGATGTCATCCAGTTCTCTAAGTGGGTATGTATACTATGCTTCTTTCATTGATGATTTCTCTAGGAAGACTTGGGTTTATTTCTTGAAGAATAAAGATGAGGTATTTTATAAGTTCAAGGAATTCAAATTCTTGATAGAAAATCAAACTAATAAGAAGATCAAGACCTTTAGATCCGACAATGGCGGAGAATTCACTTCAAGAGACTTCAAGAAGTTATGCAGTGATTTAGGGATTAAGAGGGAGTTGACCACTCCTTACAATCCACATCAGAAAGGAGTTGCAAAAAGCAAGAACGTCTCATCCATTTTCAACATTGGTTAAGGTGCACACTATTAGAGACTCCAGTAGCTCATGCACAGAAGCAAAGATTGAGAGGGAGTCCACCCAACAACCAAAAAAGATAAGTATTTGAATTTGTATTTCCTGTATATATGATTACTTAAATGATGTTTCTCAGTCCTGTACATACTTATGTTCCTAGATTTAGGATGCATATTTAGAAAAGTTGCATTAATGAACAAGATACTACTAATATAGTAATGGGTAAGTGGCCTACGGTACTATACAACATTCCATTGCTACTTATCTAGAATGAAAGCTCTTTGATGATATGTTGGGAGTAGTGCAAACTCTTAACAATGTTCTGGTAGAGATGGAAGGAATCTAGAAAGTTACCGTATGAATACGGGATATGGATGAATGTTGTATTAATGCATTGGCAAGATAATTGCATGACTATATGACATATGCCTTTATGTGTAAGACTTTGTTCTGTAAACTATGAGAAGTTTCTAATCATGCAATTGAATTTTACTTGTAGGAAAGATCGTGTACAATCACCTACAAAAGAAGGACTACAACATTTGTTCTAGCAACGAAGTTCAAAGAAAACTATCTATTGAAGATATTGAAGAATCTGAAGTTCCCAGGATCCGGGATGCAGTAATGGAAGAATGCCATGATCTAGGAATACCAGTCAATCATGAAGAATGATGTTTGGGATGTGGTACCAAGGCCAGAAGGGAAGTCTGTTGTGACTTCCAAGTGGATCTACAAGATCAAGCATGCTGTCGATGGTAGCATAGAGAAATACAAGGCAAGATTTGTGGCTCGTGGCTTCTCCCATAAAGAAGGGATAGATTATGAAGAAAATTTTGCACCTATAGCCAGATACACTTCCATCATAACAGTACTTGCTTTGGCTGCAGTGATGAAGTGGAAGATACACCAGATGGATGTCAATACAGCTTTCTTGAATGGTGTAGTCGAAGAGGAAGTATATGTGTAGCAGCCACTCGCTTTTGAGACACATGACAGGGAGTCATATGTGTGCAGATTGAAGAAATCCTTGTATGGCTTGAAGAAAGCACCCAGGACATGGTACGGCAGGATAGACAACTTCCTGTCCAGTTTGGGCTTTACCAAGAGTAAAGTGGATTCCAACCTTTACTACAAGGTTGAGGAGGGAAATCCATTGATACTCCTATTGTATGTGGATGACCTGTTTGTGACAAGTGAGGATAGGTTGATTGCCGACACGAAGAGGAAGCTTGCTGCCGAGTTCGAGATGAAGGACTTGGGTATGATGCATTACTTTATAGGTATGGAGGTGTGGAAAAGTAGAGATGGAATCTAGATCCTGAAGCGGTTCAGGATGATGGACTGCAAGGCCATGGCCACACCTATGGCATCGAACCTGAAGCTATTGAGTGATGATTCATCAGAGTTGGTTGATGCCACGATGTATCGTCAGATGATTGGGTCCTTGATGTACCTGAAGAACACGAGACCAGATATTTTCTTTGCGGTGAACACCTTGAGCTGGTTTCTGACAGATCCTAGACATGTTCACCTGATTGCTGTAGAGAATATTTTGAGGTACCTAAAGGGTACAGTTGATTATGGGCTCAGGTATGATGCGAATCAAAAGTTTAACCTGAAGGGTTATGTTAATTCAGATTGGGTAGGCAGTGCTACAAATAGGAAGAGCACTTCGGGGTGCTGCTTCAATATGGGATCAGGTGTGATCTCTTGGTTTACCATGAAGCAATCATGCATAGATTTGAGTACAGCCGAAGCAGAGTATGTCGCAACTTGTTCGGCTAGTTGTGAGGCAGTATGTCTAAGGAAGCTACTGTCTGATTTATTTGATCTCCACTTGGATGCTACTTGCATCTATTGTGGCAACCAGAGTTGTGTGAATTTGTCATAGAACCTGGTGTTCCATGACAAGTCGAAGCATATCGAGATCAAATATCACTATATCAGGGATATGGTGCAGAGAGGAGCAGTGAATCTCCAGTATGTTGCGACAAATGAGCAGATTGTAGATGTGTTGACCAAACCACTAGCCAGAGTGAAGTTCAAGTACTTCAAAGAGAGGGTTGGTG
Organism: Larix kaempferi; assembly: GCA_027924585.1. Lineage (NCBI taxonomy): Eukaryota > Viridiplantae > Streptophyta > Pinopsida > Pinales > Pinaceae > Larix > Larix kaempferi. The sequence continues at coordinate 4,428,740 of BSBM01000865.1, read as the reverse complement.
TTCTTCAGATAGAAGATACTTCGAGGAGGAAGTGATGGGACACATTTGCAGGAGCCATTCCAAGCATGGTGGTAGGAGGATCCTTCCCATGGCTATGGATGTAAGCGTTGTGTGATGAGCATCAGGACGATGCTCCAGATTATATACATCAGGACGATGCTATGATGATGATCAGGATGAGCATGTGATGATGATGAGCATTAGGACAATGCTCCAAATGATGTGCATCAGGATGATGCTATGTATATGATCAAGATGATCATGTGATGATGATGAGCATCAGGATGATGCTCCAGATGATGTGCATTAAGATGATGCTATGTATATGATCAAGGTGATCATGTGATGATGATGTGCATCAGGATGATGTACTGTATGATGATGATCAGTATGATCATGAGTATTAGGTTGATACTCTGTGGCCATGGACAGGTTGTGCAGTTGCATAGAAAAGATCCCGGAGATCCGAACAGGTTGTGCTAGGCACGTAAAAGATCATGGGATTCTCTTTAGAGATCTTGCAAGATGCAAGATACTCTTTTAAGGTTTTGCAAGGGTCGCATATAAAAGATCCTGGAGATCCGGACAGGTTGTGCTAGGAACAGAAAAGATCCTAGGAAGCTCTTTAGAGATTTTGCAGGATGCAAGATACTCTTTTAAGGTTTTGCGAGTTCACGTGTAAAAGATCTTGGAGATCCGGACAGGTTGTGCTAGGCACGGAACATATCCTAGGATGTTCTTTAGAGATCTTGCAGGTTGTAAGATACTCTTTTAAGGTTTTGTGAAGGTCACATGTAAAAGATCCTGGGAGATCCGATAGGTTGATCAGTAACCTCATAAAAGTCCTAGGATGCTCTTTCGAGGTTTTGTTGACGCACATAATCAACCCTGAGGATTCCATAGGATGGCCAGATATGATGAAGACCTGCAAGAGGATAGTCCTACAACCAGCATGAAAAAGGGCTGGCTCTATAGAACTTCCTATGACAAGAAGAATTGAGAGATAGCACTAGTGATCGATATGACGAGTACAACAGCAATGACGATGATGCTCTGTGATCCAGTGATGATGATCCAGCTCCAGAATTGAAGACTTGTGCCTATATGTATTGATGACCTATGTCAAGAGAATACCTTCCTAGTTAAGAGGGAGTGTTGATGTATTTGTAACTTCGAAAGATATTCACTTGTATATTGTATGTATTAGATTTGTACTTTATTGTATCCCCAACAGAGATGTATTGTTCCTCCGATTGGAAGTGTCGTCATTTGTATTTGCAAGTGTCGCAAGTTACATTGTAAGTGTCGTCATTTGTATTTGATGGGTTATTAGACCACCTTGGTGGGGTCGGCCATGTATGAGTCATGTGGATGGGTTATTAGGCCTCCTTAGGAAGTCGACCCAGTTAGGGTTAAAGGAAGGTCAAGTCAATGTATACATAGAGAGTGTGTCTCTCTCATTTCACTCATTCACTCACTCATCCAACTCGCATAGTTGAGAGACAGGAGTGCGCACAAGTGGAGGAGGTGTAGCTGCTTAAGACATCTATCTTTTGGGGTTAGATCTTTGTGATCCTTGTATTGGTGATGATTCTATCTTTGAGGAAGTTGCGGGGTTTTTCACTTTCTTGGTTTTACCCGGTGAAATACTTTGTGTCTATTGTCTCTTATGGTTGTTATGTTGTGCATGTTATTCTCTTAGTGATCCTATTGAATGAAATTATTGAAAACTTAATAGATACCTCGTGTAGATTTGAAAGTTTTGGTTGGGGCTCCATTCAGGAGGATAGAAAAAAAGGTTGTAGAGGTAATATTCATTATCCAATTGACCCATTCCTGGTTGAAACCATAGGCCTCAAGCATTTCTTTCGTAAACTGCCAATTAGCCTATTAGCCATCACTTTTGGTATGATCTTGTAAATGACATTACAGAGCGCTATAGGATGGAATTTCCCAGGGGAATCAACCCCATCCTCTTTGGGTATGAGAGTGAGGAAGGTTGAGTTAAAATCTTTTAGGACTCCTTTATCCTTCCGAGAGTCCTCCACAATTCTCCAAACTTCATTTTTTTTATATTAAGTCCCAAAAATGATGGAAGGAATTCGAGGTGAACCCATCGAGTCTCGGAGCTTTCTCATCCTCCATTTGATTAACAACAACCTCCACTTCCTGGGACTCCACAGGCTTCATCAGAATTTCATTCTGGGTTGTTGTCACTTGCATGGGGATGTGTCTAGTGATCTGCCTTATATGAACATAATGGTCCTTTCTATCTTCCTTCATAATGGTTTTGAAGTACTGGACAAGCTCATCCTCCATAGCTTCCCGAGCACGGTAATTTTTAGGGGCAAAATTTCGCCAATTGGCTATTTTTTGAGATATTTTTCAAAAAATAAATTCGTTTTTTGGTCATTTTTAGTCTCTAATATCGCCTATATTTACATAAATTATGTTTTTTTATTGTAATATTCTCCAAAAATTACAATTTTCATTAGTAAATTGTATGTTACATATTTAATATTCGCCTACCTATCTATATGTACGTTTTTTTCAATCCAAAATAATCGCCTAGAATACTACACTTAAGTATAATATTAGAATCCTTAAAAAATACCCTGGTCCCGAGTTTCTATATACTGCCCATCATCTTTTTTTAATCTTGTTAGTTTATCCCTTTAGCGATTCTGGATTACCGAATGGTGGAAGAATTTTGTGTTGCATTCTCCTTCCTACAGCCATTGATTTCTCGATTTTTGTTTCCAGAATATCTCCTCTTTCCGTTCTCTAGCATTGAGCTTCCCCAAGATGCTTTGTTCTCGTTTTGTTATATCCTCACTGTAACCAAAGTTCATGCCTACTCGTTGGATCTCATCTATATTTTCAGTTAGATGCTTCTTGTTTTGGAATATGTTCCCAAATTCCTCCTTATTCCAAGTACAAATTCTTGCCTTAAATATTTTCAGTTTGCTGGAATTGGTACATCAGAGTCCCCCTAATGGGTTCAAATTCTTCCCACCAATTGCCGACAAGTTCCTTGAAATGCTCGTGTTCAAGCCAAAATTTCTCAAACTGGAAAGGTCTCCTGATGGAGGGACCACCATCTTCCCAGATCAGACTTACTGGCCAGTGATCAGAATCTGTAGAGGGAAGGATCAGAGTGGTCGCTTCCCTGTCCCTAGTAATCGTTGTCTCAGTTAGAAGTAATATATCAATATGAGAGGCGACGTGATGCTCACCACCTCATTTGTTATTCCAGGTATACCAACCATTCTTTGTTTCTATATCAACCAAACCATTTTCCTGTATGAAATTTTTGAAAGAGATATTAGTCACTTCCATTCTTCACCTTCCTCCTTTGTTTTCTTCTAGGGAGGTGATCATATTGAAATCACCACCCATAACCCAGAGACGACCATCATTCTCTTGCGCTTCCTTATTTAGGAAAGAGAGAAAAGTAGGTTTTTGAGCCATTACACTTTGGACATAGACATTGGTGAGAGTACCTCTTACCTCAGAGAAAAAAATATTGAAGTCTACACTAATAGATAATATAGTTTCTTGGAAACAATGGAGGGAAATTGCCACAGGGTTCCATAGGATAGAAATCCCTCCTGCCGATCCTCGAGCATCAATAGATGTGACCTGACATCCTCGCCAACGTTTTCCTCCAACAACCTGCATAGTTTCGGAACTACATTTGGTTTCTTGCAGAAACAAAACCTCAGGATTTTCCTTCCTTATTTTATTCTGTAGGGTCTTCAATTTCCTTGGATTATTAACGCCTCGAATATTCCAGGTTATTATCTTCATTGAAAAAATTTATTTACTTATGAGAATGTCGCTCGTATTGTTGGGTACTGACCTGATTCAACCAACCTAGTTCCAATCTCTGCAATTCTCTAGCGATTTGTCTTTCATCCCCATTTCTCCCCATCCTCGAGTTGTTTTCTTTTACTGCCCTTCATTGGATATTTGTCAATACCCAGGTGTGGTGTAGCTTTGGTTTTAAGAATAGCCTGTTGAATAATTTCCAACTACCTTCTGGAGACATATCCCTGCCCCTTTTTACTACATTCCTTCTCTATCTCATCCAGATCCAGCTCCCCCAAATCCATGTCCTCAATCCCCTCGGTTGTTTCTTCCTCCATTGCTTCCATTACCTCCTCCGTCTGCATCAGTTTAGGTCGTATTGTAGATTGGTTACCATCCTTTCTAGGATTTTTATCCTTTTTTGGATCTTCCTCCTCAACCTCCATGTTACTCAGGGTTGCAAACCTATTCCTAGTCTAATTCCTCTTGTCTATGTTCTATTTTTCTTGAGGTGGGTTTGGTGTCTTTCTGTTTGGCTTCCTCCGGTTCTGGACCTGGGTAAAACCCTTGTTATCCTTTTCCTTTTCTTTTTTCTCCAGCATCACAATCACATGGGATTTAAGGGTCTGGCATTCTCGGCTCAGATGCCCATACTCATGGCATTGTCAACATCGGAAAGGAAGTTGTTCATAATCAAGGGGTTGGACCCAATATTCATCATCCCAAGTCAGATTGATTGCCTATGGGAGGTATTTGGAGAGGTTCATATAAACACAAATACAAGCATAGGTAGTGTATCGTGAAGCCTTGTTTGTTCTGAAACTTTCACAAACTTCCCAAGGGTGTTCCCGATGGCCGCCAAAATTTCAGGTTCCCAGTATTCCCAGGGGAGCGAGTAAAGTTGGATCCAAACTGGGGCAATACTCAAATCCTTCGTCTCAAGATTAAACCTCTCTTTCCAAGGGCGTAGGAATAAAACCGAAGAGTGAAAAAAATATGGTCCCCCCATGAGAACCTGGTCCCGATCCTCCTAGTTGAAAAAGATAATGGTAAAAAAACCTTTTGCACCTAGGTGCATATCATAATGTCCTTTGGGGTTCCAGGTGGTCTTGATCCATCGGATCAGATCTTTCTCCTTGAGACATATTCTAATGAATTTCCCAATGAGTTCTTTCTCCTTCCATTACTCTACTCGGTCTCACATTTTTTCAGATGTGATCTGCAGAGAAGGGTTTTCAGCAGATCAGGGTAAAGAACCCCCTCGATTCTTTTTCCTCTCGGTCTCCATTTCTTTCTCCTAATTTGGTTGGTGCGCAGTTGGAATCTGCGAACTACCTGGGCGATCTAAAGGTATGGAGGGGGCTCCTCCCCCTCCGAGAGTCGCCATTCGCGAACCCTGGTCGACAATACAGATTTAACCAAAAAATCACTCGCCCTAACAAATTGATAGGAAATAAAAATGAAAAAATACATATAATAAGAAAGCATACACAAAGGAGAAGAAGAGTTTTACATGGAAACCTAAAACTTGGAAAACCACCACCAATAGATCTATTACCCTTGACCACTCTAGCCAAGGCATGGCCAATACCACTATCACCAACCACTTTAGGAAAATTACAATGGATTTCCTCAATCCCTTAAATTGGATTCATCATATGGGATACCATGAGAAAATACCATAGGATACCAATAACATGGGCCCAAAAAACCACTTGCTTTGAACTAAACCAAGATTATCTCAATGACTCATTTACTGAGTCAAGGCTAACCTATCATAGTGGTTTAATTAATTTCAAGATTGGGAATTATTATGATAATGTAATGTGTGATGTTGTACCCATAGATGCTTGTCATTTACTGTTGGGAAAACCCTAGTAGTATGACACATGAATGCTATATGATGGGGTTTAGAATATTGTTTTGGTGAGAAGGATGGAAGAAAAACCTTAATGGTACCCTTGAAGGAGAACAAGAGTGATAGTGGCAAAACTAGTGACTGTTTTGGAAGCCATGTGATGTTATGTTCAACAAAGGAATTCTTGAGAGAGGAAAATAAGGTAAATTGTTTTTTTGTTGCCATACCAAAAGGGATCGATATAGAGGTGAAGGGAAAAAATATTCCCATAATGGTTGGGAAAATGTTGTATGAGTTTGGAGAAATAATTTCATATGAGTTGTCAAAGGGATTTCCATCAGTGAGGAGTATATCCCATCCGATTGATCTTATACCGGGATCCAGTTTGCCTAATAAGGAACCCCATAAATTTACCCCAACAGAGAATAAGGAGTTAAACATATAAGTTCATGAATTTTTGGAAATAGGATGGATCAGAGAAAGTTTGAGTCCATGTGTATTGCCTGTTGTACTTGCACCCAAGAAAGGAGGAGAATGGAGGATGTGCACAAATTTAGTATCCATCAACAAGATTACCATCATGTATATATTTCGATTGCTAAGAATGGATGATCTACTATATTTCTTAAGTGGAGCAAGATCACCAATATTTATTTGAAGAATGGTTATCATCATATCAGGATTCGTGAAGGCGATGAATGAAAGACTGCATTCAAGACTAGAGAAGGACTATATGAATGGCTATTTGACAAATGCTCCAAGTACCTTTATGAGATGGATGAATGAGGTATTAAAACCTTATCTTGGCAGGTATGTGGTTGTTTATTTGGATGATATTCTGATTTTCAGCAAGATGAGGGAAGAACATATGCACAACTATTGCAAATGTTAGAGAAATTGAAGTGGGAAAAGCTAGCGATAAACCTGTGGAAGTGTTCTTTTATGAAGGAGGATTTGGTGTACCTGGGATTTTTTATATCTCAGACAGGTTTAAAAATTGATCGTGATAAAGTGAAGGAAATTATACAGTGGCCAATACCCAAGAGTACAACTGAGGTACAAATCTTCCATGGATTATCCAATTTTTACAAGAAGTTCATATGGAACTTTAGTGGTGTTTGTGCACCAGTAACAACCTATATGAATATAAGAGATTTTAGTTGGACTACAACTACTCAAAGATCCTTTCAGAGGTTAACGTAGAAGGTGACCGAAGGACTAGTGTTGACATTGCCAGACATGGATAAAGCTTTCCAAGTTGACTGTGATGCGAGTGGCAAAACCATAGGGGTAGTAATGAGCAAAGAAGGAAGGCCTATTACTTACTTCAATGAAATTGGATGAAGCTAAATAAAATCATTCAATCTATGATCAGTAATTTTATGCTATTGTGTAGGAAGTGAAGAAGTGGAGGCATTACATTCTTCCTAAAGAGTTTGTTTTATATAGTGATCGCCAAGCATTGGGATATTTAAACAACCAGTCAATATTGAATCAAAGATATATGAAATGGGTTTAGTTCCCGCAGAGTTACACTTTTCTGTTGAAACACAGATTGAGGAAGTCAAATAGGGTAGTTGATGCATTGATCAGAACAACCATGTTGTTGTCTACCATGACAATGGAGGTAGCTGGACTAGAAGAAATGAAGAAATTATATGAAGAATACCCAAATTTTGTTGAAACATGAAGAATATGTGGTGTGATAAAGAGTTAGAGGATAAAATAAAATAAAGATATTATAAAGAGGTGATCAACCCTAATCTAGAAGATCAAAAGTATCTCTAGGTTTAACTAGTGTAAAGAAGAAAATTAACATTGCTAAAATAAGAACAAACTCTCATGAGCTCCATAGTGAAATAAGGCACTGGACAATTCCTAAAACACTGTGGGATGAAAAAATATTTGATCTTTGTGAAACAAAAATAGTTCAAAATGAAAATCACTTTCTTATGGAATTTCGTGCATACACCCACATTAGAGTGCAATTTCAAAATATTTCCTGCAATATTGATCTTCCAAACTTTTTAACTCATCACAACTATGGTGATTTAAAAATGCTTCCTTTAAAGCTTTTTTAACATATAAATAAAATTCTAAAGGAAACCAAGTGACCCCTTACCTTTTAAGGTCAAATAAACCAAAGTTGGTCTAATAACTATCATCATCATCATAATTAGTAGTGTATAATTTTGCCAATTGTGAATAGTTGCATTATGATGTGTAAATTTAATTTATGTTCTACTTTATATATGTCCTAAGTTGAGCAATTTCACCTTTAAGTTGTAAGTTTGTTTCCCTAAATAATGGTAATGTGACTTCAATGTTTAAAATGAAGGGAATTTTCAACTTTTCAAAGCTTCAATACTTAAAAAAAATAAGTGTTCCAATGATAACTACTCTTGAGTCCCAATGAAGACCAAAAACTTCCCATGAATAAATGTGGAAACTCTAATTTCAAAACCTCAATACTTAAAAAAAAATGTCTTAATAATAACTATTCTCGAGTCTCATTAAAGCCCGAGAACTTCCCACATGAATACATGTGGAAACTCTAAATTAAACCATTTCAAATCCAAAGTTTGGAATCCGCAATGAATGGGTTTTGTAAACACAACAACAACAATTTCTTTTTTAATAATGGGAATCAAAAACTCATCGGGACTACCTATGAGGCCCAGATTCAAAGCTAGTAGCTATCGCTATAGTTCTATAATATATTCAATGGCATACAAGCCAGATATGCCAATAACTTGTGACTTACCAAGGACCGAGATGTCCTGGAGATGCACCCAATATGGGAGTCTCATTCAAGGCGATGCTTACCCCTCTAGCCTTATCACAATAGATCAATATCTCATTGAGAATTTAAACCCAAGTGGGAGAATGTGAAAGTAATCTCCTCACTATTCAAATCATTGACCCCTCGACAAGCACAACAACAAGATTATTAAAGCTTGGACTACACCATAAAATAACCTTTTGGATTTATTAAACACAACATTATTAATAATGAGAAAAATAAAGGCAAACAATGGAAAGTCTTCAATCCCATTTCAAAAGTTTAGTTACAACCGAGGGAAAAGGCAAGGTCGAAGAACGCCCTCAATTTTTTTTCGGGCGGGGGCGGTGGAAACATTTGAAACCCTGCTTGACTGCGATGACCACCCAAGAAAACAAAATCAGTTTTACTCGATATTAATGATGTTTTGTAATATTTTCCTTAAAAAATAAGTTTTAAATTTTTTTGTTTGACCATCGTTAAAGATCGTGAATTAATTTAGTACTCTAATTGGAAGACAGACAACCGTGAACAGAATTTTGATCAATAAATTCGAATTCATTCAGATGACCAGTGTTGGAAACCATGAAAATAAAATAAGTTTTCTAATAATGATAGCCATTGCATAATTTGGGTGTTATAGAGATATTTGACGATGTTGAATTTATTTATAAATTTAAAAACACTTTTAAATTTAAATTTTACCAAACAAAAATTTACGGTATTTCGATCAAAACTCATCGCAAAATTTAAAACATAAAATAATTAAACTACTCCATAATTATTGTGACTATCAAATTATAAAATTATGAATTTTTAAAATTTATAATAATTTAATTGTTAATAAATAATGAGAATATTCATTATTGATTATGTGAGGTTGAGTTACTACTCTTATTTAGAGAAAAACAGACTTATTATCAATATTTAAAGAAAAAATGTACTAAAAAACTACATGATGGTAAGGTGATTCATACCGAAGTAGATTTTTATTTTTTGGGGATAATTTTAGATTTTGAATTATTTATTTATGTTTATAAAATAATATCTTAATTGATTAAAATTGTTTTTAATTGGTTTGATTAAAACAGAGTCTTTAAATAAATCTAAAGATAATCTTTAATTAATTAAAAAAATTTGTTTTGATAGGTGTTTTGGACAATCTGGTTATTGTTTTGTTCAGTATGTATAAATTTTATGAGAAAAGGTTGAATATCTTTGTACTATTTGATTCGAATGAATAACAATAGTACATTTTTTTTTGGTTGAAAAAAAATTTAAAAAATTTGTTTATATAAATAGAGGATATTTTTATGTTTATTAAATGATATCTTAATCAATTAAAAATAATTTTAACTGCTTTGATTAAAACAGAGTCTTTAAATAGATCGAGAGATAATCTTCAATAAATTTAAAAAATTTAAACCTTATATAAACAACATAAATAGAGGATTTCTATCACACATAGAAACAACATAAATAATTTTTTTTTGAAACTAAGATAATATTAATAAAAAATTTAACCATAACTTATGGTGTTCGAAATGATTTTGACTTTTGTTATCATTTTATTAGTGATAACCACCGCTTTATGGTCAAAATTGTTATTGGAAATTGCTATTTCCTTAATTTTGGAATGTTAGTAATTGTATTTGCCTATCTTAGATTAATTGTTCGATTTTAAAATCTCAGATTACTAAAATTGCAATTTGAACATTCCAAATTTCATTTTCAGCAACAATTGTTTTGCAAAGACTTTCTACTTTGTCGTCATTAATGCATTATTTTTTAACATTCCCGACTATAATCAACCCAGATGAAATGAACCTTTCCTCCTCGATGCAAACGACCCAGATCACCAAAATTGCAATTTGAACACTCCAAATTCCATTTTCAGCAACAATTGTTTTGCAAAAACTTTCTACTTTGTCGTCATTAATGCATTATTTCTGAACATTCCCGATGGCGGGCTATAATCGACCCAGATGAAATGAACATTTCCTCCTCGATGCAAACGACCCACAACACCAAAATTGCAATTTGAATACTCCAAATTCCATTTTCAGCAACAATTGTTCTACAAAAACTTTCTACTTTGTTGTTATTAATGTATTATTTCTGAACATTCCCGATATCGGCTATAATCGACCCAGATGAAATAAACCTTTCGTCCTCGATGCAAACGACCCAAATCACCGAAATTGCAATTTGAACACTCCAAATTCCATTTTCACCAACAATGGTTCTACAAAGACTTTCTACTTTGTCATTATTAATGCATTATTTCTGAACATTCCCAATACCAGCTATAATTGCCTAAGCTTATGTCGATTGCCGAGGCATAGAGACCTTTGACTTTGCTCACGGGAATCAGCAATGGAGATCAGCTCAGGCGCTATAATTAAGTCTCGTCTCCGGAGTCCGGGAAGCAATATTTGGTCTCACTCTCAATTGTTCCCTCGGCCTTGATTCCATAGGAATTGCAGGAAGAGATGCTGATGCGCTGATATCTGAATACAGTATTGCTGTACTGAGATTGTTTCCCTTTCTGGTGCAGTTAATAGAACAAGAAGAAAGTTATTGTTATTGATAATATGGCTTCGGCTAATACACCATCTACACTCGGGAGAATAAAGAAGCCGGTTTCTGGCATTCCAGAGGCACATTCAACCTATATTGCAACAGGAAGTGCGACTGCTTTGGCAGATCTGGCAGCCGCTGAAAGTACTTTGAAGTCGACCACTAATGCTGGTGATTCACTGAAATGGGTGGATTCGTTGGTAAATAATGCAGAAGGAGAAGAAGAATGCCTGACTCCTACATCGGAGGAGCACAAGATACCTCCTGTGCTCTGCTGTCCTCCCGCACCACGCAAACCCAAATGGATTCCCGTAAAGAGAAAGCTACCTGCAGCAAGGATTTTACATTCTGCCTGATTCTGAACTACAATCGCTGTTCAGTCACCAGCATCTGAAGAAAAAAGTTAGAACGGGAGAAATGAGTTTCCCAAAATGTCTGAAAAAGAAGAAGACAATATTGAGACCAATTCTTTGTATGGTGAGGTACACTAGTAAGTTCCCAAGTGGTCCTTAAGTCTATGAAGTTCACAAGTGGTTATACTGCTCGTATGGCCTGCTATTATATGTTACATAAGTCTGACATTTTTATTGTCATCTGAGTTTAGTATTGTGGAAATCAGTCCGAGATTTTTATTGTCCAGTTGTCTTTGAAATTCTCTGTGATTACCAGTTGCAATGGATAATTAGTTTCTTCACAGACGGAGATTCTGTATTGTGCGGAATATGTTGCAGTTTGCATATTCCTTGATTTGTTTTCTTCGTATTAGTGCCTGTCTCTCAGAATGACTTATGTTTATCTCTAATTCTGAATTCCTGACTGCTGTGAATGGAAGAACAAATGCCGCAAACAGAAGAAGTACTTTCTCTAGATGTTAGAATAACACCAATAGTCATAGGTGTTATTTTCTCTACTTTTAGGTTAGGATTGAGATCGATCTCCACAAATAGATTCTTTCAGATTTTAATGGATTTGTTGAGTATTTTCATGGTCATTCTTATTACAAATAGATTTTTATTGAGAGTAGGTTTTTATTGTAGTTGTGGTGGTGGATTTTTATTTTGCTGCAACTAGATGGCATGGAATAGTTTTCAGGTGGCAGAGTTCAAGATCAAATTGTGTTTTCCAATATTTAATGTTAAAAATTTACACATATCAATAATAAATTGCATGTTTTATATTTAATATTTTTTTACTAATTTATATACATGTTTTTTTCACTGCAAAATAATTATTACAATATTAGAATATTAAAATCCTTGAAAAATTCTCTGCCTTACCATCATTTGACCATTTATTACCTTAAAACCTAAATTGCTTTTTAAAATTTTAATTTTTCATGGAAGATACTTGAAATTCAGGTGAGATTTAGCTGTAAAAGTAATGAGGGTGCATGATACTTGAAAAGAGGGCTAATAGGCTATCCATGAACCAAGTCAATGAAGTAGCTACATCTCAAATCGCATCTTCCATGCTTAAGTAATCAAGCAATTTCTTTTGTAGATAAAAAATTATATAATTTAATCACTTATCGTTTATCTTAGTTTTGTTTTGTTTTTATAACTTTTTTAATCAATTATTTAATTATTAGTTTTTCTTGGTTTTTTAATATATTCCCATAATCCTAGGAATAAATCTATAGCAAGACCATTCATTCATTCTACATACTAGTTGACCTAACATTTTGAAATAGCACAAATGGTATATTGGAAGGTGGGGATAGGATTTTGAGGGTGATGTGATAATTTTTACTACTCTATTTTTGTTGGTATGTCATTAATGATCTTTGGTATGTTATTAATGATCGTTTTGTAATTATTTCTTTCTTATTTTGTATGGTATTTATCAATTTATGACCTATGACATAGTAGAGTATATTAGATATTAAGGAATGTATTTAAAATCATTTTATTAAGTTTTATTTTTAATATACTTTTTTTCTATTAAAAGACTTTTTATCTTAATTTCTATCCTTTAGTATGGTGATATGACACAACTTTTACAATCCCTAAAAAATTTTCAAGGTGAAATATGAGATATTGGTGAAAAGATGAAGAACAATTGCTTGAACACAGATTGACTTCATTCACAGTCATTCCAATATAATTTAGAATTTTAGACCACCCTCACTCATAGATCATAAATATTCAAACACCACTCTCACTACAAACACAATGAGATCCACACCACCTTCACACGTAGATCATACTTATTCAAACGCTAATCTAACTTCATCTAACTTCACACACAACTGAATTCACACCACCTTCAGACATAAGTACCTATTCAAACCCCACAATATCCTATTCAACCCGCTTGATACAGTATTATAAAATCCCCTAATATCTATATGCTTTTAATATATATAATTTTTTTTATAAGCTAGTTGTAGTTACTTCTATTACCAAAAAATGATGGAATTTGACAATCAGTTCAGGCCCTCCCAACAAAGGGAAAACAGGCCAAAAAAGGGTGACCAACAAAGGGAAAGCAGATCTGGCAGCTGCTGAAAGTACTTTGAAGTCGACCACTAATGTTGGTGAATCACTGAAATGGGTGGATTCGTTGGTAAATAATGCAGAAGGAGAAGAAGAATCCCTGACTCCTAAATCGGAGGAGCACAAAATACCTCCGGTGCTCTGCTGTCCTCCCGCACCACGGAAACCCAAATGGATTCCTGTAAAGAGAAAGCTACCTGCAGCAAGTCCTCTCCAAGGATTTTACATTCTTTCTGATTCTGATATACAGTTGTTGTTCGGTTCAGATCTTGCAAATGCCAATCCTATGTTGCCAAGTGTCAACCTTAGAACTCATCTAAAATCTGCCATGTGCCTTAAATGAGCCAATTACCTTCTTTTGACTATTAAATCCAATCATTGAATGCATGTGAGAGGTTAGTGGGGAAAGTTATTTCATGTAGTTATTGAAGCATGGGGGTTGTGACAGTTATGTCAATTGTGAGTTGTCATATTTCTTCTATAGTCAGAAGCTATGTCAGTTGTCTTTTCACCCTTACCTCATATCCTTGGAATCAACACTGATCATTCTCTCATGCATGTTCCTACACTACGTAGAGTTTTCCATTGTTGTTCATGACCATTACCAGAATTTGTTTAATTCAAAAATTCAAAATTGGAGACATGGCTACATTTTTGGAAGGGAAAATAGATGGTTGTAGGTGAGCATGGAGGTTGGGAAAGCTAGGAACTTTTACCCATTGAGTTTTTCTACTCTTGGATGCTTGATAAGCCATGAATTAATGTTGTGGGAGGTTCTCCATTAGCATACAGAAGTTTGGACTCTTACTACACACATTGGTAAGCATTGTAAGGATTGGATTTCCTGAGGGAACTGTGGATCGGTGAAGGGGAATTTCTTTCTTGTGTTGTGTGGGGTAGTTGGAAGGAGTGTCATGGCTGTGATGGCTTAGTGAGACCCCTGTAGAGCTCTAGTTGAACTTTTGGCTAAGCACAGTGAGCAGAATGGGTTGTGGACCGAGAGAGAGAAGCCTGTAGGTGTTTCATTTTCTCTAGTGGCCTCGTATCCCAACTTGGGGGTGACCTTTCAGCACAAAGAGTATATATGCTGGACAAAGTGCCTATGGCTGGGTGGAAAATCGTTCTTACACAGTTAGTTGCTTGGATGTTCTTTGTTTAAAGATAAGTATTCTTATGTATTTGATGTGCAATGATTTTATTTTTATTCATGTGATAATTATTCATGTAAATTGCATGTTGTATGTGTGGATTTAGTTTATTCCATTGTGTTTTATTTTCATGTCTGCACATGCATTTTACCTATTAAGAATTCGTAAATTTGCTTATGGGCGAAATTTTGAGGCCCCGATTTAGTGAATGTCCCCTCCTGCTGGCCGGATTGAGGGATGGGGATGTGACAGGAAACGATCAGAAGTTCGATCCATGAGGTTTGGAAACCCTTTGGTTCATAATACATTCACATGCAAAACAAACCATTAACACCAAATTTTAGTGTTATGTTGATCTTAAAAATTGTCTTATCGAGATCAGCAAACTCAGCCTCCCATCAATATAGGAGAGAAGAGGCGAGATTCTAACCCTTAATTTTTAAGCCTCCCACTGATGTGCAATAAGTCCTTAATGTCTAAGTTTTCAAGAAGTAGAGATTCTTGATCAATTTTCTCTTCCTATGGTTTTTTGTGTTTTTATATTAAAATTGCAGATACTAACTAAAACTAGAAATTACTAACATAAATAACAAGTGAAGCGAGATGCTAAAAATAGATAGAAACATAAACAAAAATAGAAACAATTGTAAGCATTCACATGAAATTTTAATTCTGATGTGGGCCCTCACACGAATTTGAGGGACCTTTTACCCAAAACGCGCAAAATTTTAGTGAAACCAAAATGCATGCGCGTTTCTTTGAACTAGGCATGGGCGGACCCGAGCCTGCCATGTCATTTAACACGCAGAACAGGAAACAAAAACATGCGAGCGTTATGGAAATGCATAACGCTCTAGTGTTATGTATTTCTATAACTCTCTAGCATTATAGAAACACATAACACTATAGCGTTATGTATTTCTATAACGCTAGAGCATTATGTGTTTCTATAATGCTCTAGCGTTATAAAAACACATAACGCTATAGAGTTATGTATTTCTATAATGCTAGAGCATTATAGAAACACATAGCGCTATAGCATTATGTGTTTATATAACGCTCTAGCGTCGTTATAGAAATACATAACGCTCTAGCATTATGTTTAATATCTATACACAAAACATTATCCTTGAAACATTATTTAATATTTCCTTGCAAATAAAATATTTCCTTTATTTCCCTATCCCTCCTTATCTTCTAGGGTTTTGGGATTCATGTTATATGGGTTAGGAGGTTAACCAGGGATTTGGTGTTAGGGGTTAAGAGCTTAGAGTTAAAGGGATAAAGGGGTTTAGGTGTTTAGCAATTATGGGGTTGGAGGGATAAGGAGATAAGAGGTTATGGGTTTTAAACTCGGGTTTAGTGGCTAGTGGTTGATGCATTAGAGGTAAACAAGTAAATGGGTCAAGGTGTTAGGGATCAAGGGGATTACGGGTTAATGGATTTAGTTCTTAAAAGTGATTTAGGGCTCTAGGTTTAGGGGGTTAGTGATTTATAGGTTAGACATTAAGGGATTAAGTGTTTGTGGATAAAGTAGGGATTAGGTGTTAGGTGTTTAGAGAAAAAGGGGTTTAGGGGTTAGGGGTTTTAGGGGTTAAGGGATTGAGGCCACCAATGGGCTAAGGGTTCAAGAGGTTAAGCGTTAAAGGTGAAGGCTTTAAGTGTTAAGGGCTTAGAGGGTTAGTGGTTAAGGACATAAGGGTTAGGGGATTGGTGGTTATTTAAGAGGTGAGGCCTTTAGGGGTTAGAAGATTTATGGGCTAAGGGATTTATGGCTCCAGGGTTAGGATGTTAGGATTGATTTGGTTAAGGGTTAAGTGTCAAGCGGTTAAAGGATCAAAGGATTGGGGGTTAAGGGCTTAATGGATTCTAGGAGATGAGGGATTGGGAGTTTCTGGGGATTTATGGGTTTTGGGATTTAGGGATTATGGGTTAGGGGTTTTAGGGTTAACGGGTTAACTAGGAATTAGGGGTTATGGGTTAAGAGTTTAGAGGTAAAGGAATAAAGTGGTTAGCAAGTTTAAATATTTATGGGTTAGGGAGTTAAGCCACCGGTGGATTTGGACCCAAAATCCAACGACAAAATTCGACGACCTCCGACGAAGAAGGACTATGTCATCGGATTTCACCTTAAAAATCTCAAAATTTGATGATCTTTTTAAAATTGATAGAAGGAGACGTCGAATATCCGACAGATATGCTCATATTCGACGGTCATGTGGATATCCGACATCATATTATGCATTGGGATGTCGGATATTCGACATCAATTCTCCAACAGTAACTAGGTTCAAGCCTCGCCTATGGAAGTTGCAATATAATATAAATCGTCAAGGTACGTATAATGAATCATCATATATGATATGTTATATTGTATCTTTTTATATTGTGTGTTTTTTACTATAACTGGCATTAATTTATGTAATTTCATGATTGTCATTCATGTGATCATGAAGGAATTAATGGGATTCCACGAGGAATGAAAAGTTATCCTAGACAATTCAGTAGGTTGCCCTACTATGAGCACCTACAAATTGCTCATCTATTTGATACAATGCATATCGGAAATAATGTGACCGAAACATTATGGCGAATATTGGATGGAAGGAGTGATAAAGAAAAATTGTCAAAATTTGCAAAGACATTCAAGATAGCAACCATGCAATGAAAGACGTCATTCAATTTCATAGCAACGGAAAGCAAATTAATATAAACTCACTTCCATGGATGTTAACGGACCAGCAAAGTAATGTTGTAAAAGAAGTCATTCGAAAAATTAAATTTCCCACCGGATTTTGTGCAAACATGAAGAATATCATAACAAAGAAAGGTGATTTCGCGGGGGTGAAAACTCACAATTGGCATGTCTTCATGAAGGTAATTATTATGGTATAGATTTAAATTTGTTTTTCCCTATTACAGTGAATATGGTTGGTATATTTTTTATTTGTCTACTCTTTGTTGATAAAATGAAACTATTTGTATATTATTGTTACAGTATGTTCTACCTCTCTCTATCCCGGACAACTTCGACAACAATGTCAAGCAAATAATATATAGTCTCGGGAAATACATGAGGTAAGTGGTGATTTTTTCCATGCGCTTAGTGTTTGTTTAATTCAACATAGAACTTATATTTGATTTTCGTTCAGTAATTCATGATGTTACGTAATATATTGTTTTTTTCTTTAATCTCTTGATTTGGTTTTCATGTCACTTGTAGATGGTTGTCATCTAAAGAATTCCATAAAGAAGACATAAAGTATTGGAGGAGAGAAATTCCTCGTCTCATGTGTGAAATGCAGAAGCATCTACCTTCAACATTTTTCAATGCACAAGAACACTACCTCATACACCAAGTTGAGGAGATTGAACTGTGTGGACCTGTGCACTCAAGGTCCATGTGGATGGTTGAGAGGCACTTTAAATTTATGAAGGGTTTGGTCAGACAACGAGCATGTGCTGAGGGTTCTATGATGGAGGGATATATGGTATACCAAACATTGTTGTATATTAGTGAATATCTTCCTAAATTAGCAGAAAAGCTCAATTTATGTCGCATTTGTGACCCAGAATCCAATAAGAGTTTCGAAGGGGAGTACCCGAAAGGGAAAGGTAGATCGAGGAAGGTGAAAGGTAATATAACACATTCTTATATTTAGTATTTTGCATAAATTTATACTGTAATATACTTTGTTAAGTTACTATATTACATTTGTATTGAATTTTAATTTTATTGTCATGAAACAGTTGGTCGAGAGTGGGATGCAATTCATTTATACATCGCAAACAATTTTGACTGGATGAAGGTATGGATCGATGTGAACAATCTGGTCATGGAATATCATGGGAAGTTGTGGCTTCATTGGTTAAAGCTGCACATCGCAATGGAGACACCAATCTAACACAAAGGGAAATCGATTTAGCAAGAGGTTTAAAAGATAAGAAGGTAAGCATAATAATCATCCACACTTTTTTTTTTGTAAAAAATAATGTCGTTGTACGTCACGTGGTTTTTTTCATTGTATGGCATTATAAACATGCACTAGTTAATCATAAATATTGGATCATTATGTAATCTTTTCCTGTATGTCTTTTTGTAGGTAACACATCATAAGGCTATGTGGTGCAATGGATGTAGATATCGAATCAAAAGTTGGATGAAACAAAGAAAACATATGATTGTGGGATATCTACAGTCTTTGAGGTGACCAATGTTTCTTCTAGAAGTGACAGACATCCAGAACTCTCTGAAAATCGATACTATGGGTATCTGGAAGACATTCTTCAGTGTGAATTTAACTCCTTCAAGGTATTTATGTTCGTTATCAAATGGTACAAGTGTCAATTGAATCAACGTGATCACGATAAAACAATAATTGAACATGATAATGGATTTACCATGGTAAATACAAGGTTGTTTGAGCCAGGAACGGAGCCCTATGTTCTTCCAACCCAATGTGAATAGGTATTTTACTCTGAGGTTCCAGGTAGAGTGGGTTGGTCATTTGCTGTGAGACACGATCCAAGGGGAAGGCCGATAAAGTATAACATAGATGAAGGTAATGAAGACGTTCTCGAAGAAGAAGACGCCGTAGAAGATGATCATGATCAACATGAGTTAGATTATCATGTTCTTAAAGAAGATGCCGAAGAACTTATTGAATCAGATGATGTATCAGACAATGTCCATGAAGATGATATCGACGATGACATGATGATCGTAATTGACATTGACGACGAGGATGATATGGCCAATCCTTACAATGTTGAATCTGGATCATCGGATGATAGTACAGACGATGAAGAAGATGAAGAAGATGATGAAGACCATTGAAGTTTATGAGGTATGCAGTAATAATAAATTAACTGTTTCTTAGTGAGTTTCCATTTTCCAGTATGATATAATTAGAAACATTGCTTGTTATAGAGTATGTCAAAAAACACATTTAAATTTTTTGTACATAGATATTTTTATCGGGTTATGGGGAATTGAGAGTGATGTGAGGGGGGGGAGGGGCCATAAGAGCTTCCACCTTCACGTGGTTGGCCCTGTTTAGTAGATAATATTAAATTATTCTCGAAACAGAGAGAAGCTTAGTAAGGATTAAATGCACAATTATCAGGACTCAAACATAATCATCATCACCGTCATCATCATCATATTTTTCTTCTTCATTGACATCTTCATCATCTTCATCATCATCTTCATCATCGTCATCATCACCATCATCATCATCATCGTCGTCGTCATCGTCGTCATCATCGTCATGGCCACCATCATCATCATCATCATTGTCATCATCATCGTCGTCGTCACGACCACCATCATCATCATCATTGTCATCATCATCGTCATCATTCTCACCATCATCATCATCATCGTCACCATATTCATCATCATCATCGTCATCATCATCATCGTCATCATGATCATCATCGTCACTATTCTTCATCATCATAATCATCATCGGCATCGCCATCATCACCATTGGAGCATCCTAAACCATACCTATAGATTAAATAATGTGCTACATGGGACCAACGTTGAAATTTCTTAAATATTTGTTGGCTTGGACTGAAATTCCACATGGTTAATCAAGACGCATGCATTGACGGTGTGGGAGGGTTTCTGGACTCAAACATGACAGACACTAACCATTGGAGCATCAAAAAGCATACCTATAGATTAATTAATGTGATACAATATGGGGCCAACGTTGAAATTTTTTAAATATGGGTTGGCAAGGACTAAAATTTGGCATGGTTAGTCTAGACGTATGCATTGACGGTGTGGGAGGGTTTCTAGACTCAAACATGGCTGACAATAACCATTGCAGCATCAAAAACTATACCTATATATTAAATAATGTGATACATGGGGACAACGTTGAAATTTTTTAAATATGTGTTGGCTTGGACTGAAATTTGGCATGGTTAGTCTAGACGCATGCATTGACAGTGTGGGAGGGTTTCTATACTCAAACTTTGTTGACACTCACCATTGCAGCATCAAAACCCATACCTATAGATTAAATAATGTGCTACATGGGGCCAACGTTGAATTTTTTTAAATATGTGTTGGGTTGGACTGAAATTCCGCATGGTTAGTCAAGACGCATGCATTGACGGTGTGGGAGGGTTTCTAGACTCAAACATGACTGACACTAACCATTGGAGCATCAAAAACCATACCTATAGATTAATTAATGTGATACAATGTGGGGCTAACATTGAAATTTTTTTAATATGTGTTGGCAAGGACTAAAATTTGGCATGGTTAGTCTAGACGCATGCATTGAAGGCGTGGGAGGGTTTCTGGACTCAAACATGACAGACACTAACCATTGGAGCATCAAAAACCATACCTATAGATTAATTAATGTGATACAATATGGGGCCAATGTTGAAATTTTTTAAATATGTGTTGGCTTGGACTAAAATTTGGCATGGTTAGTCTAGACGCATGCATTGATGGTGTGGGAGGGTTTCTAGACTCAAACTTGGCTGACACTCACCATTGCAGCATCAAAAACCATACCTATAGATTAAATAATGTGCTACATGGGACCAACGTTGAATTTTTTTAAATATGTGTTGCCTTGGACTGAAATTCCGCATGGTTAGTCAAGACACATGCATTGACAGTGTGGGAGGGTTTTTGGACTCAAACTTGTCTGACACTCACCATTGCAGCATCAAAAACCATACCTATAGATTAAATAATGTGCTACATGGGGCCAACGTTGAAATTTTTTAAATATGTGTTGGCTTGGACTGAAATTTGGCATCGCTAGTCTAGACGCATGCATTGATGGTGTGGGAGGGTTTCTAGACCCAAACATGGCTGACAAGCTATATGCGTTGGAATTGACACCATTAGAATGTTTTGATCATTAGGATAGGTTTAGTGGCCCTTTACATGGTCAAGAGAAGGAACCTAAGCCTTAGACCAAAGGAAGCATATATCCATCTAGATCAAAGAATGATGCATTAAACCAACACAAATGACCTTGTGAGAGGATCATTGGCCTTATAATAATAGGGATAAAGTAAGAATTGGGAGGAAATAGAATAAGTTATGAGTCTCAGGTTAATAGACATGATTAAGGGAGTAAACATAGGCCTCGAGCCTTAAAAAATAATTTTATGCATATAACACTAATAAATATGCCTCGAACCACAACATATGACCTCTTAAGGGTGTCCTTTTCCTAGCATTAGAGATATCAATGTCATTAGTAGGTTTTAAGAACTCTATATTTGTCTCAATTCCCTTGACATGTTTTGAGGTAGGAAACCCAAGCCTTAACCCCTAAAAGAATATTTTGGGAATATAGAGACAAATGAAACACCTCAAACCACTACACATGACCATTTGTGGGTATTATTTACCTCTAAGTGATGACCTCAAGACCATTATGAGGTCTTAGCTAGTATGTATGGCTCTTCAGGTTTTGTATAATGTCATAGGAAGAAACTTGCACCTTATGGACTAGAGGGAGCTTTAAAACACAAACATGAACTCGCAACACTATCCTTGGTATTTGAGTGTTGATATAAGTGACACGAGGTATGGGTCTTAGAACCTTGCACATCGTAGTGGGAGGAATCACAAGACTTATGAAGTAAAGGAAGATTCTAGGCATCTATGTTGATGTATATGTAACTTCGGAATGTATTTCACATATATGTATATTATATTCCTATAGAGATGTTATTATTCCTCTATACGGAAGTGGTTGTATTCCTATAGAGATGTTATTATTCCTCTATACGGAAGTGTCGTCATTTATATTGTAAGTGTCGTAACTTATACTTGATGGGTTATTAGACCACCTTATTGGGGTCGGCCCTGTATAAGTCATGTGGGTCAAAGGGTTATTAGACCACCCTATTGGGGGTCGGCCATGTGGGTCAAAGGGTTATTAGACCACCCTAGTGGGGGTCGGCCCAGTCAGCATTATGTTAAGTGGTTAAGTTGAGGCCGACCTAGTTGAGTAAAGGTCAAGTCAAGTTAGTGTATAAATAGAGAGTGTGTCTCTCTCATTTTACACATTCTATTCTCTCACTCACACTGTGGAGAGTGGCGCACTTGTGGAGGAGGAGGCTCTGCTGCTAGGAGAAGACTATCTCTTGTATTCTGGTTGTATCATTGCTCTATCTATCTCTGAGGAAGTTATTGGGGTTTTTCACCTTTATGGTTTTCCCCAAGAAAACTCGGTGTCTCTTCTGTGCTTGCATTATTGTGTCCATGAATGATATGCTATAGATTTTTTGTACATGTTGTTCTCTCAGTTAAGATCCTAGATCATATTGAAGAAAATTCTGAAAATTTAACATGGTATCAGAGCTAGCCTGAAAGAAGGCATGATATGGCATGTATGACACACTTACGATGCTAGGGCCTGATATAGCAAAAACCAGTCATCGTAGCACTTTCTCTATAAATCCGTTTTGGCGAAGTGTTCGGATCTGAAACCTTTACAGGTTGAATATTAAATCCCCATGTACCTTGTTTCCAAAGGACAACCTCTAATTCGTTGTACTTTGTGATTTATGATCTGTACAATATAGTGTTTCTACCTCTTCCAGATCTGAGTCAAAATCAGGTGACCTTGGAAAAAAGGTCATAACTTGGGCTAGGAAGATCCAAATGAAATTTCGTAAAACGTCGCAGGTAGTACACAGACCGTACTATCTTAGGAAAAAATTTTAGAGGTCGAAGTTGAACCAATGACACGTGGCACACCGTACAAGTTCGCTCTCCTGTATTATCCCATAAACAGGTCACGTTGCGACACTTGGCATAACTCTGTCTCAGAGAATCCAATTGACGTCAGACCTGTCGGGTGGAATGATAACAGGTTGGGATATCTCAGGAAAAATTTTCAGAGGCCGAAGTTGAAATAGTGACACTTGGCACGCCGTACAAGTTCGCTCTCCTGTATTATCCCATAAACAGGTCATGTTGCGACACTTGGCATAACTCTCTCTCTCAGAGAATCCAATTGAGGTCAGACCTATCAGGATGGAAAGATAACAGGTTGGGCTATCTCAGGAAACTTTTTCAGACCCTGTGGATCGAAAAGTTCGGAGTTACACCAGAAACAATCAGTTACATATTTCTGTCAAAACAGAATTATTTTTTAGTACCTTCATTCATGGCTTCCGGAATTTAGGGCTTTGGAGAAAGTTGGAATTTTTGTAATCGGAGACCACAGCTGAATGATACTCATCAAAATAAAAATTTAGAGACCAAGATCAGAATTTTTGGTTGGGAAGAAGGCCGGGCTTGATCAGACCCTAGTTCGGGACTTTGATCAGAAAAGTGGAAAATTAGGGCTTCTGTAAAAATCGGAATTTTTGAAATCTGTGACCACGACTGGAAGCTCCTCAGAAAAATAGAAGCTTAAAGCTTTGGATCAAACCTTTTGATTGGGAAGAAGAGTGGGCTTCATCAAACCCTAGTTCAGGGTCATGTCCAGTGAATCCGGAAGTTTCAAAGGAAAAATTGAGGAGTGAAACTTTGCAGTTTTCAAATTTTGAATATACCAGCTTGATCAGCTCATCAAGGCGCATATTTCTATCCTTTCGGAAGTTTGAAATTCAAAGTTTGAATTTTTGGGGTTTCTCTGACAAACCCATATCCAGCTCCAGGTCCAGTTCTTGCAAATCAAGTGGATTGGGTTAATCCTAGAAGAAGATGGATTGGTCACCTGCATAAGTGAAGAAGTTCCTATTTTAGAGGGAGATGAGGCTAAGGCCTTCCATAAGAAGATTACAAGCAATCTTGACAGGTATGGCTTACAGGTATGTTTCAAATTATGTTCATGATTAAGTTTATGATATGTTTGTCTTCATATCATTACAGTACAATCTTGATTAATTACTAGACTTGTCGTATTACCTTATAGAAGATATTCATTGGTTAGGGTGTTGACACTTATGATTGTACTAATGCATTATGGTGTTGTATGAGGTTTATGTTGTCTGCTAACATAAAAGGTACACCAAGAAAGACAAATCATGTTCTACTTCAAGAACATATGATCATGCTGACATGAAGACAAGGATTCATCCATTGTAATGGATCACATAGAAGATCTACTTTCGAGGTATGTATAACTTGGTTCTACAATGGTTAACTTATGAGACATACAAGTTACTAGCACAAGTCACTGAAGAGAACCAGAAGACATTATGCGGGTATGTTAGACATAACTAGCTAGCATGCTAATCCATGTATGTTTTTCCTATATCACGCTAGAATCCTACCTTCTGTTAGGATCTTATACTGTTGTGTTGTTGATAATGATTATTCATGAAGTCATAGGTTTGAATAATCATGGTTGCATGCATATTTTGTTTCTTACCATAATTGATGATATGACTAACCAGAAGAATCATGAAGGTATAGGTTTGAATAATCACGGGTTTTATGCATATTATATCTCTTATCTTGATTGATGATTCAACTAACCAGAAGAGTCCTATGATCAAATAAGAATATGTATGAGTAAAAGAAGACTTCCCTGAAACCTTGAATACTAATGTGTATTATCATGAATATACATGTTTAAGATTATTGTGTTTTGATAGTATTAAGATTATACTAATAAATGTGTGATTATGTATGAGACCTCAAGGATAACACAATGATGATACTAATAAGCATGCATAGTGATTAAGGATGGATGTAAGTTCAAGGATAGGTAATCCAGGAAGCAAAGATCAAGAGGGAGCACACTCTAGTTGTTCCTGCAAGAAAGCAAAGGAGCACACTTCAGTAGTTTCTGCAAGGATGCAGATATTCAGAGGGAGCTGACCACTTCTCACAATCCACATAAGAATGGAGTTGTAGAAAAGAAGCAAAGACTGAGAGGGAGTCAACCCAACAAACAAATAAACATAAGTATTTGAATTGTCATTACTTGCATATTTTATTGTTTAAATAATATTGTTCAATAATGTATATACTGATGTTCCTAGAATTAGGTTGTGTATTATGCATATTAGAATAGTTGCATTGATGAACAGTATACTACTAATATGCATGGGTAAGTGGCCTATGGCACTGTACAACATTCCATTGCTACTTATCTAGAATGAAACCTCTTTGCTGACATGTTGGGAGTTGTGCACACTTTTAACAATGTTCTGGTAGAGATTGGAAGGCATCTAGAAAGTTACGGGATATGGATAAATGTTGTATTGAAGCATTGGCTAAGATAATTGCATGACTGTATGACATATTTCTTTATGTGTAAGAATTTGTTCTAAAAACTATGAGATGTTTTCTAATCATGCAATTTAACTTGTTGTGTAGGAAAGATCGTATGCCATCACCTACAAAAGAAGAACTACACCATTTGTTCAGCAACAAAATTATCTATTGAAGATATTGAAGTTCCCAGGATACGAAAAGAATGCCATGATCCGTCGATCATGAAGAACAATGTTTGGGATGCGGTCCCAAGAGCTGAAGGGAAGTCTGTTGTGACTTCCAAATGGAACTATCAGATCAAGCATGTTGCAGATGGCAGCATTGAGAAATATAAAAGTGATGAAATAGAAGATGCACCAGTTGGATTTCAAGACAGCATGGTGTAGTCATATATGTGTGCAGAACTTGGTATGGTAGGATGGATAGTTTCCTATCTAGTTTGGGGTTTACCAAGAGTAAAGCGGATTCCAACCTTTACTACAAGGTTGAGGAAGGGAATCCTGTGATTCTACTCCTGTATGTGGATGACTTATTTATAACAGGAGATGACAGACTGATTGCAGATACTAAGAGGAAGCTTGCTGCTGAATTCGATATGAAAGATTTGGGAATGATGCACTATTTCCTAGGTATGGAGGTGTGGCAGAGTGCAGGTGGGATCTTCCTTGGTCAAGGGAAGTACACAGTAGATATCCTGAAGAGATTTGGGATGATGGATTGCAAGGCCATGGCCACACCTATGGCATCAAATCTGAAGCTTCTATGTGATGCTTCATCTGAGCTAGTTGATGTCTCTATGTATCGTCAGATGATTGGGTCCTTGGTGTACCTAACGAGCACGAGACCAGACATTTGCTTTGCTGTGAACACATTGAGTCAGTTCCTGACCGATCTGAGGAGTGTTCACCTGGTTGCTGTAAAGCATGTTCTGAGGTACCTGAAGGGTACAGTGGATTATGGGCTCAAGTATGAAGCGAATCAAAAGTTTAACCTGCAGGGTTATGTTGATTTAGATTGGGCTGGCAGTGCTGCAGATAGGAAGAGCACATCTGGATGCTGCTTCAGTATGGGATCAGGTGTGATCTCTTGGTTTAGTAGGAAGCAGTCCTGCGTAGCACTGAGTACAGTTGAGGCAGAGTATGTTGCATCCTGTTCAGCTAGTTGTGAGGCAGTATGGTTACGGAAGCTACTGTCTGAGTTATTTGATCTCCCGTTGGATGCTACTGGTATCTTCTGTGATAACCAGAGTTGTGTGAAGCTGTCCAAGAATCCAGTGTTTCATGACAGGTCGAAACACATAGAGATCAAATATCACTATATCAGGGATATGGTGCAGAGAGGAGTTGTGAAGCTCCTGTATGTTGCAACGGATGAGCAAATTGCAGATGTGCTGACGAAGCCACTAGCCAGGGTGAAGTTCGAGTACTTCAGAGAGAGGCTTGGCGTTCTTCAGATCGAGGACACTTCGAGGAAGAAGTGATGGACACATTTGTTGAAGCCATTCCAAGCATGTTGGAAGGAGGATCCTTCACATGGCTGTGGATGTAAGCGCTGGATGATGAACATCAGGATGATGTTCTGGTTTCTGCTTTGTATGATCAGTTGGATCATTTTGTATGTACGCATCATGTTGGATGCTGGATATGATTAGTTGGATCATTTATATGTATATGTATGTACGCATCATGTTGGATGTTGGATATGATCAGTTGGATCATTTATATGTATATGTATGTACGCATCATGTTGGATGCTGGATATGATCAGTCGGATCATTTGTATGTATTTTGTATGCATCATGTTGGATGCTTGGACCATGTATCTGTATATGTATCACGTGGATACATTGTATGATCAGGTGGATCATGTATGGTGATATGTATCATGTATTTGTATTTGTATCAGGTGGATACATTGTATGATCAGGTGGATCATGTATGATGATATGTATCAAGTAGATACTTGGTATGCATCAGGTAGATGCATTATATGATCAGGATGATCGTGGATGACGAGCTTTAGGATGTTGCTCCAGATGACATGCAGTAGGATGTTGCAGTGATGATGATCAGGATGATCATGTGTACATCAGGATGATGTATGGTGAGTATCAGGTTGATACTCTATGGTCGTGGATCAGGTTGTGCAGATGAGCATAGAATTTGGCCCTGGGAGATTAGCAGATAGTCTTTCAAGGTTTTTCCTATGGCATGTAATTCGTGCCCTGGGATATTTGGCAAATGCTCTTTCGAGGTTTTGCTCTGGGAGGACATATAATTTGGCCCTGGGAGATCTGCAGATAGTCTTTCGAGGTTTTGCCTATGGCATGTAATTCGTGCCCTGGGATATCTGGCAGATGCTCTTTCGAGGTTTTGTCCTATTGCATATAATCTGTCCCTGGGAGATCCGATAGGTTGGGCTGTGTGCCCGTAATAAGTCTTGGGATGCTCTTGCGAGGTTTTACCATGACCACATATAATCTGTACCTGGGAGATCCTATAGGTAGAGCTGCGTGCTCGTAACAGCCTAGGATGCTCTTGCAAGGTTTTGTGGTGACCACATATAATCTGTCCCTGGGAGATCCTATAGGTAGAGCTGCGTGCTTGTAACAGCCTGGGATGCTCTTGCGAGGTTTTGTGGTGAGGTCACATATAATATGGCCCTGGGAGATCCTATAGGTAGAGCTGTGTGCTCGTAACAGCCTGGGATTCTCTTTCAAGGTTTTGTGACGCACGTAATAAGTCCTGAGGATTCCACAGTATGTCCAGTGATGACGAAGACCTGCAGGTGGTGGGCCTACATCCAGTATGAAAAAGGACTGGCTCTGTAGAACTTCCTATGACGATTAAATTCAGATATTGATTGAGATAGCAGCAGTAGTGACGATGATGATGACTCGATGATGATTATCTAGTGACGATGATCCAGAGAAGATGACTTGTGCTAGAAGACCTGTGTCGAGAAATACCTTCCTAGTTAAGAGGGAGTGTTGATGTATATGTAACTTCAGAATGTATTTCACATATATGTATATTGTATTCCTATAGAGATGTTATTATTCCTCTATACGGAAGTTGTTGTATTCCTATAGAGATGTTATTATTCCTCTATACGGAAGTGTCATCATTTATATTGTAAGTGTCGTAACTTATACTTGATGGGTTATTAGACCACCTTGTTGGGGTCGGCCCTGTATAAGTCATGTGGGTCAAAGGGTTATTAGACCACCCTATTGGTGGTCGGCCATGTGGGTCAAAGGGTTATTAGACCACCCTAGTGGGGGTCATCCCAGTCAGCATTATGTAAGTGGTTATGTTGAGGCCGACCTAGTTGAGTAAAGGTCAAGTCAAGTTAGTGTATAAATAGAGAGTGTGTCTCTCTCATTTTACACATTCTATTCTCTCACTCACACTGTGGAGAGTGGCGCACTTGTGGAGGAGGAGGCTCGGCTGCTAGGAGAAGACTATCTCTTGTATTCTGGTTGTATCATTGCTCTATCTGTCTCTGAGGAAGTTATTGGGGTTTTTCACCTTTATGGTTTTCCCCAAGTAAACTCGGTGTCTCTTCTGTTCTTGCATTATTGTGTCCATGAATGGTATGCTGTAGATTTGTTGTACATGTTGTTCTCTCAGTTAAGATCCTAGATCAGATTGAAGAAAATTCTGAAAATTTAACAATCTAGGGATAAGAATGACGACTCAAACTATCACATAGGACCTCTTGAGGGTATCCTTGTCTTACAAATGGGGATATGCATTTGAATATAATATTTTGAGCACTATTTGGCCTTGAACATGGTTGTGTGAAGATACTTATTTGTCACATTGACATGTACAAATAGGATTAAACTAATATGAGGATTTGCACCATAAACACCAGAATTTCACAAATGATTATTTTGTAAATAACTTAATTAAATTATTTATTTTTTGTTTTATCTATCCAAATTAATGCTCAAAATTCATTTGTGAGGTTTGCACCAAAATCACAACAAATTCACAAATAATTATTTTGTGAATAACTCAATTCATTTTTTTTATATTATTTAAGCAAATAAATTCACATGATTTCTTTATGAGGCTTTGGACCACAAGCAAGACAAGTTAACACAAAATTATTTTGTAAATAAGTCAATCCAATTATTCATTTTTAGTAATATTTAAACAAATAAATACCTAAGATTCTTAATATTGAAAAATAATTAATGAAAACCATTTTAAATTTATTTCTATTGTAATTTATTAATATTATAAAGTAGTAATACAAGTTATTTGAATTCAAATTTGATTTTTTTTTGTAAGATTCAAAATTTAAATTAAACTTATAAATGTTTATAAGGCTAAAAGGTTTTAGAAGAATTGTGTTCTCAGTCCAAATAATACTGTTTGGACTATTCACCCTTCTTTGAAGCTTACTATGAAGAAAATATAAGAGTTTGAGATATAGTAGTTTGATAACTTTTTCCAAAATGACCCCCATGGGATGGGGGCTATGACCCAAATTACCAAAAAAATACTATCTAGATTAGAAACAAGCCCTATTTCAATACTAGCAAAATATCTATCAAAGCTTAACATCATCAGATATAATAATTAAAATAGAAACCTGGTGACTGGAAACTGGGGTTTTGTTCTTGGCTAACTGAGGAACATCCTTCTAACAGGTCGAAGGAAAGCAATGAAAAACCAACTACAAGGCCAAGGTGTTGGCTGAAGGAGTGCGGTTGAAATTTTTCCCCTTCAATTCTATTTCTAGAGCATTCAATCTGGCATGAATTCTTTCATCTGCTATTAGAGTGGTTATGTGTTAGTGACTAACCATTGGAGCATCAAAAACCATACCTATAGATTAAATAATGTGATACATGGGGCCAACGTTGAAATTTTTTAAATATGTGTTGGCTTGGACTGAAATTTGGCATGGTTAGTCTAGACGCATGCATTGACGGTGTGGGAGGGTTTCTGAACTCAAACATGGCTGACAATAACCATTGCAACATCAAAAACCATACCTATAGATTAAATATTGTGATACATGGGGCCAACGTTGAAATTTTTTAAATATGTGTTGGCTTGGACTGAAATTTGGCATGGTTAGTCTAGACGCATGCATTGATGGTGTGGGAGGGTTTCTAGACTCAAACTTGGCTGACACTCACCATTGCAGCATCAAAAACCATACCTATAGATTAAATAATGTATCTTTTTTCTACTATAGGGTTTATCATTTGTTATTTCTCTTGTATCTTTATTGCACTATCTTCATTTAAATCTCAATTGCTATCAAATTAGATAACAAACATTTTGGTCTCTTCATTAAGAAATATGGTAACATCATTGATGGAACTTATTTATTTGCTTTTCCATTCATGTTTACATCAAAACACCAAAATCAACCATTATGTCACAGAAGACCTTTCTGTTGTAGTATGGAGCATACACATTAAGTATATTAAGGGGTCTCTGCAACCCCCTAATACGACCTTCGATTTTGATACCTGCAATTGTGTGAAATGGAGAGAAATCAACATGTAGAAGGTTCCAAGCCACTAACAAACCTTTGACATACCATTGGAATCCACACCACAACACTTCCAGGTGGGATTTAGTTTAAGAAAAAATTTACATGCGTTATTGTTTTATTGTATGAATCACACTATGTTATGGTAGCTCCCGTTATTATATTTGAATATAGCCCTCTATACTCTATATGGAAGCTCCCGATGTTATATTGCCAGCCCCCAAGATAAAGACCCAAGTATCACTGGAGCTAGCACACCAAAGTCATAAGGTACTAAGCTAACAAAGCATAGATTAGGTAGTGGGAATATTGGTTGTGATACTCTCCACCCAAGTTCAAATCTAGTTCACGACATGTTATGGTGGACATTGGGGATACCCTTATTCTTCGCAAATAGCAGG
This sequence comes from Larix kaempferi, assembly GCA_027924585.1. Taxonomy (NCBI): domain Eukaryota; kingdom Viridiplantae; phylum Streptophyta; class Pinopsida; order Pinales; family Pinaceae; genus Larix; species Larix kaempferi. The sequence continues at coordinate 4,396,919 of BSBM01000865.1, read as the reverse complement.
TGTCTATTATTTCCATGGATGTAGTCTGTAACGCCAATAAACCACAATTAAAAAAAATGCTAAACCATAAGGTACTAAGCAAATCCATCCCACTCTTTGAAACTCCAAAGTTAGCTTTAAAAAATAAGCAACCTGGTTTCCATGAACAATTTAAAACCATGCACAATTTAAATAGTATTAAAGGAGTCTCAAACAACAATAGAATCTGCAATGATGTTTGTGATGGTACGAGTCATTTCCTTGTGATGGATTTGAGAATATATATAAAATCACTTTCTATAACAATGGAATGGGACTTAAGGTCTCTACCCAACTTCAAACCGGTAAAAAGGGCTTTAGATTTAGTAACATAATTGGTTTGGTACTGTCCTCCTTCTCTATAAAGGATGCAACTAAATTTCTCTGATCATCTCTTATTAGACCTCTCCATCAACTCTCGGGTTTCCCAACACCTTAAAAAGTTCTTCTTAGTCCAATTAAGAAAGGGCTTATACCAACAGTTTTGTTCTTCTAATTCTTCTTATCAAAAGTTCTAATGCAATTCAAAGGCCCCAATTAATCCAATTCTTCTTATCAAAAGTTCTCATGCAATTCAAAGGCCCCAATTATGGTTTTAGAGAATACTAATTACAATTCAAAGTCCCCAATTATGGTGTTAGAGAATATATGAATATTCTCTGGTTTGAAAAGCCTTTTCATTTTACTTTGTAGCAAACTCATCTCTTCTCTAACGAATTCAATGTGACAAAGATATTGGAAAAAGTTGAATATGTTTTAACTCTATCCACTCCCATTAAATGTCTTGAGTCTTGTTATTTTTCTAGTTTCTACACATTTGCATTTAAATGGGTTGAAAATTGATAATAAAAAAACTTAATATAAAAAAAAACTTAATATAAAAAAAAACTTAATATAAAAAAACTTAATATAAAACAATATAAAATATAAAACACTATATAATATAAATCAATACAAAATAAAAACAAACTATATATAATACAAAAAAAACACTTACCATTTCACTTTGGATTCGATGTGTGCCCATTTCACCACACCCCCATTTCACTCTCAATTCGACACCAGGAGGAAGGAGGAGCTCTGCAACTCTATGAAACCCGAAGCAGAGAGCTGGAGGAGAGCATGATTTGATACCCCATTTCAATTCGACGCGTGCGATCAGGAGAGGTGCTCTGCAAAATCAATTTTCAAACCCTAAACTATTTCAATCCGACACAGAGGAGCTCGAGAAGGCAGATATGTCCTCGGTATGTCTATGAATTATATGTTTAATGCATAATGTGCTTGTCATATACAATGATATCTTTTCTAGGATTGCTTTCCTGTCCTCCTTTAACACAATACCGCATTGAGCCGTGACCTTTATTAGGATGTTATTCTCTTGCTAGCACTGGACCGTGACTTTTAGGGCTGCGTCGTGACTTGTCTGAGACTGTAGAAGGATTTCGTGACTTGCTTCAGCTTGTAGAAGGTTTTCGAGACTAGTGTTGAGCCTATTAGGGCTGGTCCGTGACTATTGATGATTCTTCTTGGGCTGCCATAAGCTAATTTTGTTGGGCCATGACCATGTTGACCCTGTATGGGCTGCAGTGACTGTTGTGTGTTTTTATGTCCTTACTGGTACCCATCATGACTTTTTCAAGGCCTGTTCAGTGGTTTGTGTCCTTGCTGGTGCTTACAGTGACCCTTGTTGAGTATGTCGTGACCATTGAAAGAGTGCCCTTGCACATTCTCAACTCTTTGAGGTTGCTACTACTATGTATCAAGGTGCCATTATCTGAGGGTGTATAGTTTAATGCTTCATCGTTGTTATTTGATTGTTGTATGACTGTCTTAAAGAGTGTTAAAGTTGAAAGAGATGAAAATTATGTTTAAATTTATCTTAACTTGTCACAACTGTACTTATTTTGTTTCTAGCATTGATTTAGGAATTTATTTATGCATTAAAGTATAAATATTTCAATTTTCTACTCCAAACCCTAACCTAACCCAATTTTCAACTCATACAACAAGATGTAGCCTCTCCTGAGCAGACCTTAGTCCCAAAACAGTCCCGAAGTAGTACTTTTTGTAAACTAAAACCATCATACTTTGAACTTTCCTCAAGTCTCGGCATGGAAGCAGTCTCCATATCCGATTTTGAAATGAATGCCTCAGCCTCCACCAAATTAAATGAATGCCACAAAAATTTGTTGTGAATTGGAGGGATGTTAAGTTAACCAACCAAACTGTGAATGCAAAAAGCAAGACCCTCATCTTAGGTGGGTACACGCCTATAGACGATGATAGGATGGCATGCTCCCCGCTATCTGTTTATCTATGCATTCAGCCCTTATTCCCGTTGGATGGACACAATATATATATCAATTTGGAGTAAATCCGAACCTTCCATACTTTGCATAGTTTCTCTCACTTTCTAGTAAACCTGAGACCTTCTCTTTTAAATAACTTCACAACTTTCATTTAACTGCTAGAGAATCTAAATCCTACCACTCCAGGATTTCCTTATATCTTTTTTCCTAGCATTTGATGGGAGGTTTTCCTTCTGTCTTTTATAATTGCATAATATGTACCTTTAGAGTTGTTTGCAATAACCCCCAAGCTATTACTTTATTTTATACATTGTATCCCTTCAGGCTGCCGCTTAGTAGTATCCCTTTGCTTCTTAGGGTATTGCAAAGTTTTACTTTATTTATTATTTTGACTATGTTTTACTTTTTGGCTTATCAGAGTATTAATGTCTTCTTGGATGTCTCGTTCCTTCACCATGCTGGCAGAATTGGAACTAAACACACAGGCTCAACAAGTTTATCTATAATGTGGGCCTCTTCATTGTAACCAGCTCCTTCTTTTTTTGCCTCATATTAAGGTAAATTACTAGCATATTGGATAGAAATCACGTGATCTTTAAACACCTTTAGGGCCATACCCAGGATAAGCCTTAGCTTCATTGAAATGAAAGGAGTATAAACCCTCATCCAATTCCTCTAAGCGTAAAATTTTTTTATAGTGATTCCCACATATGTAAAAGGAAACTACAATAAAAGCTCTTCTTACCATGGATAAAATTTTATCTTTATATATACGATTTAGTAGCAAAAATACGTAACATACCTGAGCATTATAGATGGGGATTCCTGTCCAACAACTCTACCATATAACCACGTCATTTCCTTGTAGGGGCCAGTCAATTCATATAATTTTACCTGGTACACCTGTGGTATTTCAAATTTCGGATATACCACTTATTTAGAATGAAAAATCCTCCAGCATATGCTTCAAGGAAAGCATCTCTTCTGACATTAAAAACACTTAGTAGGCTCTTACAACTTCAACATTTATCTTAAAGTAATTGTGTCAAGGAACCTACACCTTCTTGGATTCATCCAATCTCACTATACGGTAATTTGGGTCCCAACATTTTGCCCACCAGTACCCTATTTCTCGAAACTTCAAAACTTCAACCACACAACCAGTGTTCACCAGGACAAAGCTCCAAGATTTTCCCTCCCTCTATTTTGAAACAGATAGCTCTATGTACCATTTGTACGTAATAGACCGATGGACAGGTCTATAAACTTGAACTAAGGAGTTTTTACTATCGCCAATGAGAGCTTGGGATGCATCCTTATTTCTGAAACAACTTCGTAAAATGTAAACTAAATTTTGAGCACTTAGATAATCCCCAATGCAATACTTTACTCAATCTTCAACTTCATGCCCGGGATATGTACCCAATTATCACTTATTCCGTACTTACTCTTATTGACAACATGTATGGAGAGATATCAAACTGCATTTTAACTTGAGGAATTTATGGGTCAAAGGCACTATGGTTGAATGTTTACATGAGTTATTTTCTTTTCGTGATCTTAGAGGCCACATATTGACCCCCTATTTTATTTGTTGGGGAGTTTGGTTGCTTCAAAATGCTTGCTTTCTAGAAGAAAAGTGAAACCCCACATTCAGTTTTTCAACTCCAGTGGTAGCTCCATTTAAATTATATTCCCTGATTGTCGTTTTGAAGGTTCGGTGTGTTATTAGTGAAGTAGCAGTGAATCCAGATATGACTTGGAGTTTTTTACATGGGGCCTGTCAAGGACCCATAGAGTAATGCAAGATCAGGTTTTCTCTATATATCTCACATAGCCATTTCTTCATAGATAAATCCTACTTGGGGGCTAGGAAAAACAATATGGGTGAGTTCAATTTTCTCTTCTATCTTTTGAAATTTGTTGTAGAATTGGGTCTCACCCAGATTCAAGTCATACGGTCTGTGTGTTAAAATAACTCAACAACAAATTTAAGATCAATCTGGTATGGATGTCAACCAAATCATCATCCTCTTTAAATTGCCCTGTCTCTATAAATTAGATTTCCCTGATATGCGAAGGATTAGGTTGATAACTATACTACGGCTAAAAATAGCCCTGTCTATAAATTAAATTGCTCTGTCTATAAATTGACATATCCTTCCATGTAGATTATAAAAATTGCAATTAGGTCAAGTTCTCCTTACATGGGTTGGATAAAATTGAAAGCTTCAATTTTCGTACAATTAGAAAAGTTTGGGCAATGTAGAATGTGAGGAATGAGGATGTATCAATCATTTCCACCATATGAGTTTTGACAGTAAGATTAATTGGCCCCATCCCATTATGAAGTAGAACCATGTGAGATAGATCCTATAACACCATTAGCATCATGATATAAGCAAAATCGAAGTTTTGTTTTCCGTCGAGGCTGCTTGAAGATGATAATTGCCAGAAAGTGGCCCTAGGGTACAAAGTAACGAAACATTTGACGGATTGGAAACGTATATATATAAACGGAACATAATTATATAGTCCTAAAATTGCATTTGGTGCCATTGTGGTCAAATTTAAATCAATTTGTAAGCCACCTCGACGGAAAACGGAACTTCGATTTTGCTTACCCATTTTTGTTGTTCTGGTTTAGGAAATATTTCAGGCTATTATGGTTTGTTTTAAAGTCTTCATCTTCTTAAAATTGGATTTCATTGTATCATTCATCAGGGTTAGTAAATTCATAAAAGGTAAGCATGCATCATCATACTTCAGACTTCAATCAAACCATCATGACTTGGATTGTGGCAATTTTAGTCTTCAACTATGGTAGTACTGTAGCAACTTTCACACTTAGAATATAGTAGCTTCAAATTTGGACTGTGGTGGCTTCATAAAAAAACAAGTTGTGGTACAGCTTCCCCAGTTTTGGTTACTATTTTTTTATTAAGCTCATGAAGATTTATATGCAGTTTATTGTTTCTACTATCCCTGTGTTTTTGTGAAGAATGATTGAAGAATGTTATAAGTGTTCCTAGAGAATTATGAACATGGATATGTACAATTCCTTTTATTTATTATCACTTTGTTTTATGTGATGAATTCATTTGCATGACTAGAGTATATCTGAAGCTCTCCTTGAGGTCCCATGAATGAACTTGAACACTTGTTGCATTCATTTAATTTGAAAGAGTATTTATAGTTTGAAAGAACTCTCTCCTTACCTTAGCTAGCATTCATTGAAAGGAAAGGCTTATTTTATTCATATGCATTTGCATGGTTTGAGTCAGTCATCACACCACGAGTTGCACTTCCATCACCCGAATGAGTAATACAACCATTAAAATTTAACTCGTTAACTCAACACACTTTAACCTTGCTTGAGGATAAAAAGAATTTGTTAGCTAGGTAGAACATCAGGGACAGGCATCCAAATAATTCCCCCTTGTCATTACCATCCGAGACATAGTTGTTGTCCTCTAGGGTGCTAAAATCCTCTTGTACTTTTTGACACAGTCATTGACCAGTTTGTGGAGGGGCCTCCTGTTGTTTCAGGGGTTAAACCGCCGCGAGATCGAGAACCGGACGGACTCTGTGGAATGCCGCATGTTAAATTTCTAGAATTTACTTCAATCTGATCTAGGATCTTAACTGAGAGAACAACATGTACAGCAAATCTATAGTATATCAATCATGGACACAATAATGCAAGCACACAAGAGACATAGATTTTACTTGGGGAAAACCATAAAGGTGAAAAACCCCAATAACTTCCTCAGAGATAGATAGAGCAATGATACAACCAAAATACAAGAGATAGTCTTCTCCTAGCAGCAGAGCCTCCTCCTCATAAGTGCATCACTTTCCGAATGAGAGAAGTGTGTGAATGAATGACCAAATAGAGATCTCCCGATCTCTATTTATACTTGTTCTGTCCTGCCCAATAAACTAATGGGGCCTACATGTCTAGCTTAACCCATGGTTAACTTAATCTGGGCCGACCCCACACTTGGTGGTCTAATAACCCATCAAGTATAAGTTACGACACTTACAATATAAATGACAACACTTCCGTATAGAGGAATAATAACATCTCTATAGGAATACAAACACTTCCGTATAGAGGAATAATACCTTATCTATAGGAGTACAAAATACATATATGAAATACATGGGTGAAATACATTCCGAAGTTACATATACATCAACATTCCCTCTTAACTAGGAAGGTATTTCTTGACACAGATCTACTAGCACAAGTCTTCTTCTTTGGATCATCATCAGCGAATCATCATCCTCGAATCATTGTCATCGTTACTACTACTGCTATCTCAATCAATCTCTGAATCTACTCGTCATAGGAAGTTCTATAGAGCCAGTCCTTTTTCATACTGGATGTAGGCCCACCACCTACAGGTCTTCATCATCACTGTCCATACTGTGGAATCCTCAGGACTTATTACGTGCATCACAAAACCTTAAAAGACTCTCTTGACTAGTAAGAACCCTAAAGAGCATCTGAGGCCTTTTTCATCCTGTCCAGATCTCCAGGACTTATTACATGTGACTGTCACAAAACCTTAAAAGAGTGTCCCAGGAACGTTTATGTGCATAGCACAACCGACAAGAACTCTAAAGAGTATCCCAGGAACATTTATGTGCCTAAGCACGACCGGCAAGATCTCCAGGACTGATTACATGTGATCTCTGCTACAAACCCTCGAAAGAGCATCCCAGGACTCATTACGGGCACACAGCCCAACCTATTGGATCTCCCAGGTCTTACATGTAGCAGCCCACCACAAACCCTCGAAAGAGAATCCCAGGACTTATTACGGGCACACAGCCCAACCTATCGGATCTCCCAGGTCTTACATGTGGCCCACTATCACAAACCCTCAAAAGATCATCTCAGGACTTATTACGGGCACACAACCCAACCCATCGGATCTCCCAGGTCTTACATGTGATACACAGTGCCAGTCCTTTTTCATACTGGACGTGACCTAGAACAAATCTAGGATTTCCTTTGCACAACTTGTCCACAGCCACAGAGTATCATCCTGATACTCATCATACATCATCCTAATGCACACATGATCATCCTGGTCATCATCACTGCAACATCCTGCTGTATGTCATCTGGAGCAACATCCTGAAGCTCATCATCTATGATCATCCTAATCATACATTTCATTTACCTGATGCATACCAAGTATCTACCTGATACATATCATCATACATGATCCACTTGATCATACAATGTATCCACCTAATACAAATACAAATACATGATCCACCTGATCATACCTGATACATATCAACATACATGATCTACCTGATCATACAATGTATCCACCTGATACATATATAGATACATGGTCCAAGCATCCAACATGATGCATATACAAAATACATACAAATGATCCAACTGATCATATCCAGCATCGAACATGATGCGTACATATACATATAGAACAGTAACCGGAGCATTGTCCTGATCCTCATCATCCATGATCCTCCTGATCATCATAGCATCGTCTTCTTCAGATCATCTCATCATCCACGAAGCACAGCCCAGATGCACATCATCCAGTACTTACACAATGGACATGGGAGAACACATCTACCACCATTCAGGGAAGGCTCTAGCCCTTACTTTTTCACCATGGGAGAACACATCTACCACCATGTGAAAAATGGCTTCATCCCTTACATCTACACCATGGGAGAACACATCTACCACCATGGGAGAACACATCTACCACCACGTGAGAATGGCTCAGCAATTACATCACGACCATGGGAGAACACATCAACCATGTCAGAAAATCTCATGTGCATCTGCATCTTCTGAACTCATCACTTCCCTTTGGAATGAACCTCGATATGAAGTGCACAAGCCTCTCTCTGAAGTACTCAAACTACACTCTAGCCAATGGCTTGGTCAATACATCTGCAACCTGCCAATCCGTCACAACATATTTTGCTTCGGTTTAACTCAGTGCTACGCAAGACTGCCTCCTGCTAAACCAAGAGATCACACCTGATCCCATACTAAAGCAGCACCCATAAGTGCTCTTCCTATCTGCAACACTACCTGCCTAATCAACATAACCCTGTAGGTTAAACTTTTGATTCGCATCATACTTGAGCCCATAATCAACCGTACCCTTCAGGTACCTCAGAATATGCTTTACAACAACCAGGTGAACACCTCTGGGATCCATCAGGAACTGGCTCAATGTGTTCACCACAAAGCAAATATCTGATCTAGTGTTCGTCATGTACATCAAGGACCCAATCATCTGATGATACATCGTGACATCAACCGGATCAGATGGAGCATCACATAGAAGCTTCAGGTTCGATGCCATAGGTGTGGCCATAGCCTTGCAGTCCATCATCCCGAACCTCTTCAGGATCTCTACTGCATACTTCCCTTGTCCAAGGAATATTCCATCTACACTCTGCCACACCTCCATGCCAAAAAAAATAGTGCATCATCCCCAAGTTCTTCATCTCGAACTCAGCAGCAAGCTTCCGCTGCATGTCGGCAATCAATCTATCCTCACCTGTTACAAACAGGTCATCCACATACAATAGTAGTATTAATGGATTGCCTTCCTCAATCGTGAAGTAAAGGTTGGAATCCGCTTTACTCTTGGTAAAGCCCAAACTGGATAGAAAGTTATCTATCCTATCATACCAAGTTCTGCACATACATGACTCCCTGTCATGTGTCTCAGAACCAAGTGGCTTCTCCACATACACTTCTTCTTCAAATACACCATTCAAGAAGGCTGTCTTGAAATCCATCTGGTGTATCTTCCATTTCATCATTGCAGCCAGAGCAAGTACGGATCTAATGGAAGTGTATCTAGCTACAGGAGCAAAAGTCTCTATGCTACCACCTGCAGCATGCTTGATATTGTAGAACCTCTTGGAAGTCACTACAGACTCCCCTTTAGGTCTTGGGACTACATCCCAAACATCTTCATGATCGACTGGTACTCCTCGATCATGGCATTCTTCCCAAATCCTAGGAACTTCAATATCTTCAATATTTTCAATAGATAACTTTGTTGCTGAACAAATGTTGTAGTCCTTCTTTTGTAGGTGATGGTATACGATCTTTCCTACACAACAAGTTAAATTGCATGATTAGAAAACATCTCATAGAACAAATTCTTACACATAAAGAAATATTTCATACATTCATGCAATTATCTTAGCCAATGCTTCAATACAACATTTATCCATATTTCGTAACTTTCTAGATGCCTTCCAATCTCTACCAGAACATTGTTAAGAGTGTGCACAAATCCTAACATGTCAGCAAAGAGGTTTCATTCTAGATAAGTAGCAATGGAATGTTGTACAGTGCCATAGGCCACTTACCCATGTATATTAGTAGTATACTGTTCATCAATGCAACTATTCTAATATGCATAATACACAACCTAATTCTAGGAACATAAGCATATACCTCATTGAATAACATTATGTAAGATGATAAGATCCTAGTGGACAGCCTTCACTAACACCTCGGGATTTTGGTGTAACGGTTCGTAACATTTGGTATCAGAGCCTCCACCCAGGTTCGAGTCACAGAGCGGGTGGCAACATCAGCATTGCAGTGTTCGCCCGGGGCTCGTACGGCTCAAAGGGGATACCACCGTATGGGCGCACATCCAGCCTAGAGTCTGGACTGCGGAGCATGGTGGGATGATAAGATCCTAGTGGACATCCTTCACTAAAACCTCGAGGTTTTGGTGTAACGGTTCGTAACATAAGAAATGACAATTCAAATACTTATCTTTGTTTGGTTGCTGGGTGGACTCCTTCTGAATCTTTGCAACTCCATTCTGATATGGATTGTGAGAAGTGGTCAACTCCCTCTGAATATCTGCATCCTTGCAAAAACTACTAAAGTGTGCTCCTTTGATTTCTTGCAGGAACAACTAGAGTGTGCTCCCTCTTTATCTTTGTTTCTTGGAATACCTGTTCTTGAACTTATATCCATCCTTAATCACTATGCATGCTTATTAGTATCATCATTGTGTTATCCTTGAGGTCCCATACATAATCACACATTTATTAGTATAATCTTAATACTATCAAAACACAATAATCTTAAACATGTATAGTCATGATCATTCACAGATAATAAACATTAGTATTCAAGGTTTCAGGGAAGTCTTCTTTTACTCATGCATATTCTTATTTGATCATAGGACTCTTCTGATTAGTTAAATCATCAATGCATACACCCATGATTACTCAAACCTATAACTTCATGATTCTTCTGGTTAGTCATATCATCAATTATGGTAAGAAACATAATATGCATACAATCATGACTATTCAAACCTATGACTTCATGAATAATCATTATCAAAAACACAACAGTATAAGGTAGGATTCTAGCTTGATATAGGAAAAACATACCTGGTTTAGCATGCTAGCTAGTTATGTCTAACATACCCGCATAATGTCTTCTGGTTCTCTCCAATGACTTGTGCTAGTAACCTGCATGTCTCATAAGTTATCCATTGTAGAACCAATTTATACATACCTCGTAAGTAGATCTTCTAAGAGATCCATGACAATGGATGAATCTTTGTCTTCATGTCATCGTTATCATATGTTCTTGAACTAGAACATGATTTTTCTTTCTTAGTGTACCTTTCATGTTAGCGGATAACATAAACCTCATACAACACCATAATGCATTAGTACAATCATAAGTGTCAACACCCTAACCAATGAATATCTTCTATCATGCATTGATAATTTTATTAAGGTGATACGACAAGTCTAAATTTAAACAAGATTGTACTAACCGTAATAATATGAAGACAAACATACCATAGACTTAATCATGAGCAAATCTTGAAACATACCTGGATAAGTCATACCTGTCAAGATTGCTTGTAATCTTCTTATGTAAGGCCTTAGCCTCATCTCCCTCTAAAACATAAACTTCTTCACTTATGCAAGTGACCAATCCATTCTCTTCTAGGATTAACCCAATCCACTTGATTTGCAGGAACTGGATCTAGAGCTAGATTAGGGTTTGTCAAAGAAACCCTAAAAATTCAAACTTTGAATTTCAAACTTCTGAAAGGATAGAAATATGCGCCTTGATGATCTGATCAAGATGGTATACTCAGAATTTTAAAACTGCAAAGTTTCATCCCTCAAATTTGCCTTTGAAACTTTTGGATTTACTAGACATGACCCAAAACTAGGGTTTGATGAATCCCACCCTTTTGTCCAATCAAAAGGTTTGATCCAAAGCTCTAAGCTTCTATTTTTCTGAGGAGCTTCTAGCCGTGGTCACATATTTCAAAAATTCCTATTTTTGTAGAAGCCCTAAAGTTCCACTTTTCCAATCAAAGCCCCGAACTAGGGTCTGATCAATCCCGACCTTTTGCCCAACCAAAAATTATGATATTGGTCTCTAAATTTCTATTTTGATGAGTAGCATTCAGCTGTATTCTCTGATTACAAAAATTCTAACTTTCTCCGAAACCCTAAATTTCGGAAGCCATGAATGAAGGTGCTCAAAAATAATTATGTTTTGACATAAATATGTACCTGATTGTTTCTAGTGTAACTCCTCACTTTTCAATCCATAGGGTCTAAAAACGTTTTCTTGGTAACTTGAACTGTCATCTTTCCATCCCGATAGGTCTAACCTCAATTGGATTCTCTGAGAGAGAGTTATTCCAATTGTCGCAACGTGACCTGTTTATGGGATAAAACAGGAGAGCGAAATTGTACGGTGTGCCACATGTCACTAGTTCAACTTCGGCCCCTGAAAACGTTTCCTGAGATAGTACAGTCTATGTACTACCTGTCACATTTTACAAAATTTCATTTGGAGCTTCCTATCCCAAGTTATGACCTTTTTTCCAAGGTCACCTATTTTTTACTCAGATCTGGAAGAGGCAGAAACCCTATATTGTACAGATCATAAATCACAAAGTACAATGCATTAGAGGTTGTACTTTGGAAACAAGGTACATGGGGATCTGATATTCGACCTGTAAACGTTTCAGATCCGAAAACTTCACCAAAATGGATTTATAGCAAAAGTTCTACGATGACTGGTTTTTTCTATATCAAGCTCTAGCATCGTAAGTGCAACAAGTGTCATACATGCCATATCATGCCTTCTTTCAAGCTAGCTCTGATACCATGCTAAATTTTCAGAATTTACTTCAATCTGATCTAGGATCTTAACTGAGAGAACAACATGTACAACAAATCTACAACATATCAATCATGGACACAATAATGCAAGCACACAAGAGACACAGAGTTTACTTGGGGAAACCATAAAGGTGAAAAACCCCAATAACTTCCTCAGAGATAGATAGAGCAATGATACAACCAGAATACAAGAGATAGTCTTCTCCTAGCAGCAGAGCCTCCTCCTCATAAGTGCACCACTTTCCGAATGAGAGAAGTGTGTGAATGAATGACCAAATAGAGATCTCCCGATCTCTATTTATACTTGTTCTGTCCTGCCCAATAAACTAATGGGGCCTACATGTCTAGCTTAACCCATGGTTAACTTAATCCAGGCCAACCCCACACTTGGTGGTCTAATAACCCTTTGACCCACATGGCCGACCCCCAATAGGGTGGTCTAATAACCCTTCGACCCACATGACTTATACAGGGCCGACCCTAACAAGGTGGTCTAATGACCCATCAAGTATAAGTTACGACACTTACAATATAAATGATGACACTTCTGTATAGAGGAATAATAACATCTCTATAGGAATACAAACACTTCCATATAGAGGAATAATACCATCTCTATAGGAGTACAAAATACATATATGAAATACATTGGTGAAATACATTCCGAAGTTACATATACATCAACACCGCACTCCACTTAGCCCTAAGGCAACATCGATCATTGTCTTCCTTGTATTCTCCGGCCACCATACTGGTGATACAAGGGTGATAAGGAAGAAGCACCGAAAACCTTTTCCGACGTGTCATGAACGAGGTAGCTTAGTGACTTTTCTACTAGGGCTCTTTTACCCAGGATCCCTTTCGGTAGAGGGATATCCTTCCATTATTGGTATCTCATTTTGTATTGTTCGACTTGGATTTCATCACCTTGCAAAGGATACAACTTGTTGAGGTATCTAGCTCTTAGTTAGGAGGTTTTGCTTGTTATTTCACCTTTTTAGAGGGTCTTTTTCTTTTTAGTGCTGCTTGTTGGCATTCTTGCCACTTTTGTTTCAGCTCGCTTACTGTGACACCGGTCCCAATACAGTTTTTTGAGCTTATCTGATGATGTGTGATGTCCTCTTCTCCTAGGTCTTTGAGATGGTTGAGTTAGATGGTCTTCTCAAGGAACTTAACACCTCTTGATGGAGCCACTGATGCTTGACCTTAGGAGTAGTCTAGAGGACCACGTGATCACATCATCCATGTGGACTTTTCCGTTTACTGTGATGATGGTCTTTCAGGTTATATGGAACAATGGTACATTTGAGAGAGAGATGATTGGTACGTTGTACCCCACCTTGGTTGATTGTCTGATGGTCCTTCCATTTTGTCGATAATATTTGTGTGGTACCTTGCCTTTTACCTTTTGGGTCTTTTACTCATCTTGGTATATCTTTTGATTTGCACCACCTTTTATGTTTTTGGTCTTGTGGGTACTACGGTAGTTTGTACACATTTGAGGTACACACCCTAATTTGTCCAAGTTGTTATGAGTCTTTATACCTTTTGGTGGTCCTATTTGAGTTACAAGAGGTAGTTACAAGGAGCTATTGCATATATTTGACATTATTTGACCTTCCATCTCTTTGGCATGTCAAATAACAGGTAGTTACAAGGAGCTATTGCATATAAGAGGTAGTTACAAGGATCTATTGCATATATTTGACATTATTTGACCTTCCATCTCTTTGGCATGTCAAATAACAAGTAGTTGCAAGGAGTTATTGCAATATATATTTGACCTTATTTGTACCTTCCCCACAATGGTTGATTTAATTTTGGACCTTACACCCTGTTGTTTATTGGTCTTGTGGTAGCTTGTCCTTTCATTTTTTTGTGGTACCTTGCCTCTCACCTTTTGGGTCTTTTACTGATCTTGAGTTATCTTTTGAATTGTACAGCCTTTTTTGTTTTTGGCCTTGTGGATATAACTATGGTAGATTGTCCATATTTGAGGTACTACACCCCCTTAGTCCCAAGGGTTATGAGTCTAATTTATACCCACTCTTTTATTTTTTACTTGTACCTTACTGGTTGGTTTTTTTACCCTTTGGTTGGTCCTTGTACCTTACTGGGGGTCGTGAGTCTCTTTGGCCTCAGTCTGCTGGCTGTCAGCTCATCTTTATTGTGATTGTACTGAGCCTTTTGACTGTCATTGACTTTCTTTGATTGGCCGTACCAATATAGCCAGTCATCTCTCTCTCTATGGTTTGTACTAACCCTATAATAGGGTCACTTGGTTCCTAGAGTTGATTGGCCTCTAAGAGGAATAGTCATTTCTGAAAGTAACTCTTCTGAGTACATTACAGGAAACGTCTACACCCAAGTAATTAAATATGTGTTGGTTATAAGACTTAATTAGTAATCAAAGTGTTGGTAATCAAATACGTGGTAAATAATTTGAATTAAGTAGTTAAGGCTTGTCCTGTCATACAAAATTGTTGGTAATCAAATTATATTTGTTGGTAAAGAATTTTAAGAGTGGTGGAACTCGACCTCGACTGAACTTGTGAGGAAAATTATCTTGGATAATAAGTGTCTTGACAGAAAACTAAGTAGAACTATGACTTTATTTCTTGAACCATGACCTTATCATAACTATAACAGATTGCTCCAGACTTCCATTTGTGAGCTAAACAATAGAATAAAATTTGTAACAACAAAGAGAAAGTTTGCAAGATGGGAAGCATTGTTCTGATGTTATAATTGTATTGTTCATGAGCACATTTCTGGGAAAGCAAAAAGCATTCCTGACTTTATAACAAGAGAATATTTGACACAGAAGTGTGCTGTTAATTTTTAAGAAGCGGGCCTGAAGCAAGCGAGCCTGAAACAAGTGAGCCTGGTGCAAGCGAGCACGAGGAAAGTGAGCGTAGAAGTTCAAAGTGGAATCCTGTGGGCCCATAACCCACAAGTAAACATGAAAATATATGCTTGGACTGGAGGAAAAAATCATATCTATACTATCAATGATAATATGAGTTGGTTGGATTATATGCAAGAATGGAAACCTAGGTGGGAGTTGAGACATGTTGAAGTATTAGATGCTAACTTACAAGGATCTGATGCTTTTATTAGACTAGTTCCAGAACTCAGAAGAATGCCTATGGGATCTAGTATTGACGTACCAGAGATGATTTACAACAACTCCTTGAGAAAAGCAGTTGATGCAAGCAATTGGTTAACTCACCTATACCATGATCTTAACCTAATCTCGACGGAGAGCTCTACACCTCACCCCAGGCTACAACTAAAACAACAATACTGTTGTATTAACCGGATACGTTATTTGGAAGCATGGCCACATCAAGATGCTAGTCTCTGGTTTCCAAGTACTACACACACTTATGAAAAATATAAAAAATTATGGTGGAAATTCTTGAGAAAAGAAAATAAAGATAGAACATATTATACCATGCTAAAGTTTGACCTCAAATGACACATATCCATGAGGATCCTGCATGGTTCGTCCCTGATTGGACTAGAGTCTGGTGGCGGTCATTTGGCATCAACCTGACAACATTAGATCCAGGTGCTATTTATAATCTAAAACGGGAAGTTGGAGAATCTCTCGAACATGTCAAAGATATTTTGCAGACAAAGCTTAGTGAGACTCAAATCCTTCGGTACTAAGTTAAAAACGAATGACAGTGGCTTGTCAAAACCCGCATAGACATCCACATGCATTAGAATAGACGCATGGTCCTGAGGTCTGTTTATTCAAAGGCATGGGTTGTTGAATCCAACGTCTTTCGAGAATTGTATGGTCCCCCATACTCCGATGAGTTGTAAATATCTCAAAATTATTTGGCTATGAGTGGGGCCTGTCCATTCAAATTTTCAAAAAGATTGAAAAGAAAGTCTTTGTAACTATGTCATGATAATATAAAGAAATCCCTACTTTTCTCTCTGTCAATATGATTGAAAATCTATGTTATGTATTAAACACCCTAAGTCAATATTACAAGTAATTGTTAAAAGGAAGCATTAGTTGGGAGTATGACTGAAAGCTACCATTTTTCAAAACAACTTACATGTTTACGGTTCCGTTTTTGCTTGATTCAATTACTTTCAGTCATCTAAGAAGACCATGCTTGAATAAGATTATACAAGTTCCACAACATAAAAGATTTGTGAACACTTATTAACCACTTAAAAGATCTTACTTTTGAAAGTCTTAAAAACTTTTAGACGTTTTCCATAATGGTTAGTGATTTTTATTTTATATTATTATTGCTGAATATAAATATCTTACTAAATGTGACTGGACTTCAATTACCGAGTTGATGAACCCAAACTGATGGGATGAGAGAGACTTTAGGGCAATGATGACACATCTGATAATTGGATGGTTTGATATGGGAGTCAAGACCCAAAGGAGCAATAAAAGAAAGCTCATAATTACATGAATTTGTAATCATAAGAAAGATAAAGTGATCTTCTTCCTCATCGCTTGAATGCCTACATGTTGAGAAAGGGAATGAGGATAAAGTAACATTATAAAAGGCGCGACACGACACCTTTTAAGAGGCGCTATGCCTTGCGGTCGTATCTAAACTTTTTTCCCATGTTGCAGGTAGAACCAAACAGGTATTTGTCAGATATGTCTTCCTCGAGTGAGGGGAGTTTAGGAAGGCTAGAGGAAAGTGGACATCTAGTAGGTCTAGAAGAGTTGTATATTCAACTAGATGTCAAAAGACCAGAAGAAAATTCGAGAAACGTAATGAATTTTTTCACGGTCAAGGGGGGTCATGTTCCTATGGTGATGAGACAAAAGATGACCTCGACGTGCCCTTGAGGTACAGACATTTAGTAAAACAATGGATACCCAAGGATCTTCCTCAACCGAACACAGATTTTTGTGTGATCGATAGGATATATCGAATAGCACCATCATCAATACATGGTTTCGGGTTGTTCAGCATGGATAGCATAAGGGTCCCTTACAACACATGTACAGAATTGATGGAGTATGTTGGACCCTGTTATAGCTATAAAGATTGGATGCACCTGGTCCAATTTACAAAAAGTATGCGTAACTATGGATTTTCAACAAACTATTTACAGTTGAAAGACAAAAATCAAAATAAATGAGCAATGTTGTACATGGACAGAAGGCCAAAGGCCACAGGGAATATTGCGGGGTTTATAAACAGTACACAACCAGGGCCTACAATTAAGCAACCAAACTGCGAATTTGAGGGGCGTGAAGGAAACCGTGTTTTTGTAGTTGCCATTAAATCAATATCTGCAGGGGAATAGTTGCTTATTAATTACAATTTGAACCGAGTAGATACAAAAAAGGTTACTATGGGAGTGGTACATATAACAATTTACCCAACCTTTTATTAATGAATTTAACATATTAACGATTTTTTCGTTAGTTTATTTCGTTTAAATTTTCCCCATTTACTTCGCAGGCTAGTGATCGGGATAAAGCACCGCCAGCAGATGGTCGGAGGAGTACATCTTCCTCGAGGGATCAGATATACATCTTTGTAATAGTGCAAATATAATAAGAAAAAATAGTTGACTTTCACTATGTTTTTTATTTAGGTTTTTGTAAGGGGAAACTCCCAGTTATTAGCATATAGGGGCAAGTCACCTATGAGCATCGATCTGAGGATTGGATCAAGATCCTCTACGTTGCAGGTATAATCCATTAGAATTGTTCATATAATTTTAGGAATATATCATGATATAACTCAATAGTCTTTTATATTTTTTGTTGCAGCCCAATGAATCGTTGTATGAAACAACATCAGAAGAATGTCCGGTAGATTTTGAAGTGGCTGAGATCCTTAAAGATGATAAACAAACTGGTGAAGCCACAAACCGGTTTAAGATGATAGACAAATTGTTGGAAAAATATACTGCGGAACTCGTTTCTCTGCTTATCAAGTTTCCGCAAACAAGCGAGAACCTGGCAAGGATTGAATTGTTGGAACGGAAATCTGAATCCTTGGAAGTAAGTTGAGGAATCTTGATTCATAAAATAATTCATTTAGAACTTTATAATTTTCTCTTTTATATGATAGTACTGAACGTGTAAGACGTGGTTTGTATTTACAGAATTATCGGAAAACACACAATAGTGGTGGAGGAGATGTTGGCCGCAGCGAAGCTCGTGGAGAGACGTGGCATAATGAGCAAACGACTCCACGTGCTACATCGACTCCTTCGCCGTTGTTGTCGATTGAATAGTCGGCAACACGTTCTGACACACCACTGACCCCAACTGTGAGCGCACCGGCCGCTGGTGACCGACGCACACCGGATCGTCCACCAGAAGAGGTCGACAACGAGAATCTTGGTAATATTTATATCAACCTAGTTGCATTTCCAGGATCTTCCCGTGTCACTGGCACGGGAACAATGGAGGTAACATTTTTGGTCGACGCCGATCTCATCCCAATAAATATCGATAAGGTCCCAAGTAATTAATATACGTTGATCAAGTTACTGTTTATAACTTCATTGTAATATACCGATAAAATGTTTTCTTTCAACTAATTATGATCATGGCATGATCGTTTCGCAGGAAATGACGTTTTCTATAAACAAATGAATGACGCGTGCTTGGAGATATTTGGGCCCACCATCCGAGAAAGGTGGGATAAACAACGGAAATGTTTAAAAGATGAAGTCATGCATCGGGTTGTTGGCCTGTTCGGTGACAAAACCTTTAATAAAGTCGAGATCATGAAAAAGGCTTGTCAACATGTGAAGGTTGTCCGAGACCAATATAGGACACACCTTGAAAAAAACCCTAAGTATGAGAGCCCTCCAATGATTTCACCAATGGAGTGGAGAGCTCTAGTGGATGATGGAAGGGAGAGGGCTCAAAGAAGAGAATGAATGATAACACCAGGCAGGAGGTATGCAATACTTTCCGCATTGTAATTCAAAACCTTATTATTATTGAATATTTCTATATCGAACTTGGAACATCTAATGTATTTCAACACTTGCATAGGCTGCCAGACACATCAAAGGCCACAAAGGAAAGAGTTGAAAAAATAGGTCAGCACAAGCTTGGGCCTGGTGGTTATTCCAATTTCGTGGCATGATTTGTAAGTTTCGAAAAACCAATAATGCATGCAAATAATAAATTGCAATTTTTTTTTCGTTTTATTGCACCGGAAAATGTTAATTAACGACGTTATGCAAATATGCAAGCCAAACGATTCAATGAGCAGCCCACTGAGGAAGACATGAAGCTTGGCTTCAAGGAAGGCTTTGGCGCTGTTGTTGAATGACGAAAAAGCTTGCCTGGACAAACACATTCTTCTAGTACCAATCCATCCGGTGCACAGGTAAATAGAATCTATATACTTTATTGAATATTAATCGCTTGTGCAATCTATTCGTTATAAATACTTGAAAAACAATATTGACTCTGTTTTGAGTAGGAAATCAATGACCCCCCTAATGTCGAGGAGGTAGAACAACAAAACGAAGATCATGCTTCTAATCCTGGTAATGAATTTATTCATATGCTAAAATTTTATGTATAGCATTGCAAATGGTGAACATTAATTGTAGTTCACCATATTTCAACTACAGATCATGTAGAGGGTGAAACTGTACAGGTTGAGCCTGGAAAAGAACATGAACTACATGATGTGGCCACACCAGGTAATAAAACACCTTTGTAATGTTTTTTTAAAATGAAATACTTGTCATTACAATATCAAAATACAATGATGTAACATTTTCACATTGTTGCATCAAATCCGAACCCCTTGCCGCAGACATCACCACAAGCGCCTGAGGAAGAACCAAGAACTAAAACAAACTGTCCAAGGGTAGATGCTCCTCTTAGAGTTTATTTACCATTTATAAAGAGAAGAAAAACTGCTAGTAAAAAGAAGTGACTCGAAAAATGTACTCGTCTAATTATTTTTTATAACAATATATCGTCCATGATTTTTGGCCTAATGAATGAATGAATGGTTTAATGGTTTAATGATTCAGTGTAGTAAACTATTACCTTTATTGAATGTTAGTTTTTATTGAATGAATGTGTTGACTGAATGAATGAATGTGTTGACTGGATGAATGAATGGTTTATTGAATGTTATCTTTTATTGTATGAATGTGTTGACTGAATGAAACAATGGTTTAATGAATGTTAGGCTTTATTGAATGAATGGTAGATGAAAGTTCATAATGAAATATGGATGAATTTGCACGTATTTGTTTTTTTCAAGTACATACATTGGGTATGGGGAATTGAGAGTGATGTGAGGGGGGGGAGGGGCCATAAGAGCTTCCAACTTCACGTGGTTGGCCATGTTCAGTAGAGAATATTAAATTATTCTCGAAACAGAGAGGAGCTCAATGAATGGCTACGATGTTGGCTTTCTACAACCCACTAGCATGTCATCTAAATTTTGACAATTTCTTGGAGCTTGTTGTGATGTTTGGTTGCTCATCATAACCAATTTCGAGTTTCCACAACTTCAAAGGCTAAGTAAATGATGCACTAGAATCAATATCTTTAACCTTCTCTTTAATTTCATTGGAATCAATATCCTTAACCTTACATTGAACCCTTCCAAAATGGTCTATTTACCATTGAATCCTGGCTTCTGAAGCATGATATTTGCAACTAATCTAGCATACACCAACAACAATTAGAAACATGCTGCATGTTGTCAATGTTCATCATTTTTTATGGCTGCAACTTAACTAAGGATATTCGAACCTGCGACCTATGTCTAGTCCCAAGGCTAAAACCTTCAAGCTTGAAGTGCAACTGACAATGGGAGACCACCTTCAAGTAGCTTGATTCATTCTGCATGCATTTCATAGTGGGAGACGACGGGCTACCACCTTGCTTGATTCATTATGCATGCATTTCACTATGCAACAGTCTCAATTCCCCTCTGCGCTTTCCCTAAATTAGTTTCTTGATTCAACATGACCCACGCCTGCCGTCCAAAGAGTGTTTCCAGCGGTCTAGAGTTTCATCCTGGCAATGGTGACGATTCATGGTATTATGTTTCCCTTTGGCTGCAATATGACAAACTCAAAGCTCTCATATGAAGGTTTGTCTGACAAATGTGATGGTTTCGGTTTCTCGATTCAGCATGACCCAAACAGTCACATTTTTTAGACAAACCTTCGCAGTGGACTATGAGTTTTCCATATTGCAGCTGAAGGGAAACATAATACCATGAATTGTCACCATTTCCAGGATGAAACTCAAGACCGTTGGCAACACTCCTTGGACGGCGGGCATGGGTCATATTGAATTGAGACACTAATTCAGGAAAAACGCAGTGAATCTGAGACCATTGCATAGTGAAATGCATGCAGAATGAATGAAGAGTACTAGGTATCGAGAGAAATGGTTGTGGGACTTCGTATGAGAGTAAATGGTGATGGGAATTGATTTCCAAAGTCAGGCTTGAAGTTGGTAGCCTTGGGACTAGACATAGGTCGCAGGTTCGAATCTCCTCAGTTTAGTTCGTACCCGGTTATTCTTTCGATGCAAATTATAGATTTTATTTATTTTCCTATGTCAACTTTACGTATCCCTTTATGTGTTTTCATTATTTTCCTTTTTTAACATTATGTATCCCCTTTTGATAATCGGAATTGTTAATATCGAGTCACTCGAGAATGAACGTAAAGAGGATTTCCACGGAAATATTTTCCATCCAAACTTATCAAGTGTACTTTTAGGTCAAAAATATTCTTGTAACAAAGCGATGAAAGATCTTAGAAGCAAATGTAACAAAGCCCTTAAAGAAGTTCGTGTAACATAGTGGTTTATGTTTTCAAGAATCATTCCTTTTATCCACTATGTTTTCTTTTGTTGCACTTTCAAATTCATCTGCAATGATATCAACACACTACACATTATGGGAATAAGACATTCACATTTGCATCTTCCACTACTACATCTAATTAAATATCATCTCCTTGCAACTCCACCATTGTAACACCACTCTCTTATATAGTGTCATCTTCTACAACAACACCACTCACTCTTGCAACATATATCCATTACAACTTTTCCATTGTTTATTGACTTTCTTGTACAAGCTCGACCTTTACCCTCAATCTTTTCCTTATTGTATTTTGCTACAATCAATTCTTCTACACCTTTACTTGACTTGATAGCTTGAATATTAAATAATGCTAAGTATGGTTTTAGCTTGGAGTGAACACTTAGATTTGTCGTTTCAAGTTTGATAATAAAAGCCACCTTTTAAATAATGGACTATTATAATAATTAGAAATATTTTCAACTTTATTATAAAGGTAAAGTTAAATTATTATATTAAAATCATATATAATTTATAAATGATTTTATAATAATAATTTAAACTTATTTGGCAAAATATTTTCAACTTTATTATAAACGTAAAGTTAAATTATTATATTAAAATCATATATAATTTATAAATGATTTTATAATAATAATTTAAACTTTTTTGGCTTTGAACAAGAATGAGGCATGGGACAACTTCAGGCATGGTACAACTTGGCATTTGCAATGAAGTAGGAAGGTTATAATAGACCTTAATTTGGACAATGAAAGGCAATGGTCGTTTAAACATGACTTCACAAAGTTCAAGACTCCGAGGGTGTAGTAGAAAAGAAAAAGAGGAATTGTAGCAACATACAATTCCAAACAATTTTTTTTTTCCATAGGTGTCGGATAACCGACGGCCATGGCAAAGAAAATCGATGACTTCGCCATAGATCCGACGGCCAATGACGTCGGTGCTCAGTCATTTTCAAGTGGGATAGGCGTCGGTTTTCCGACCTCCACAGTGCACAAAATCGATGACTTTGCCATAGCTCCGACGTCAAAAGACGTCGGTGCTCAGCCATTTTCAGTTGTGAGAGCCATCGGTTTTTTGACCTCCACAGTGAAAAATACCGACGACTATGCCATAGATCCGACAGCAAAAGACGTCAGATCCAAGCCATTTTTAGTTGTGAGGGGCGTTGGTTTTTCGACCGCCACAGTGAAAAATACCGATGATTGTGCTATAGATCCGACAGCCAAAGACGTCGGATCCAAGTCCTTTTCAGTTGTGAGGGGCATCGGTTATCCAACCGCCAGAAATGTCGAATAACCGACGAAGTCCGAGCCATTGGTTTTAATCCGAAATTGGATCGACGTTAAAAAATTACTGAGGTTGTTAGATAGTCGACCACAAAATGTAGAAAATCCGACTCTTTGGCCGTCGGATTTTGGGTCCAAAAAACCTAGTGAGCAGATAGGGGGTTAAAGGGTTTTATGGGTTATGGGATTTAGGGGTCAATGGTTAGGGGATAGGGTTTAAGGGGTTATGGGTTAAGGACCAATCAATTAAAGGTTTGATTGTTTATAGGGGTTAAGGGATTAAGGATTTAGGAGTTTAGAGATTTGGGATTTAAGTATTATGGGTTAGGTTTTTTAGGGGTTAGGTTGTTTAGGGATTAGGTTGTTTAGGGGTTAGGGGTGGAGTAGGTCTTAAGGGTTAGAGGTTGTGGGATTAGAGGTAAAGTGGTTAAGGGATTTAAGGGTTAGGGGCTTTATGGGTTAAGGGATTAGTGCTCTAAGGTTAGGTTCTTAGGCTTTATGAGGTTAGGCATTAATGGTGAAGAGGTAAAAGGGTTAAAGGCTTATAAGTGGTAAACTAGAGCTTAGAGGCTAATGCACAAGCCCAAGAGAGACTTCCAAAGTCAAAAGAGGAGAGAACAATCCCAAGGGAGAGAGATCAAGAAAACATAGAGCTCTCATGCAAACAAAGAGCGCACATCCAAACGTAGAGTGCACAAGAAAATGCAGGTTACTCTGGCACAAGGGAGGTCACACATGCAAACGCAGTGTAGAGGTAACCAATTATTTTACCTCTATAGGGTAAACTAGAGCTTAGAGGCCAATGGTTAAACGATTAGAGGTAAATAATTAAAGGAATTAAGGGCTTTAGGGGTTAGGGGCGTTAGGGAAAAAGGAATTTAGGGCTCTAGGGTTAGGGGGTTAGGTTTTAAGTGGTTAGGCATTAAAGACTTAGGTGCTATAGTGTTAAGGGATTATAAGGGGTTAAGTTCTTAGGGTGTTAGAGGATAAGGACTACAAGAATGGGATATAAGGGGACTAGGGATTTAAGGATTAGGATATTTATAAGTTAAGGGATTTAGGGAATGACTATTAGTGGGGTAAGGTATAAAAGGTTAGGATTAAGTGTCAAGGGATTAAAGTGTTAAGGGATTATGTGTTAAGGGATTAGGTGATTAGGGTTTTGGGGATTTAGGTTGTTTGGGGCTTATGACTTATGGGTTTAGGGATTTAATTTTATCCCTCCTCATTCCTCTCTCCACCTCCATAAATTTATGTCCCTTGCTCCCCCTCTTGTATCCCCTCTCTCTCTCTCTCTCTCTCACCCCTTATCTCCATTCAACACTTAACAAATAGTTTATGTGGTTTATAACGCTAAAGCGTTTTGTAACTCCAAAACGCTAGAGCGTTTTGGTTCTCCAAAACACTAGAGCGTTTTGGTTCTTCAAAATGCTAGAGCATTTTGGTTGACACTAAGCACGGGAATAATTAAATTCAAACAAAACGCATGAGCGTTCCTTAGCGCCTAAAACATGCCTCCTCACGTGCTCGTGTGTCATCCACAGTTCTATGTGGTTGGTTTGGGATTACCAAACCTGTTCAATGGATTGTGCTAAACAATAGCTAATTGGGCATTTCCACCATTTTTCTCAATATGTCTGTCTTTCACCACTCTTTACGGTATGACATGCACAACCATTTTTTTACTAAATTTTAGGCATAGATAGAATTTTATATGCAGATTCAAAATATGTATTGTTTTTAAAAAAATATTAATTTTTTCTATTCTTTTCATAATTTTCTTCTATCATCACTCCTGAAGTAAAAAAAACATGTTGTTAGTGTTTCTTCCGTAAATTTTTCATTTCACAACCATTTAAAAATAAATTGTATGGTGCACTAGTAGACACTGACCTCTATGCTCTATAAAAAATACCAAGTCGAAATGATTGTATTTAGACCTTCAAATGTTGCACCCACATTTGACGTACCATTCTCGAGGTTTGGTCACTTAGATAATTAAAAAATAAATAAAAATTAAACATTTAATTTTGGAAAAATAGTGTTGCACTAATTCTACGTGTTCTCTACATGTATACCAAATTTTGTAGCCCGAAACCATAATTTAGGCATTCAAATGTTACACCCACAAAAACATATACCTTATCATTTGACAAAATAATAAAAAGTGGCTTTTAGAAAAGATGAAATTTGACATAGTTATGTAAATTTTCAATACATAAAACTTATATATTAGGAAACGTGATTCAATTTCCTACATTTCAGCTTTTTTACTCAATTCAATATATCTTGTGTAAGTATCTCAAAAAATCCAAGTAAGTTGAGGGATGCATGATTTTTCATTTTTCTATTACATCTAACGCACCAAAAGTGACCCTCATTAGCTTGCACTCATCCACAAACAATAATTTTCCTTTACTTAGATCTATTCATTGTTCATATTCTCTCTCAATTTGTTTCTTCTCCCTTGGAAGAGAAGCAAAACGTTTTTTCACTAGGAATGCCAAGAGATTCCCATCTATTTTCCACCTAGCAAGCCCAACTATGTTTTTCCTTTTAGGGGATTGAATACATGAATAGATCATTTTAATATTTGGCGGGTACATGGATATGGTTGTACATTACATGAAGCAAAAATCTAACTGCGAATGAACATTGTATGAACAAGTTATAGCAATATTGCATCTTCATCCATTCACATTTTTTAGGGGTGGAAGAATATCTTTAAGGCTTGAATTTGGTGGAAACATGTCTGACTTCACCCCATTATGTTAAAAATATAATTTTAAACCTTGCATTCAAGATAACTGTGATAATGAACCTACAATCCACATCATGCCTTGATTCTAAAACATCTTTGCATGCACCATTTGGTGACTTCAAAATTTTTAACTCCACTCAAGGTTAGACATAAAAATTGGATTCAATACACCATAACCATTTTGGATCACTCCCCCTCCTTTTTCCTCTCCATCTCCTCTCCTTCTTCCTTCTTTGTATTTCCCTTTTTTTTTCTCCCACCCTCCTCTTCTTATTCCTTTTTATTATCCCTCCCCCTCTCTTATTTCCTCTTCTTTTTATTATTTGTGTCCTGTATGTTTGTAGGGACCCCCCTTTCCGAGTCCTACTTAGAAAATTATTAAAAACTTAAAAACACAATATAACCATTATGATGCATAATCATTAATAAAAATTATCAAATTCAAGAACTAACAAAACACAAAACCTGTTACTGCAGGTCGAATCTGTTGTTGGAGGAGTAGTCGTCGCTAACCGATCCAGCTTACTCTTTTGTCGTCCGCTTCACACGTTGGATCCCTCCAGCAAATCTCGTTTAACCATAGGTGAAGCAACCATTAGCTTCGCCACCAACTGTAGGCTTATTCTTTCAGTCACATAGCCACCCCCAAGCTTCGGGGTCGTAGAGCTCACACACACCAAAACTAGAGACCCAAAAGTAGGCTTCCCCCCCCCCCACCAAGATCTCTTTCCAAACTCCAATAGCAGCAATTCAATGAATTACACACACATTACGATCACCATCCAGCCATAGGGTCCCTTTCCCTTTCCTCAAGCCTTCCTTAAATGGAAAAATTCATTGTGATACATGTCGCTTCATGCAAAAATGCCTAATTTTTAATTATTCAAATGTAATTTAGCTCACCCATCCATGTGTCAGATTTCCAAGAGGGTGCACCTACATTCCTAAATTTACTCAAGTTTGTCCCCCTTGATGTTCAATCTAGTTTCTATTTTTGTGGGTGCAAGTGGTGTTAATTCAATACTAAAGCTTAGTATTCCATTAGCTCCTAAAACCATATTTTCTATTATTTTAATTACCAAAAATGCATTTCATGTGCAAATGGCCTAAATGCAATTTATAATTTTTTATGCATAATGTTCATCAATTATTTCCATCTAGGATCTAGGTACCACACCGTTGGGTCCATATGTCCTTTATGTTCTTTCGTTGATACGGTACCACACCATCGGGTCCATTCGTCTTTCATTTTTGTTTATCGACAAGGTACCACATCGTCAGGTCCTTTTGTCTGTCATTTCCATTTATCGACGAGGTACCACATCGTCGGGCCCTTTCGTCCGTCATTTTCGTTTATCGACAAGGTACCACATCGTCGAGTCCTTTCGTCGATACCTCTTCGTTGCATCTGATTTGCAGGAACATCGTGTAGGGATTTAGGATTTGTTGCCTTCAATCCTCTGTCTACACGCTATTGGAGACTAATGGTGCTGAGGAGTAATTTCGTTCTTACTGCGTGCCCCCCAACTCATACGTGATCAACTCTGTCATGGTCCACTTCACACAACTTCACGCATCCCTGAGTAAGCGACTAAGGGATTTTGAACTCGGCCGTGGAATTCCATAGGAAGTCGACACCGTCATCGTTCTTCCTTGTGTGATTTATTCGTACTCTACGACCCCTTTATTTCCTTTGTGATTCTGTTGGTGAACCGTTTCACCTGTCGCTACACACATGCTCAAAAGCACACATTAATAGCTTTTTTCTCATTCATCATAGCCTATTTCAAAATCCGCTAGTCGTTAAGCATCATAATTTATCCATAATCATCGTAATTCATTCCATAAACTGTTAATCGTCAATCCAACATGCATTTCTTTCACTCACATCATATATTTCCTAACATAGCTAATCGTTAAGCAGTGTATTCATGTGTACACATCATATATTCCATAAAACAGTAAATCATTAAGCAAGCATACATTTATTCATCAATTTGTGTTGGAGAAAACTCACTATGGCTTGGGATACCACTACAGTCAGCTGACTACCAGAAATCAACTCAATTCTCAGAACTATGCTATTATAAATGACAATGCTAAGATAATGGAAAATGTAACCAACCTCGATCCAAACGTTTGATGTAGATCCCCGTTGGAGCTTTTCCAATCCGTGCACTTGAATCTGCAAATTAATCTTGACATCCAATATACAACAAGTACATAATATATATAAACGACATTAACATCATCAATAGCAATGGTCCATGATATAACAAGTAAATGCAACCCAATGTAAGATAAACAACATTTACAACATTAATGGACGAGAATATGAGTATTTCTATTAATAAACAAGAAGAAGTACAATATGATACAACCTCTTGCCAGCAACCAATCTGAACCAAGATCTGGATCAATCCACTTGTGCCTCCACCACTTCAATCCTCCATGAATGGCAAACTCAAACTAGATAGGAGTTTGGAAGGTGAACATAAAGGGTTCACAACTACAAGGATCAATGAGTGTAGACTCAATATAGCGCAAAAATACACTAGAGTTCTCTTGATCTTCTTTCTCCTCCAGTCCATAAGCCATATGTGCTCAATATATAGTCTTCTCAAAGGTAAGTGAAAGGACACATCGAGACGTTTCTTGGGAAGATGGAGAGCCAAAGGTCACCCAGTGACCACTTTTTGGGAGTAAAAAGTAATAAACTAGTGATTTTTACCATTTTACATGCTACCCGCGGGCTATATAGATGCAACTCATGGGTACACCTGCTATAGTGATGCAACAAGCGGGTAGGAATAAAAATAGGAAAAAATAGTATCTGAAGGATATAAAGTGGATCTCAGTCAGTGAAATGGATCCTCCAGGCCAAAGAATGTTGGTGCTCACAGGGTGGAATATTACGTTGTAACAGATGCCCCCTAATGTGTGAGGTTAGATACTGATGCTACGATGGCCGAAATACATTATAAAACTCAGAATTGGAGTGATGGAGACAGAAGTGGAAAGAGCAGCTCACTTTATCCCTGAGTACATATTAGTAGTACAACAATCTGATACAATGGCCATGAATAGGCAGTACATAATGAATACATGTCATAAGTGATCATAGCCATGATCCCTCTACAGTAAGATATGGTCTCCTGTTCAAAAGGAAACAACTGGTGTGGAATGGAGGTACAAACTGTTGATATCTGAGAGGTGATATCTCAGATGTAAAGTCAAATTCATAGGTAGCATACTGAAAGCCACTATCGCCTGGGGTCTTCTACACAAGTCTTCGACAGTGCAAGTCCCATCAAGTGAATAAAGGAGGTGAGGTCGAACCTGATGAGACATCGTCTGATTACCGGTCAATGATGAATACCATTAACAGATGTAAGATGACCCACTGATAATGAAAATGGGCATCAAGGAACAAAGCACAATCATCGGAGTGTGAATAAATGAGTTGAAGTCGAACACTAGGATGAATCCATCGATCAGGGGACATTGATGTATTCCCAAAACTGTCGATGGCGAGAGAACCTGCCACTAATGACTGCAAGCCTCAAGGTACTCAACCGAAATCTAATCCTCAAGTCCCAGAATAAATGGGTTGAAGTCGACGGAACAAGACTCGCTAGAAGGAGGGCATTAATGCATCCCCCATCAACCAGCACAAGGTACCAGCTACGCTGAAAGATTTGGAAGAACTTAGGTGAAACGGACTGACTCAATAAGGATGGTAGACATGCAATAGTCAAGAGATACGAGGAGTGGCCAACACTGGTTTCAGGACTTCCTTTGAACAAGAGCATGAGAAAATGGATAGACTCAGGAAGCATAGACTTGACATAAACTGTGCAATGCAGGAGGCATCACAAAGGGCTCCATAATGACTGGAAGCTTAACTAATCGGTGGAGAAACTGAGATACAAGTACATCTCTTAAGGTCCAACTATAGTCCCGACTCATAGTGTATGGAGTGGAATAAATGCTCTGTTCAAAGGCGACACAACAGCTGCCAACAAGAAGTAGTAACCATAATCTCGTCCGGCTTTTTGGAATATTTGATTTTTTTGGTCTTTTTCATATTTGGGGAAAGCTTGAAAAAGAATAAAATTGCTTATAGTACAACAAGTGAGGGAATGAGTGTCAGATAGCGAGCAGACTAGTCCCAAGCAATGGAACATACCTATGATCAATGCAAGGAAGTGCATGCAGGATGTGGACACTCGGGGGTGTGTTCCCTCAGGGTCAAAAGGACATCAAATTGTGAAGGGAAAATTTAAGCTCTGCAGGGCTTGACAGGGAAAAGTGCTCAGGCACCAAGCTAACAACTGAGTAAGCAGGAGCTAGCACAGGGCTCAAGCGGCAAGCAGGATGATGCAATGCAATCACAATATGATATTACTGAGGGGAGTTCTTAAGAGAGATGGCAAGCATAAGACAAAGTAGAGTATGAATCTTTATCACAATGTCATGGCGTAACTACAAAGGACTCACAATCCTAAGGACAAAAAATGGCATGGGCACCGGAATGTACAAAGGGGTTCTAACTAGGGTATCCATGTTCAAAAAAGCCCTACCGCCACATAACGACACTTCTATAGCAGTGTGAAGGTTCTGTGTCAGTTACGAAGCGGGGTCGCACCTAGGGTTTATGAAAGTGGTCAACAGGTCAAATGCATAATGCACATGGAAATGGCATCTAACCTATATGCTAGGTGTGAAACGTACCTACCGTAGGTGTGAAATGGTCCAGAACAGCTTTCGTCGAAGAAATCTGATTAAAAAATACTACTCCAAGACATCATATTAGTCCAGAACGACATAAAATGGTAGAAACTATAGACAAGTGGGTCCTGAAAATTATAAATAGTAATAAAAAATTACAATTCACAATTCATTTTTACTATTCACCCATTTGGAGCTTTTGGTTAGTTTTCACCTGAAAGTTCAGTTGCCGATTCTGGGAGCTACAAGCGACCGTTCATCGAACCGTCCAGAGCAGGTTGGTAGTCTCACCCATACCTTTCATTTCAATGCTTTCATTTTAGTTTTCAGCGGTGGGATTTTTTGTTTGGCCAAGCCCTAAATGGCTTCAGCACTACCCGTGGGCTATAGCTATGCGGGTCGCGGGTAGGGCATGATACGCACAGTCAACGCAAAGGTTGATCGCGGGTACCCGCACCTGTATACAAATTAGCCCGCGGGTACGACCGTGCAGTTGGTTTTTGAAAAGAAATTGACCAAAATGTTTGTTGTTTCTCACTCCAGGATGGTTCTAGAGTGTAGGGAGAGGGAGCATGACCAAGTAGATGAGGCCGTGCGCAATTATGTGCAAGCACAGCAAGCATTGCAAGCATGTGGGTTATATAAATTTTGGAGTATAGGGGGTATTAGCGACCAAAACCTATTACTCTGCCGCTTGATTGATTACTGGGATGTTGATGCACAGAACTTCAGTCTCAACAGGCAAATCCTCACACTGGAAGTGGAAGACATCTATTTCATAACAGGTTTGTCCCGTCAAGGTGAGACGGCTAGTCTTCGGTCTCGTACTGTGGGTGGTGGGATCACCGTCCAGGATTACATAGCGCGGTATTGTCCCGCAAACACACAAGCGGTGGGAAGTCAGGTGCCCATCAATTCCATAGTAGATCTGAGCATGAAGATCATTGTGGCTACCTTAGTGCGGATCACTGGATCCAAAGCCCTGCACCAGGCATCCAGGCCGGTGATGTTCTATGCATCACAATGCATGCAGCCTATAGTGTTTGATTGGTGTTCCACACTACTGGGGTCTATGAAGACCCAATTAACAGAATGCAAAGAAGGGAAGGCCAAAAACTTCGGGTATGGAAGTATCCTATGCAGCTTCTTCTTTGAGAGAGTTCCGGGGCTTAGTCCGAGGGTGGATGTCCCTCCTCATAGTCTCCGGGATCCAGTCTTGACCCGGTGGGATGAGATCTTGACACGACAGGGTGGTGGCCATCTGGCGTCACCATATACTAAGGAGTTCTTCCACTGGTGGAACCAGCAGGTCATTGCCATAGAGGACTACCCCTATGCAGGGATAGACTTCCGCCAGGATAGGGACATGCCACTCCCACCAGACGCAGCATTCGGAGACATTGGTGAGTACTCTTTTTAGGTTTTTGTTATTAAATTTTTATGGATTTTTTATTATAGATGAAATGCAAAAATATTTTTGGTGGTAGTATCACATGCTAATGGTTGACTGTTTGCTCGCAGACAAAGGTCCAGTGAGACCCGATGGCTTCCCGAAACATGCTCGTCGGGATAGGGGTGATGAGGCAGGTGATGATGCGGCAGGGCGCACTCTACAGACCTTGCGGCGCAACCTAACATGGATGGTTGCCAGGGTTCCACAGATAGAGGTGGTGCGACTACCTAAGGCCATGCAACGCCATCTAGTGGGGGTTCCTGGTGACTGGGTGCGGTTACTGCAGCGGGTGGCCAATGCAGTTCACTATTACTATGAGACACATCCTGTCGAGGTGGCCGCTAAGCCTCCTCGGAGGGAGTAGATATCCTAGGATCTCATTTTTTGTATCGATATGTATATTTTTGAGGGCTACGGGCTCCAGTTTTGTATGACACTACCATTTTTGGACATATTTATATAAAAACTTTGGCTCTCCGGTTCTACTATATGTGTGTATGTACAAATGTATGAATGTCTTCTTTTATTTATGTGCTTCATGGTGAATGTGACAAATGCCAATCTAATACATAGTTAGCGTATGCATCAGATATATGATTAACACTTCTCGGAACATGTATGTATGTAATTGAAACAAAATGGCGTTCCAAGAGTCTTACCCTTAGGAATTTCCAAAGTAACGTAGGATCTCACACACGGTACTGCCCATTCAACCAAGACACAACTAGTTGTGAATCCAGGCGTACTTCTAAAGAATGGATACCATGGGAAATGGCATCCCGAAGTAGCTCAATGATGGCACTATACTCAGCCACGTTGTTAGATGTGGGACCGAGACAAGCACCTCCTGAAGACACAACTAGGTGGTCAGGTGAGAAAATAACCCAGGCAGCAGAAGCAAGCTGTTGCGTATGACGGATAGCACCATCCACGAAACCTAAGAATGTGGGAAACTCTACTGACATCTGTCAAGCAAACGGAAGCGAATCAGCAGACCCAAAAAACCAAAAGAAAGCTAAACTATGTACAGAAGCAACTATACAGTAGTATACAAAAGTATCAGCCTAAACCAGAGGTTCAAGCGTAATACCGCTTGAGGTAGAGCCCATTTCTAGGCTCCTTCAAGACAGTCCCCTCATAGTCTTCTAATTCATAGGCTCCTTTTTCCAGGACATGCCTCACGATGTAAGGACCATGCCACATGGGATTGAACTTGCCTGCCCCCAGGGGTTCTTTAGCTTGGTCATATAAGCGTACAGAGTCACCTTCAGCATACTGTCAGGGACGGAAAGACCTATCATATTGAACCTTGACACGATGTTTTTTAGCATCTATAGCCACAACAGCATCTCGACGTTGCTCGTCAAGTTTCTCAAGGTGGATTAAACATTGCTCAATATCTGTCGTATCAGGGGGGAGCTCTATGACCTGCTTAAGCGAAGGGATTTCGCATTCAATCGGTAAAAGTGACTCCACACCGTGAACTAGCTGGAACGATGAGAATCTAGTGGCAGTCTTGACTGCGGTTCGATATACCCACAAAGCAGGATATAACATGATATGCCAATTGTTCTTGCTTTGTTGGATGGTACGTTGGAGAATGGTCTTCAAAGACTTATTAACTACTTCAACTTGACCATTCACTTGGGGATAGTAGTAAGACAAGTGTTCTTGACGAAACCCAAGCTTGAGAGATAAATCCTCCATCATCTTGTTTTGGAAGTGACTGCCATGGTCAGTGACAATCTCTTTTGGGATACCGAAACGAGTGATAATTTGAATGAACACGAAATGGGCTGTAGTAGCACCATCGGATTTTATGGTAGGCATGGCCTCAGCCCATTTGGAAAAATAATCCACGGCCACTATGATATGGTGATGCCCCCCAGCCGAAGCTGGTTTGCAATCCATGAAATCCACCCCCCATTTAGTGAAGGGACCGACGGTGACGACCGGATGAAGGGGTGCTGGATGCGAGCGTATGTTCCGAGAAAACACCTGGCAAGGGTGACATCTCTTCATACTGTTAATACAATCCTTAAAGATGGAAGGCCAAAAATAACCAGCTCACATAATACGTTGGGCTGTAGCAAGCCTGGATAAGTGACCGCCACACGCCCCAGCATGGAAATCATTAAGTACCCATTCTGCTTCTTCGTGAGTTAAGCAACGACGGAGAATGGAATCCTTTCCTTGGTTATACAAAGTGTCACCGACGATAGTATAGTCTTTAGCGTGATGTTTCACCCGTCGTCGCTCATCTTGTGAATAATGCGGAGGAAACTTCAAAGTTTGGAGATACACAATGAAATCCCCATACCAAGGGTCCTTGGACGAGATAAGAAATAAGTGCTCATCCACAAAGGAATCTTCATGAATGACATCCTCATTAAGTCTCGGAAGGTCCGACATAAGCTCAGCAAATACCAACGATTTCACTGATTTTGCTGAAGCAAAATCGAGATCGAACTCTTGAAGGATCACAATCCATTTATTATACTTACCCCCTATAAGGCATCGTGATAGCACGAACTGAAATGGATTGATGTGAGCTACCACTGTGGTTGTTCTAAGCAAAATGTAATGTCATAACTGTTGGACTGCATGGACAGTCGCAAGCGCCAGCTTTTCTACGTGAGTATACCTTAGCTCAGCATCTACTAGATTTCGACTAAGGTAATAGATAACATGCTCGATGAGCATGTCATCAACCTGAACCAAGACCATGCCAATCGTCTCTTGAGACGCAGCCACATAAAGGATAAAATCTCGTGCGAAGTCTGGTGGACTAAGCACAGGGGCCGATACCAAAGCTTTCTTAAGGGCGTCGAAATACTGCTAGGCTCGCTCATCCTAGATAAAAGGTGTGTCTTTCTTCAATAAGCACGCAAAACCTTTGGTAATATTAGCATAATTAACTACAAATCGACGCAGAAAAGTAGCTCTCCCTTGGAGGCTCTGAAGTTGTAACAAATTACGCGGAGGAGGCAACTAAAGTATTGCCTCAGCTTTTAAAGGATCGACTCTAATACCCTCTTTTGAAACTATGAAGCCCGGAAGGCGACCCGTCCTTACAGTGAAGATGCATTTATTGGGATTCAATCGAATTTTGTAGTGTATACATCGTTCGAGAATCATACGAAGGTGCTCGGGGTGGTCCGCTGTCTTGCGAGAATGGCCAGCAAGATCATCCAAGAAAACCTCCATAATCTTCTTAAGATCGTGAAAGGCGTAGGTCATGGCTCGCTGAAACGTAACTCCGACGTTTTTAAGGCCCAAGGGAATTTTCCGATATGCAAATGTTCCCCATGGACAAATGAATGTCATCTTATGCTGGTCCACGGGTTTGATCTGAATTTGATTATAGCCTAAAAAGCCATTTATGAATGAAAAAATATCACTTCCCGCACAAACATCCAAGATCTGATCAATGAATGGCGTGGGGAAGTTGTCTTTCGGACATGCACGGTTCAAATCTCTAAAATCGGTGCATACACGGATAGTTCCCTGCTTCTTATCCACAGGAACAGGGTTTGACACCCATTCGATAAGGGGAACGGGGTAGATGAAACCGGCTTTGAGCAGTTTCTCCACCTCTGCCTTGATAGCAGCTACCTTCCTAGGGTTCACAGCACGTAAGCGTTGTCGAACCGATTTAGCATTAGGATACGTTCTAATCTCATCTTCAACAATGCGGGGGTATATTCCTGGCATCTCCTCATATGACCAGGCGAAAGCTTCCCGAAGTTCCGTAAACAATTCAGTGTAAATAGAAATCTCCTCAGGAGTGCAATCGGCACCGATGTAAACATTCTCCACCTTTCAGGGAGTACAAGAGATGTTGATCGACATGGTTGGGGAAATATTGGCCATATTCCCCTCCGCAAAAACATCATGCAACTCTAAAAGAGCCACAGGGTGACCAACCATCTCTGCTAGAGTCATCCTAAACTCTTCTTGTTCAACGAGCTCGAGGTTGGGAAGGAAATAAGAGCGATGATGCATATCCTCCCAAGGCCTCTCACTACCACACATGGCCTCCATAATGGCTTTATCAGATGGCAAAGTATCATCAAGGAAATCGTGTGAACAAGACGAGTTGGCTGCCCAAACTGGCAGCATAACGGGATCTTCTTCGACTGTCTGGGAAGAAGAGAGATCCGGTTCTGCAGTGGCTTGTTGTATATGCTCATAAGCAAGCTCAGCTACAAACAAGGGCACAGACATCCCGATGTGCGTAATGTCTCCAGACGTAGGACTCGTGGACGGTAAAGTCCATGGATCAATACAATAGGAAGTATGAAATGGCATATTATGCGAAGGAGGAGACGCATCGTCGGAAATGGTTCCGATAAAGTTCACAGGTGCAAAAAGAGTATAAGTTACCATAAATGAAGGGTACATACCAACACCTATGTTCCCAATTTCCGGCTGAGAATCAGTAACTTGCGGGACTATGGATCCCATGGATGTTGTGGAAGGAGTGTTAACAAAATCCAGCTGATCGATGGTCACAATCTTGCCTTCATGGGGAAAGAAGATAACTCTTAATACAGTGGACGCGACAGCCTTCATAGCGTACATCCAATTCTGACCCAGTAAAAGGTTGTAGTCAATGGGCATATCAACCACCTCGACTTCAATAGGCACAGACTTCCCTCCCAAGCAGACAACAAGGGAAGGGATAATTCCATGTGGCTTAAAAGACCGATCGTTGAATGCAGTGAGCGTGGTTCTATACGCGAGAAGAGGAGGAGAGCCAAGAGTTTTCCAACAAGTTAACGACATTACTGACACGGAAGCACCTTCATCAACCATAGTACGTTTGACAAAACTCTGAAGGAACACCACCTAGATTTGAAAAGCCATGTGGTAAGGTAAGCGAGGTTGTACATCAGTAGTATCGAACTTGATAACACTAGGATTTCCCCCATCCTGAACTCCTAACGCACTCAAAAGGGCATGCTTCTGAGAAGGACAGGCTTTCAAAAATTCAAGAGCCGACATGGCACACGGAGTTTGGCCCAAATCTTCTACAATGGAGTAGTTCTGGGCGGCTCAAGCATTAGGATTATGCGTAGAGCGCTTGAGAACACCTTTCGGTATCCACGACATATTAGAGGGCTTCTCGATATGCAAGGAATTGTCAGGAGGAGGGGAGGCTCACTCCCCATATTGGGTTGTGGTGCACCATAATCACGTTGACGAGTAGCAACACAAACCTCCGATTGAACCATGTTCACACATCCATAACCACTACTATTGGAAGAAGCCATTGCTATTTCATTAGTTCCGTAACCATTGGTGGGAGCATGCGAAGCCATGTTTTGATGATGAGGAAGGGGATCCTTCAACACAGCTGGGCTCTGTGCCAAATGCTTCGATGCTTCTTCTATTCGAGGACATAAGTGAGTAAGATGATCTTCCCCACAGAGTTTGCAAGGGAATTTCACCTTACGCCTAGGTTTACGATCCTCACCATCATTTCCACCTTCCCGAGGAGGGTTGGCATTCTCTTTACGAGGAGTATTACGATTTCTATTATTGTTACTTCCATTGTTTCCACCCCTATGATTGTTTCTCCCCTTTTTCTTACCACCAAGTTGCTGGTTACCTGACGGTTTCGTTGATTGCACATTGTGTACATCAAACAATGGAGTGGAAGTGGACAAGGTGTGAACCTGTCTAGGGGTAGACTGGTTTAGCGACAAATTTTGCATTTGATTAGCTACCAAGTCCATAGCTCGAGTGCTTGTAGATCCCACGATGCCATTGGCATGTGGTCCAGGAACTGACGTGGGCTCATGTCTTGTTCTCGGTGCGTTAGGAATAATGTCATATAAAATGCTAGACTGAGAGTATAGTAGGTCTAACTACTGGACTTTCAAGATAGCGTGTTCCTCAATCACAATGTTGTACATCGAGACATCCTTAGCAATGTATGGGAGTAGAGACTTAAGGAAGCATTCCAACAGAAATTCTGGAGGAATGTTGGCTTTCACTAATCTTTTCCGTCGACGCCACTCTTGAACGTGGTCAGAAATATGTGTGGCCTTATTCTGACAAAAAGTAGACAACAGTTCAGTACCAGTGTCATAACAAACCGACAACTAGAAATGGTCCAAGAAAACCAAAGCAATCTCGTTGAATCCCCTATAGGTTTTCCTGGGCAACTCCACATACCATTTCATAGCTTTCCCCGTGAGGGTGCATTGAAATAGTCGTAATCTAATGGAATCATGATTCAATGCATTGGAGGAACACCAAAGGTGAAACGTTGTGACATGATCACCCGGATCCTCACCACCTTTCCCCTCAAACTTAGGAATGCCCGAAGGGAGCTTGGTAGGGTCCGGGGGCCAACTAGGGTTGTGACACACCGGATCATTCGTGAGCCTCGAAAGATCTGGAAGATTCAGACGTGCAAGGAACGGGAGCTGCGGCTGGAAAGCTTGATTATAAGCTCCCATAAAAGGTTGGTTGAACGGAACCGGATTATAAGGTGTACCAAAAGCTTGACCATGAGCATTAAACTGTTGATAATGAGGACCTGGTGGACCATAAGCTTGACCATGGCCATAGGGTTGATAACCTCCTCCGACCTGAACCATATGAGAGTAAGCAGGCATATGTGTGTTTTGAGTGCCGTACTGAGGTGGGTTGAACTGATGTCCAGCACCGTCTGTGTTGTAGTAAGGGTTTCCACCATAAGTATGGGGCATATACGTACTATTCGTAGCGGGAACCGAGTTGTAATGACCATAATGGTGAGGTATGTCCCCACCCCCTGCATTAGGATAGCGTGAACAGTCGTGTGGTGACCATAAGAATGAGAAGTATTCCCAACCCCAACGTTGGTGTTACTAGTAGTAGGAATGGTGGCGTTATGATCACGAGGATAAGATATATTCCCACCTCCTACATTAGCATTACTAGTAGTGGTGGTGGATGCAAAAGTGTGTGGTACTTGTCCACCCCCATAGTTAGGAGGAGCATTAACATTTGCGAAAGTGGCCCTGGGTTTACAGGTAGCAATATGTGTGTTCGGTGGTGGATGGTGAGTTTGGTTTCGAACAGTGTTCCTATTAGGTGGGGCAGTCGTAGGAGGTGGTCTTCTTCCAACATTAGCATTGTTAGGAGGATTATGACCAGTCCTCATATTATGTGCGTGAGTGGACAATGTGGTGCCCCTGGCGAGGGTATTTCTCCCAGTGGGTGCAATGTTGCTAACACCATGACTAGTGCCATCATGACTACCAAAAGCAGGGGGAGGATCAACTGTACTGAAACCGGGCATACTATATGGGAATGGGTTAACATTGATCGTAGGATCTTCGTCTTCATCTTTAGGTAAGGTTGTCATCCCATAAAGATAATTATCCAAATTCAAAGGATCGAACGGATCGTTCTCAAGTGGATTCGTCCAAATAGAACCGGGTTGAGTCTCAAGTGGATCACCCCCCCAGTCCTCACGAGGTGTGGGGGTATCTGTAGTATGTTCGACTCCATCTGATGGAATCATGGGGATGTTCTCCGTGTCGGAATGTGCAACAGCCATAATGTCGACTAAGTATGTCTCATAAGAATATAAAGACTCAGAGGCCCGCCGATGTCCTCAAGCGGCACGGCGTGAAAACTCGACCGGTTTTAAAAACCAACTAATCGACGGGAACGGCGGAGAGTAGGACTCCGCGCCACAATATCTCCAAAGAGAAAATCAAATCACAACATATCCTACGGCCAACTATCGATCAAGAATATTAAATCAAAAGCACACACCCAGAGAAACTACAGCCAAGAGCAGACAAACAGATTGGCTAAATGAGCTCTCGACACTAGAGCCAGTATGTCTCGCCTAGGAGAGGCTTGAGACTCCCAAACTATAGCTGGAGGTAACAGAATCAATTATAGAGACACCCAGGCTTCACTGCATGTACAGGGTCAATTCCACTGCACAAACACAACTGTTCTGTCCAATCCCTATCTGACTCAGGACACAAACAGCATAACCACTGCAAGTACCCTATGCAATACCTAGGTAAGGCAACTATGGTCACCGCAATATAACCAATGCTCAGGGGGACAGTCGCAGGTGGGATCCGTCGTATGGGCAGGGTAGCTAAGCCCAAAGCATAAGAGGATGAACCTTCGGTACCCCCAGATATGAACAAACCCTGGAAATATCTCCCACATTCGGTCGGTATTAGAGGGATATCCCTTCAACCAACCTCCCGTGACCTCATGCTTAACTCTGGTTTGAGTAGAGCTTCCTGTTAACACCCAAAAAGTGCTCACTAGCTCATTTCCTTATTCACGTGACCCATTTGTCCACTTTTTCATCATTTGAGCCTCTAAAGCCATCAAAAGGTCACCAAAAGACCTTAATACACCCCTTTTTCCACTCAAAATGAATATTTTTCCTCAAAAAGCATAAAAAACCCTCAGAAAGGGTCCAAAATTCTCAAAAATATTAAAAAGGGAATAAAAATATTCAAAATATTCAAAAAAGGAAAAAGGAGGGAAAAGGTACCTAAACCATGTTGGTCAATACCATTGGTTTCCTCAAAACCATAATGGTATTCTCCACCACTGTTATGTAGAATTTTGTCCTACGGATAAGCCAAAACTCTCTTAACTTTAAAGCAGACTTTAAACTAACTCTAAAGCAAGAAACAAGTCAAAACAAATGCTACCTTGAAATTCTTGAATTAACTTTTACAGCAAGATTAAATGTATTTAGGAATTATGAGAGATGAGACACACCTTCCAACCGACGTTTGTCCCGCTTGTAGCTCTAGATCCAAAGCTCCGATGTAGAACCTGTTAAGATCAATCAAAGAACAAACATGCAAACTTCCAAATACCTTGAATGTAAAGGTTAGATTCAAATCCAGATTAGATACATTTCATGCTAAGAACTTATACTAAAACACATGAAATGGGAAAGACAAGACAAGTTATCTTATTACAACTTGAAGAATGCTTACATAGGTTGCTTGATTCCCAAGCCAATCCTTCAGCTCCAAGTGTCTTCTCCTCTAGCTATCTCCGCAATGCTGCAAGATCATAAGTTTGGTACTTCAAGAGTCCTCTCTCTTCCCCATGGAATGCCTCTCTTTTATAGTGTATGGTAGGGTTAACCAACAAGAGAGATAGGTGGATCTATGGAGAGATAAGTGGATCAAGGTTTCTAATCACAGAAAGTGAGTTGGGATCGAATCAGGGACCCCAATCTTCCACTATCTTCGAAAATCCAAAATCCCACAAGCCATGGAAAAAAGGCTAATTAAAGAGTACCGCACCCTGTAGTCTTAGCACAACGCGGTACTACCGCGTTTTGTGGAAACATCATAGCGCGGTAGTGTGGAGTACCGCGCGCGGATAAATGAGCAAGGCGCGGTAGTGTAAGTAAATAAAGTCAAATAAAGTCTCAGCTGGGTCAGAACTCGTCAGGGTAGATTTACTTTCAAGGTTCATTCATCTTCTGGGTGGTTCAAACAGCAGGGGAAGTGTCGTCAACTCTGTTTGTGGTGGAGATGTGACACTGTGGAATATAGAGGTATAACAGTACTGTCAAACACGAGGAAACCTGCCATTGAGGCATGCAGGTACCAAGGTACTAATGGTTGATTCCTAAGTCTAATTCCCGGATAGTGATTTGGTGTCGACAGGAATAGACTCGTCGAAGGTGGGCCATGATGTTTCCCACATCATCGACACGAAATCGGCACGAACGATAAGATGATGGAACCATGGAGTATGTATTGACACAGCGGAGGCCTGACACAATGAACGACTCAAAACAATGCAACCCTTTGAACATATAAAGGCATGTAACAGGACTTGGCAGCAGGGATTATTGACAAAATAGAGGATAGACACCGGATGAGTAGGCTCGTGGCCAGGGAGATGACTCATGATGATGACCATAACTCAGTGAAAAATGGATACCCAATATAGACAAGAGACGGACACATGCCATGTTCAAAGTTAACGACTGACAAGCTGCCATAAATAAACTTGACGCATCCCCCCATATTTCCCCGACATGATAGACGAGTACCTCTTTCTTGTTTTGCGAGCTTGAAGAGGATAGCAGATGCTCGGTGTAGCTCATCTGATGGATGAGTCCAATCTCACATGTTTTAAGAACCTGAGAAAAGAGGGGTTCATCCCAAAGTGGGTCCTTCGATGTTAACATTTTAACGAGTCCAAGGAAGGAAAACTCGGTAGTTTTTCATATTTAGAGAGCCTGAAAAACTTAAAGGAAGCTCCATAATGTACTTTTTCGTAAAATTTAGTCCCTCGATCCCGAAAAAGTGTAAAACAATTCCCGAGAGAACTCTCCCAGCCGAGATTGACTGAGGTATACCTTTCTCGTAAATAGTCTAGACGGGCCGAAAAAGGGGTAACCTATCACCGAATAGATGACCTTTCAAATACTTTTACAAGTGTGAAAGAGTCAAGATCACTTGGCAAT
This sequence comes from Larix kaempferi, assembly GCA_027924585.1. Taxonomy (NCBI): domain Eukaryota; kingdom Viridiplantae; phylum Streptophyta; class Pinopsida; order Pinales; family Pinaceae; genus Larix; species Larix kaempferi. The sequence goes on along the minus strand of BSBM01000865.1, from coordinate 4,353,818 downwards.
CTTTTCAATTTTAAGGAGTCTGAAAAGAGCTTAACTATGGACTCCTATGGTCTTTTTCGTAATTTTTTATTATTCTGGTCCGAAAAAAGAATAAAATACAACCAGGATAATACTTTCCTCGTCGTTTAACGAGCATGAGTAAAGCTGACTGTACTCGACACCATTTACTTGAGTTTGACAAGCACGACACGGGTGTAAAAGCGCTTGGAATCTTTTTCAAGTTTTAAATCCAGAGCACGAAAAAGATAAAGTGGGCTCAAAAATGAAGGTCAGATTATGAATAAACACCAATGTGAATGTATCGCGTTTTTACCGAGGATCCTGTCAATAAATGCTCAAAAACTGGACATTAGCAATGTGAACAAGGTTTTATTTTAACTATTTAAAATAATAATTAAAAAAATATATTTGAAAATGCTATATAAGGAATAGTTAAAAATAGAAATTACTATTCATTTGTGTTTTTTACCCAAAGGAGAAATTTTCACCTGTTTAGGAGCAAGATTTCAAGGATCCATATCGGGAGTTCTAGGACACCATTTCGACAGCCGTCTGCGCCAGGTGAGAGTTCTTGGGCCCCTCTTTCATTTTATGTAAGAATTTTTTGCTTTCACCAGGAAAATTTTGATTTTTGGGCAAGCCCTTTTAGGCAAAAATCGCCCTTCACACTACCGCGTGGGGGCTCTATCGAAAAATGCGGTACTGTCTAACAGTACCGCGCTGGAGCTCCAAACAGATGCGCGGTAGTGTGGAGTGCCGCACGGTAGAATGTCCCTCAGGCGCGGTAGAGGCGAATTTTTAGTTCAAGAAATCAAATTTTCTCCGATTTTCTGCTGGAAGTAAGTTGCTAAATAGTTACTAACTGCTTTGTTTGACCTTTTGCAGGGTTTTGCAACTTATTTGAAGCAAAATGGTAAGCTGGAAAGAAAGAGAGCACAAAGTGGATGATTTTGTAGCCGAAAATGACTTACCAACCATGACCGCATTGTGAGAATGTGGTTTGTTAAAGTTCTTTAAAACCAAAGGGATCCGTCAACAACCTAAGCTTCTCACTCATCTCATCCAGTTGTGGGACCCTGACACTCGAGTTTTCCGTGTGGGGGAGCATGTCCTTGAAATTCAAGTTGAGGATATTTATTTACTCACGGGCCTCTCGAAAAGAGGGGCCCGGGTGAATTTTACCGGATACTCAGCCTCAGAATCAAGTACAGATGACTTGATTGCTCGGTATTGCCATCAGGGTTCAAGTAAGAAGAGTGGGAAGGTGGCCATAAAGGAGGTCATAGAACTTCCTGTAAAAACCGTACTATTCACTATCACGCGTGCAGCAGGAAGTGTGAGTCCACATCAGGCATCTCGCACACAAGTGAACCTTGCAGCAGAGTGTATGGGAGGGACAGTATTTAACTGGTGCGAGGCAGTGTTGTCCAATCTGAAAGAACAGGTGCACAAGTGTAGGGTTGGAAAGAACTCCCAATTCGGCTATGGGAGCATCCTGGTCACCTTTTTTCTGGCGAGGGTGCCACTGTTGCGCCCGCAGATATCTAGACCCCCCCCGTCCACCTACTGAGCCATGGATGGCTCGATGGAGCGATTATGCTGGACATCTCGGGGGACCCCAGTGCTTAGCCTTCGGTGAGGATTTCTTTTCCTGGCTCGAGGAGCAGATAGTTATGATTGATGACTATCCCTACTCCGGGGTAGATTTTCATGAGGATATCGACTTGGCACTGCCAGAGGACGATGATTGGGACGATTCTGGTATGACCTTCATGGATATGTATTTTTTCCTTTTTGAATATTTAATTTTTATTACTTTTTTAGAATGTGTAAAAGATGTTTAATGTATGTTCGCATGCATGTTGCAGACCGTGGACCACAGAGACCAGCTGGGTACTCGCCACTACGTCGTGGTGGTGTTGACCGTCAAGCCGTTCCTGACGAGGAGGAGGATGAAAACGAGGCAGGAGGTGTTCGGGACATTGAGAGGAACTTCCAGGGATTGACTCATGGCATCCCTGCTATGAGGATGGATGACGTCCCTTACCACCTCCAGCGGCATACTGTAGGTGTGCCTGGTCGTATCAATCGACTTCTTCGCAAGGTGGTTCGAGCTATAGTATGTTACCACTAGCAGCGGGAGGAGTCCGATGAGGGACATGATAGGTCTCCTAGGTCTCCATAGATGGTTTCTTGATCTTTTTTGCGGCATGTACACGATATGTAGGCTTTGAGAGCCAGATTTTGTATATATGGGATTTGGTCCCAAATTTTGTCTTTGACACAAACTTTATGTATTTTGGAGAAAACACTTTTATATACAGTGATATGGACCTATTTATGATCTAAATATTTACAATGACTTGTGCATTTTATTTTTTATGATGTGTTTATGTATGGGAAAGATGCCAATCCAAAATGTAATTAGCCAATGAATCAGCTATATAATTGAATTCTCTCGGTATGTGATGATATGTAATAAAATTAAATGATCGTTCCAAGAGGCGTACTCTTCGAAATAAACGAAGTAGCGTAGGATCGCGAACTGTGTAAACACGGTTTAGATGAGAAACCACAAGTTGGGAGTCTAAAAAGACCGATAAGGAGTCAATCTCGAGTGAAGCAACCTCTGTCAAGAGACCAATGACTGCATGGTACTCCGTGATATTATTGGTTGCAGGACCTAAACAATTGGCTCCTAAAGAAATCAACTCGCCAGTGGGGGAATAGATTACCCATGCTGCGGAAGCGAGATTCCGGGTATGTTGGCTTGCACCGTCGGCGAATCCAAAGTAGGCAGACATCTGTGCATAAAGTCACGAGTCAAAGTAAGAGTGGATACATGGGGTCCACACGCACACCAAAAAGAAAGCAAAAGCAAACTAAGTACATTATGTACACAAGTAACCCGCGTAGGGTAACCTCATGCGTAGAAACGTTTGAGGTATAGCCCGTTGTGGGGCCGTGCCAATGGCGTACCATCACAATCGATTAGTTCATAAGCTCCTTTTTCCAAGACACGTTTTACAATAAAGGGGCCGTACCACATAGATTCAAGTTTACCTTTTCCAAGCTTATGATGCATTTGATCGTATGTAAGTACGAGGTCACCCTCATTGAAGATCCGAGGTTGAACGGATTTGTCGTATTGAGCTTTGACGCGTTTTTTGTGAGCTTCATTAGCCAAAGCAGCGTCGCGGCGGGTTTCATCTAGCTTAGCTAGGTATAGAAACCGTTCCTCTTCGGAAGTAGTGTGTGGAAGTAGCTCTATGGCTATCTTGAGTGATGGAATTTCACATTCAATCGGAAGAATGGCTTTTAGGCCGTACACCAGTTGGAATGGTGTAAACCCAGTAGCGCTTTTCACTGAGGTCCGGTAGGCCCATAGTGCTGAGAATAGAGCTAAGTGCTAGTTAGATTTCTGGGTACCCACAATGCGCTGAATCATTCATTTCAGGACTTTGTTAATGGCTTCAACTTGGCCATTAGCTTGTGGGTAATACGGGGTTGAGTTTTCATGGCGAAAACCCAGCTTGGCACTTAGTTCTTCGATCATATGGTTCCTGAAATGGGAACCGTGATCGGTCACAATAGACTGTGGGACACCGAATCTATCTATAATATGATTGAATATGAACTGTGATGCTGTTTTGTCGTCCTCATCATACCTAGGAATCGCTTCAGCCCATTTTGTAAAATAGTCAACAGCTACTATGACATAGCTATGCCCCCCGGCTGAAGTGGGCTTACAGTGCATGAAATCGATGCCCCATTTGGAAAAGGGGCCGACGGCAATGACAGGATGGAGTGGAGTAGGATGCGAGCGTGTTTTGCTATGAAAGAATTGACATGGCGGACACTTCTTGACTGTTTCAATGCAGTCTTTGAAAATTGAGGGCCAGAAGTATCCTGCTCGCGGTATTTTCTGGGCCGTAGCCATCCCAGAGAGATGACCACCACATGCTCTAACGTGGCAGTCATTGAGAATGCGTTCCGCCTCATCTAAGGTCAAACAACGTCGAAGGACGGTGTCGACACCACGTCGATAAAGAGTATCGTTGACTATAAGGTATTATTTTGCGTGATGTCGGATGCGTCGCCGTTCGTCGCAAGTGAGGTCGGGACGGAAGCGTTGGGTTTGGAGATATAAAAGAATATCTCCGTACCACGGATCAGACGTGCTAATGAGGAACAATGATTCGTCAGGAAGAGAATCAATGGGCTCGGGTTGCTCAGTAGCACGGGGCAAGTTACAAATTAATTCCGCGAAGACCAAAGACTTCTTGGACTTAGCCTTGACAAACTCCAAGTCAAACTCTTGAAGGATGACAATCCAACGAGAGTATTTGCCCCCAAGCACCTGACGTGTGAGGATGTAATACATTGGGTTGAAGTCGGCTATAACAGTGGTCCGGCGGAGTAAGATGTAGTGGCGGAATCTCTGGACAGCAAATACTATTGCCAGAGCCAGTTTTTCAACATGTGAATAGTGGGTTTCGGAGTCAAGAAGACTCTTACTGAGATAATATACCACATGTTCTATGCCGTTTTGGTCTTCCTGGACCAGCACCATACCAATGGTGGAAATCGAGGCTGCGAGATAAAGAATGTAGTCCTGTGTGTAATCGGGGGGTTGAACCACAGGATCTTTGGTTAAGGCTGCCTTTAGATTGTCAAAGAAGCGTTGGGCTTCTTCATCCCAAATGAAGGGAACATTCTTCTTGAGAAGCCGCATGTAGCCTTTTGTTATCTCGGACAGATTGCAGATGAAACGGCGTAGAATGTTTGCATGCCCTTGCAAACATTGAAGTTCTGGAATATTGGTGGGTGAAGGCAGGGCTAAGATAGCTGCTACCTTTGCGGGATCTAAACGTATCCCGTCTTTGGAGACTATGAAGCCCAATAGTTTCCCGGCTTCTACACAGAAGACACACTTATGCGGGTTCAAACGTATATTGTAGCGATGGCACCTTTCGAAAATGGCGCTTAAGTGGTCTGGATGGTCTTCCCGAGTTCGAGAGTGAGCGGGAAGGTCATCAAGATATGGTTCTACAATATGTTTGATGTCATGAAATCGTAGGACATCGCCCGTTGGAAAGTTGCCCCGGCATTTTTCAGGCCAAAAGGTAACTTTCGATATGCAAAGATCCCCCAAGGGCAGATAAAGGCCGTTTTGTGCTGGTCGGCTGGGAGGATATCGATCTGATTGTAGCCAGAGAAACCATCCATAAATGAAAAGATGACACTCCCGGCACAGTTATCGATGATCTGGTCGATGAACGGAGTTGGGTAGTTGTCCTTTGGACAAGCCTTGTTCAAATCACGGTAATCAACACAGACCCTAATCGTTCCCTGTTTTTTGGCTACGGGAACGATGTTGGATACCCATTCTATCAATGGGACAGGATAGATAAAACCAGCACGCAAAAGTTTTTCAACTTCTACTTTAATGGCGGCTGCCTTACGAGGATGAATGGGTCGAAGCTTTTGCCGAACAGGTCGGGCGCCAGGGAAAGTTGGGATTTCATGGACCACGATCGAGGGGTCTATCCCTGGCATTTCTTCATAACTCCAAGCGAAAACATCGCGAAAAGTTTTGAAGTAGGCACTATAGAACTCCGTTTCGAGGGGAGTACAAGTTTTGTCGATGTGTACGTTTTCCACGATACCAGGCTTCACTGAAATATCGATGGGAGTGGTTGCCATAAGATTGGCCAAGTTTCCTTCTGAAAATACCTCATCGAGGGAAGTGGGGAACTTGGTTTGAACCATCCCAAGTGAAGTGTTGGGTTTTGTATCAGGCTCAAGTGGCTGAATAGTGGGGAATGAAGATCGATGATGAAAATCTCCCCATGGTGGCTCATCACCACACATAACCTCCATAATTGATTCGTCGGTGGGAAAAATCAAATTGAGAGGATCGAAAAGTGGTGGGTATGGATGAGTTTCAGTCGAGAGCTGTGCCACGATGTGATCAGTAGAACAGTTGACCCAATCGGTGGCTAATTGGATCGCGCTGTATGCTGCGAGGTTTCTGTTCAGAGGCATAGAGTTGTCGTAGTCTTCAATCTGAGAGGGACTCGAAATCACCCATGAATCATTGGACGGGGTGATACTCGATGAAATCATGCTAATTGGTTGAACATGGGTTCCCAGCTCTGGAAAAACTCCAATGAGGGATGAATCCTTCATGAGACCAACACCAACGTCTTGGAACCGGTACCGAGGTTGATCCAATAACGGGACGGTGTTGGCGGAGTTTGGATGGGAGTCTGGGATACAGTAATCCAATTGATCAATAGTGACAATTTTCCCTTCATGAGGAAATTGCACAATCCGGAAGGCTGTAGATGCTATGGCGGTCATGGCATAAAACCAGTTCCGTCCAAGGAGGAGATTGTAATCCAATGGTGCATCTACGACTTCAACATGTACGGATACTGTTTTGCCCCCCAGTTCGACACCAATTGAGGGAATGAGTCCATAAGGTTGAAAACCATGTCCATCAAACGCCCTGAGAGTAGTGGGAGAAGTGGTGACCTCAGGTGAGCCTAAGGCTCTCCAACAGTTCAAAGACATGATCGACGTGGAAGCACCTTCGTCTAATACAGTGCGATGGATGGTATTTCCACGGATTTTCGTATGTACCTGGAAGGCTAACTGATGAGAAAGCCTAGGTTTGGCGTGCTCCAAGTTAAACATGATGGAGTTTGAAGTATCTGGGTCCATTGCCCCCAATGCTGAAAGTAGGGTTCTACGTTGCGTGGGGCACTGTTGGAGAACCTCGAGAGTCAACATGGCGCAAAGTGCTTGAGCCAAATCCTCAACAATGTTGTAGTTTTGGGCAGCTCACGCATTCGGATTAAATGTCGCCTTTCGTATGGTGCCCTTGGGTGGGCGTAGCACTGTGTCCATCAGCGGTCTCTCGATATGGAGATGACCGTTAGGGGGGGGAATAGGAAGCGGATCTTCAACGGGAGATTTGCCTTTGGCTATCTCCGATTGTTTGTTTGAACTTGGAGGGTTGTCATACGTCTTTGAACGAGTGGTGATATGAACCTCTTTGTTACTAGTCATCAGGATTTCACGGTTTGTGGACGTCTCTCCGCGGGTGGGATTGGTGGGGTTACCCCCTTGTGGGGATTCTTGGGCCACCATTTGTTGTTGCTGTTGGGGGAAAGGGTCAGTTAACACTGCTGGGCGAGAGGATCCTTTAACGAACTTGTTGACCTCGTCCTTGTAGGGACAGTCACGCGTATAATGATCATCTTGACAAATCAAGCAGGGAAACTTAGCTTTCCGACATGGTTTCTGGTCATTCTGGGTGGGTTGTGGCTTGGGGTTCTCCTGCTGGTTTTTCTTGGGTTTACCATGATTGTTTTTCTTCTTTCCCCCGGATGGTTGTGACGTAGATTGGACTGCGTTCACTTCGGAGGAAACAGCAGGAGAAGTAGTTGTTTTTGAAACAGCCTGGGTAAAAGTGGGGGAAGCAGAAGCTTGTTGTCCCGTCGAGTTGGTAGCAGGTTGGGTCTTGACTGAACCAACAATACCATCAATGGGGGGTTCAGTGGTAGGCTTCGTTGGATCAGTGTGAACGCGGGAGGCATGAGGAAGAAGTTCATGTAAAGTATCGGATTGAGTGTATACCAAATCCATGTACTGGGCTGTCGAGATGGCTTGTTCTTCTGTAACCGGTCCGCGCATAGCGATATCTCTGGCTATGGGAGGCAAAAAAGATTTTGTAAACCAATCAGCAAGTAGCTGATCTGGAATAGGTGCCTTTATTAGCCTACGGCGTTGTCGCCACTCATGGGTGTGATCCGAAATATGTGTGGAAGTGGTTTGACGCAGTGAAGTTAACAGTTCTGTTCCAGTCTCATACCGGATGGGGAGCTGGAAATGAGTCAGGAACTGCATAGCCAAAGTATTGAAATCACGAAAAGAGTGTTGTGGCAGCTCGATGTACCATTTTGCTGTCGTTCCGGTAAGCGTACGTTGGAAGAGCCGAAGTCGGATGGAATCATCCATCAAGGAGTTGGATAAACACCAAAGATGGAAGGTCATCACGTGGTTCTTGGGGTCTTCCCCGGGCTTAGCATCGAACTTGGGAATGTCCGATGGTAGTTTGGATGGAATAGGTGGCCAATGAGGTTCATGCCATATAGGATCGTTGATAAGCCTCGACAAATCAGGTAAGTCAAGTGTGGCCAAAAAGGGAAGTTGACGGTTGGTCTACGGGTATGAGTAATAACTATGTGGTGCAGAGAACCCTGGAGGGCCCTGCATAGCATACTGCTGTGTGTTATACCCATATGTGTTTCCCGCGGGATACTGCTGGAAGTTCTGCGGATAGTAAGCCATCTGGTTAACCAATTGATTGTGGGCAACCGGTTGGTAAGTGTTCTGCTGAGTGGGTATGGTACCCTAGGGTTGTTGATACCCAGGAATGGTTGTTGTTCCTTGTTGGGGAAAAGTTCCTTGGAATTGTTGTGTTACAGGGATGTTACCACTATACTGTGTAAGTGGAGGATTTCCCATAGCAGGTTTGGGGGGTGGCTGCGACGGTGGTGTCCATGGAAGGCTCATTCCTGCTTGAGGAGCGAGTGGGAATTGAAGTGATGGGTTCCATGGAGTTGTAGCAGCTGAAGGGTAAGGGAAGCCAGAATTCAAGTTGGGGGAAATCTGAGATTGCCCCCCAGCTTGGTTCCAGTTTCCAAAAAGTGAGTACCCCCCACTCTGTGGGATTTGAGGATCCCAAGAAGGAAGCATGCCTGACAGGGGAGGTTGAGAATGAGGTCCGGTTGGAATACCGGAATAAGGTTTCTCGCTGCCAGGTGTGTTGTACATACCGTACTGAGCAGATGCTGCTGGTTGGGATAGTTGTTGGATAGAACCAATAGGTTTTCCGCCAGCGGATGGGTTGGATGGCCCTACGAGAGGAGGCTGTTGAGTAGGAACGGGGTTCCCAACAAAAGGTTGTCCTCCAACTGGTTGGGTTGATGACCCTATGGGAGGAGGTTGTGGACCAACAATGGGGTTCCCAACAAAAGGTTGCCCCCCAGCTGGTTGGGTTGATGGCCCACCAGGGAGGGTTTGTATGTTGGAGTTAGGGACCATTGCAGTCGGTTGTCCACCTCCTGAAATAGTATAAATGGTGGCTGAAGGTGATCCTCCAGTCGAAACGAAAGATCCAGCAGTATGACTAGGTGTTCTTCCGCCTCTAGCCAAATATGATAGCATGGATTGGCCAACGACGCCAAAAGTACCGATTTGCGGAGGAGGTCATCCATATTGGATAGGTGAGGACGGAGAAAAAATTGGGTTATCCCTCATAGAATGTGCACCAAACATAGGTGATGACAGCAAATGTGGGGAATTTAGCCCAGGGGTATCGACGTCGTCCATAGCGTGTTCAATGATAAGAGGACCATCGAGAACTGGGTCCGAGTTCATATCCTGAAAAAGATTTTAGGGATCCGGCGGGAACCTAGGTATAGTAAAGTCCGAAGGTCCTGAGCCGTCTGCAAAGGAGTCATGAAACTCTGTGCTAGACGGGACATTGGGAACCCTATAGTCAGAAGGACGAGAAATGGGGGGGTACCTAGACGCTGTCGAAAGCATTTGCTCTGTGCTGCGTCTAAATTGTGCCGATGCTAACGGAGAGTTCGCTAGGCTAACCATACTAGACTGGATGGAAGCCATGATTTCATGTCCCGGTGGGAGGTTGGGTAGATCTAAAGTACGAGGTACGTTGCTAGAAGAACTTGTCTCCTGAGGATGAACACTGGGTGACGTAGTAATAACAGGCGGAAGTTCCGCCTGGGAAGTGATGAAGCCATAATCAGGTTCAAAAGGTGTGTCAGGGAATCGAGTATCTTCAACGATTTCAACGTATCCACCTGGGACTGAAATCAATCCAAGTATGTCCTGGTCGGACCCTTCTGTGGTACCAACAGATCCGTCTGTATCATCGTGAAAAGTGTCTGATGGACGGGAAGTGCTGACATCCGGTAGAAGGATGACCTCTGGTCTAGTACTCTGGGTTGTGCTAGGTTCAGCTGTTGTAACTGTGTCCACTGTAACAGATAAATCTGGAATGATAGTGGGTGAGGTGACAGTGGAAGTCTCAGACATGCTAGTGGTTGCAGAAGCTGCAATAGATTCTGAGACTGTGCTGTGTGTGGCAGTTACGGGCGTAACTGAAGATGTTGTACGTATCGGTGGTGGAATGTTGCCTCGACCAGCACCGCGTCTAGGAGGAGCAGGAATGCGTGATGCAGGCAGACCAGAAGTCCATGGCGGTGGTGGTGGTGGAGGGCTTAGGCCCTGTGTTCTTCGTGATCTTCGTGGTTGTTCTGACATGATGACAGGAAAATCAAAATCGGGGGCAGTGTCATAAACAAAGAACTCAAAAACTCTAATGCAGCCGAGTGTGCAGAAGAGGAGCTAGAAAAAGCAAGGCTCACAGGCCAAAAAAAGTAAGCTCTAAAATCTATACTGAGACCGCTATCTCAATAAACGAGCTGATGCAAAAAATGGACAGAATGCCAACAAGCAGTCCCTACAAAGAAAAATGACCCTCTACTAAGATGAGACACCAAGCAAACTCCTAACTAAGAGATGGAGACCTCAACAGGCTGTATCCTTCGCAAGGTGATGAAATCCAAGTCGAACAATACAACATGAGAGACCAATATAAGAAGGATATCCCTCTACCGAAAGGGATCCTGGGTAAAAGAGCCCTGGTAGAATAGATACTAAGCTACCTCGTTCATGACACGTCGGAAAAGGTTTTGGGCACTTCAGCCTTCCGAAGAAGACAGCGATCGATGTTTCCTTAGGGCTAAGTGGAGTGCGGTATTCCACAGAGTCCGTCCGGTTCTCAATCTCGCGGCCGTTTAACCCTTGAAAGTTAAAAATAGTCAGGAGGCCCCTCCACAAACTAGCTGTGACCGTGTCAATAAGTACTAGAGGATTTTAGTTCCCTAAAGACAACGACTATGTCTCAGATGAAAATGACAAGGGGGAATTATTTTGATGCCTATCCCCGGTGTCCTACCTAACTACCAAATTCTTTTGATTTCCTCAAGTGAGGTTAAAGTTGGTTTAATTAGGGTGATTAATTTTAGTGGCTGTCTTACTCAATCAGGTAGTGGACGTGAAACTTGATGGTGTTATGACGACTCAAACCATGCAAATGAGAATGAATCAAAAACAAGCCTTTGTCTTCGATGAAATCTAGCTAAGGGAAAGATAGAGTTGCTTCAATCAAATATGCATGAAAATTTTCACAAGCAATCAAAGTAAAATATTTTTCTTTTCTTTTTGTAAACAAGCCAAACTGAAATAAACACTCCTTTTAATGCACTGATCCTACAATCTACAATGCTTCAACTATGAGAATTTTTTGTGGCAAAATCGATGGTTCATTTCCTAATGCAAAATAATGCTGATAGACTTTTTCAAATTAAACAACAAAATTCCTCTCAAATGATAATATTTTAATTACTGAAAATGATAACAATAATGTGACTGTAAAAGCTACAGGATTCAGTAACAGAGAACAGTGGTGTTGAGTTGGTTGGGGTGAAAAAATCAAACCAATGTAATCAAACTGGGAAAATGACCAATATGTCAAAAATGCCACTAATTCAATCAACAATCAAGCTCACAAACTGGGAAATAATCAGATCACACACTGTAAAATAATCAGGATGTTGACAGGCAACAGCAAAGACTACCTAAGGCAGAGAGAAACTCAGGAAACCAAGCAAGTATAAAAAATTTAAAAATTTGCAGACACTACCGCGGGTCAGGGTCTGACTATAGCGCGGCACTGTGACAGTACCGCTCTGGTACGAATGCAGAGAACGCGGTACTACCGCGCTGGAATCAGTTCTGAGGGCGCGGTACTGTGGCAAAGGAAGGAAAAAGCGCAACTTGAGAAGAAAAAATGAAGTTTTCAAGGTTGTTGCTAACCCAGGGGACTCAATGATCAGACAGGGAGACAAATACAGCGAGGAGGGGTGAATAAAGGTCAAAAAAGACCGAGATTCAAACTGGTTTGAAGTGCAATAAAAACTCACAATCAAAAGGTAAATGACAGTGAACTGAATCAATTAAGCAGTAATCAAAACCAGCGGAGTCGCCATTCTTGTTATGTAGAATTTTGTCCTACGAGTAAGCCAAAACTCTCTTAACTTTAAAGCAGACTTTAAACTAACTCTAAAGCAAGAAACAAGTCAAAACAAATGCTACCTTGAAATTCTTGAATTAACTTTTACAGCAAGATTAAATGTATTTAGGAATTATGAGAGATGAGACACACCTTCCAACCGACGTTTGTCCCGCTTGTAGCTCTAGATCCAAAGCTCCGATGTAGAACCTGTTAAGATCAATCAAAGAACAAACATGCAAACTTCCAAATACCTTGAATGTAAAGGTTAGATTCAAATCCAGATTAGATACATTTCATGCTAAGAACTTATACTAAAACACATGAAATGGGAAAGACAATACAAGTTATCTTATTACAACTTGAAGAATGCTTACATAGGTTGCTTGATGCCCAAGCCAATCCTTCAGCTCCAAGTGTCTTCTCCTCTAGCTATCTCCACAATGCTGCAAGATCATAAGTTTGGTACTTCAAGAGTCCTCTCTCTTCCCCATGGAATGCCTCTCTTTTATAGTGTATGGTAGGGTTAACCAACAAGAGAGATAGGTGGATCTAGGGAGAGATAAGTGGATCAAGGTTTCTAATCACAGAAAGTGAGTTGGGATCGAATCAGGGACCCCAATCTTCCACTATCTTCGAAAATCCAAAATCCCACAAGCCATGGAAAAAACGCTAATTAAAGAGTACCGCGCCCTGTAGTCTTAGCACAACGCGGTACTACCGCGTTTTGTGGAAACATCATAGCGCGGTAGTGTGGAGTACCGCGCACGGATAAATGAGCAAGGCGCGGTAGTGTAAGTAAATAAAGTCAAATAAAGTCTCAGCTGGGTCATAACTCGTCAGGGTAGATTTACTTTCAAGGTTCATTCATCTTCTGGGTGGTTCAAATAGCAGGGGAAGTGTCATCAACTCTGTTTGTGGTGGAGATGTGACACTGTGGAATATAGAGGTATAACAACCACCAAAAACTATAAAAAGGTCGTAGGGGCTCCTCACTTTCCATCCATCCATCATCCTATCCTCATGCTGTCAAAATCTCTCATGAGCTTTTAACCATTGTAGCTATCTTGGAGAAGAGACCTTTGGAGCTTGGAGCTACTCACCTTGGAAGTTGCTCAACACAAATCCTCACCATTTGAGGTATCTTAATATAATACTCATTCTTTTTACTTCTTGTTCTTGAATCATTTTCAGAAAATTTTATTTGTTAGATGCACATGCTAGTTTAGTTTAGATTCAGATTTATAATAATTGTTTTTGCTTTCAATCTTTGAAACTGCTATCACTTGCTGATAGGTGCCCATTTCACTAAGCTTGGTTGCAAAACCAAGCCAACACTTCCTGAGAACACCGATATATACCATGGATTCCTCCACTCCCTGGTCAGACACCTAATGTTTCGTCTAGTAGTCTTGGATTGTTAACTCACAATGATCTATTCCAAGACTCTAAACCTATGCTAGTTGGTGTACCCCATAAATAAAATTGGTCTAATCAATTTTAAGATTAAGCATTAATTTTAATTGCTGTGGTTACTCAAGGGATATGGTCGTGAAACTAATTATGTGTAGGACTCAATAGTATGCAAAATCGTCCAATCCTAGACTCGTCTATCCAATAAAACAATGTCACTAACATGCACAATCAACCCAACGATTTCGAAATAAAAATGCAATCCTTTTATATTTTCGATGCACAATCAGAGCCTAAATGAAAGCAGCAGGCACTCAATGCAAGATGCAGTACATGAAAGTAAAAAAAAATTGTATTTTCTCTTATAAACAAAAGGAAAATGCAAAACTATATGTATACTTTTTTTGTATTTTTCAATATAAAGAAATGAAAAATGCAAGCAAAATCCTACTATTCAGTCACTGAAGTGCCGAGAATATCACTAAGACAACCCAACAGATTCCAAATAGTAAGACCCAGCCGAAGGAATGAGCTCAAAAGGAAAAAACCAACAAGGCTAAATCCAAAGATGGGTAAAAAACCAATAAGGCTCAACCAAGAGAAACGAAGAGTTCTGGTCACAACCAAGGCATGGAACAGTCAAGAAACAGGACAACAAAGACTCGGGATCATCCAAAGCCAACCCAGCAACAACCAATAGTCATAAACCTGTTGTTGCAGCAACATCCCCCCCCCAAAATTTTTGTACATATTGGGGGCCCCTCCTTTATTTTTTTAGAAAGACTGCTGTAAGAGGTAAATTCTCCTTTTTTGCTGTCTTTTCAACTGAAAATACTGCTTTGAGAAATCCAAGTTTTCTTACAAGGATAGAATTCATGAACTCTTCCTGAAGTCGCAGAAACTTTTGAGAAAGCTCCCCGCATTTGCGGAAGTATTCAAGCCAATCCATCCCGAAACCGCGGGGGACCGTTCGGGTTAGCCTCTCGACGCGGCGGGAGCCATTTGCATAAGCTTCTCAAAAAGGACTTAGAAATTTTCTCTCGAAGTTGCGGAAATTATTTGGGAAAGTCTCCCGAAGCAGCGGGATCATTCGAGTTATCTTCCCGCAGTTGCGGATTCTTTCGGGCTATCCTCCCACAGTTACGGAAGCCAGTCGCACAAGCCTCCCGAAAAGACTTAGAAACTATTTTTCGAAGCTTGCGAAACGATTTGAAGAAAGCCCCCGCAGTTGCGGAACCATTCAACTTATCCTCCCGAAACTGCGGGCGTCATCCACCAATCCGTCCCGAAATAGTGGAACCTTTTGGGTTTCCCTTCCAAAACTGCGGAAGCATTCGCCTTATTTTCCCAAAAAGCCGCCGAAGGACTCCTCTTTAAAAAACTCTTAAGTCTTTACTCTCGACTTAACTTTTGCGGAACCATTCAGCTTATCTTTCCGAAACAGCGGAGCCATTCGCCAATCCGTTGCGAAACTACGGAAGCTATTTGTGAAAGCCTTCCGCAATTACGGAAGCATTACCAAAGCCCCCCGAAATACTTAGACCTTTTTGCGGAACCATTCGCCAATCCGTTCGGACACTGCGGAAGCTATTTTGGTTTCCCTTCCGCAACTACGAAAACTTTCACGTTATCATTCTGAAAACCCACCGAAGAAACTTAGACGTTCATTCAACTTGCGGGAGCCGTTCGTCAATCTCTTCCGACACGGCAGGAACCTTCGCGGAATTATTCCGCGATTGCGGACGCCATCGGCATATCTCCGTCGAAGTTGCGGAAGGAGATCCATTATTCTCCCGAAGTTGAGTCTCCAAAGGTCGCATTGCGGAAAGATTCATCAATCTCTTCTGAAACGCCAAGGGAGTTCACCATAACATCCCGCAATCGCGGGTGGAATTCGTGAATCCGCCCCGCAAATGGCGGTTGCGCACAATTTCTGAGGTGGATTGAAAAAACCGCAACGTACAATAATTTAAAAAATGCTTTAATGGCACCACCCACCATATTAAACACCGCACGTGCCCAACCCATTTAAATGGGCGGTTGGGGTTTGGACCAACCACATTGTTATTTTGTCGATTAAACAAACGTCGTTGGGACGCCGCGTCGGACTGCTCCAGCTCATCTCGCTCGTCCACGTCCGTGTCCACCTCATTCATCCATCTTCGCGTTGCTAGGTAGGTTTCTAACCGTTAATTTTGTCTCATCTACACGTCAGATTACCTTTGAGTTTTTCCTTTTTGTCTAAGATGTGGCCGATAGGCACTAGTTGCATATACCGTTATGTTGTCTTTAAAAACCGCCAAGGCCCCATGGGTTTCTCGTTCCACAAGCTAAAAGCCAAAACTATGAACGCCCGAGCTTTTACACCAGCCATATTCCAGGCGTCGTCACCCTAGTTCAAATTCCAAGCCGGCCATAGAGCTTCTCGTCAAGTGCTATAAATAACCATGGCGGTCGGCTGAATCTCTCACCTGTTCATCAATGAGGAAAGAGACCCCTGGTTTCGTCTTAAGTTTGTCTCAATCCAAGCTAACCCGCCATTAACCATTAGAACTGCAACGATGAAGGGTACCCTCTCTCCTAGGAATAGATGGGAAGCAGGTTGTTTTACATCGTATGCGTGCTCTTTCAGGGACATTCCAAACTTTGTTTCCTTAGGATGATAAAGTCTATTTTTCCTTGTTTGGAATGGTTTATTTTGCTTCCCAACATGCAGCTTCATAATTTATTTATATATCTCATTAGCATGTTGAAATGGTCCTGCTTTTGTTAAAATCTCATAACAGGTTACACATTTTTTATAATGACTTGTATTTGGTTGCTAGCAGGGATAAGCCAAGATGCCAAAAGGTGGTAGGAAGAAGGCTAAAATGACAGAACAACAGCCAGCACCACTTAGGACTGAGACTATGTTCCAAGATACTAGGTGCACCACCGGTATCCCTCCCGAAATCCGCTGGGGTGACATTTACAGGATGATCAGGGACCAAGATATCCCGGACATGTTACTAGAAGAAGGGCAGATCTATCTCAACATTAGAACTTCAAGTATAGCTAGGGATGCTACCCGCCCAGAACTATTCCCATGTTCTGAAGTAATCGGGTGGCTACTAGATCATACTAATGCGAAGACAAGGGTATTACATGACAGCGGGAAAATAGCCATCGCCTCATTCCACCCAGCATATCTTGCCGCAGCCTATAAATTCCCACGTCCCCAGCAAGCCCTGAGCGATGAATGGTTGGGTCAGATGAACAATATTGAAATGGCCAAAAAATTATTGGTCGCAGACAAGCACTTAAGAAAGAGAGGTAATGATGAGTATGATGTTCAGAATCTGAGACCTCCTTTCAGGTTAATCGCCCTGATGCTATGTAGGATCTTCGGCATGCCCGATGGCACCGTATACAAGATATAGTGGGTTCCCATCATCCACTTCGTGGCATTCAAAGGAACTGTTTTTTACTGGGCTACCATCCTGTCAGACAATTTGGCATCAATGGTGGTTGCTGCAAGAGAAGGTCTGGCCTTAAAAAGGCATAATTTTACATGTCTTCGTATCTTATTGATTGTATTTTCGCCAAGCTATATTTTCCCAGCTTAGGTTGCACGTGGGATAGAGCCAACACCCCAGTTTACACCACTTTCAGGATGATGTGGGCTCAAAATTACAAACCCAGCTATAAGCTCATCTGTGAGGGGTTCATTATGCCCTTATATGAGCATATATTCAAGGAAGAGCCCAACTGTCTGTCCGAAAATGCCATGGAGATCCTAGAAAATTATGGGGATTTTTATTTCTCGGAACAAGGAACCTACATCAGAATGTTTGGAGGGACTAAATCTCCATATATTTTGCCAAGGTATGCTACCGACTATGTAGTCCTGAAATAAGCAGTGAGACAAATTTTCCTAGATGGAATTGGAGCCGTGCTTAACAAGCAGCATAAGGCTTCTTTTCCCCCTCTACCTTTCTGCATAGGAGCTTACAAATTCTCAGGAGTTGCATCAGCTGAGGAGTTTGTTCAAGAGCTGAAAGCCTTCCACTTTGGCGAAGTAATTTTCCACAGGAATGATAGGCGAGGAAAAGTTGTCGAGCATTGCAAGGAAATTTATGCTCATTTCGAGTACGCCCATTATTATGATGTCGAGGAAGAGGCATTCAGAGGCATCAACAACATGACTGAGTTGCAGATTTGTCGCCAAGTCAGTGGAGTACCCTCTAGCTCCACCAAGGCCCAAAAAACCAGTCTGCAGAAGGAGAAAGAAGCTGATGATGCCCGAGCCCAAGAAGAACAAATATTAAGAGAGGAAGCAAGGTTACTGCAAGAGGCTGAAGTTGAAAGACTACAGTAGGAAGCTGAAGTGGTGAGGATGCAGCAAGAAGCAGAAAGTGAAAGGCTGTAGAAAGAAGTTGAGGAATCCCAACGGCAGAAAGAAGCAGAAGACGCGAGGTAGATAGAAGAAAATGAAAATCAGCGGCAAGCTGAAGAGGAAGAGAGAAGGCAACCGGCTGAAGTACGACAGAAAACGGAAGAAGAACTCAAGACAGTTGAAGATGCCCAGGCAGGTGGCTCCGGTGCCCAGGATATGGAAATAGATGTACCTCAAGCAGGTGTCTCCGGCACTCAAAATGTGGAGGCGGACATAGCACAAGCAGGTGTCTCTGGTACCCAAAATGTAGGAACAGACCCAGCTCAGGTAATCCAGACCCCACCCGCGGAAGCAGAGATAGATATTATAGATCTCCCAATCGTCTCGTACACTCCATCAGAAGAGCATACCATGTCTAGATGGGATGAATTTGTCTATGATAAGAAGAGGAAGGCAATGGTCCTTAAATCGGAAGAGAGGATAAAAAGACTCTTTCAGGAAGATATTGTTACCCACCGGGAAACCACAGTAATGCAGAACACAAACAAGGCTCCCTTAGCTATGGCATCCGCCGCTGTAGAGACAGCAAAAGCAACTCTAGACAATGTGGCCGATATAGTTAAAGAATTTGAGTCGACTAAGA
Organism: Larix kaempferi; assembly: GCA_027924585.1. NCBI lineage: Eukaryota > Viridiplantae > Streptophyta > Pinopsida > Pinales > Pinaceae > Larix > Larix kaempferi. The sequence goes on along the minus strand of BSBM01000865.1, from coordinate 4,335,212 downwards.
GGAGAGCTCGCATGCTACAACATACTGTGGCTAATGAGCAAGCCTACAGGGATCTCGTGGTGAATAGGTATAATCACCTGTCTGTTGAGCATAAAGAACTTTCAGACAAGTATAACCATTTAGAAGAAGAAAAGGAGCAACTGACAGTCCAGATGATGATTGTAGAAGTAGAAAAGAACGATGCAGGAGCCAGAGTGTCCCATCTGGAAGCAGACAAGCTGGCATTGGTTGAGAAATTAGAGCAAGCGGAGAGTAGAACGATAGACATGTCTCCTTTCCATGAGCTGTCCCGTAGCATCCTAAAGCAAGTCCATGACACGCAGGAACTAATTACTGAGGAAATATGCAAGCTCAAGGCCATGGTGGTTAGATTAAAAGAAGTTAATGCAGAGGCATATAGGCTTAAAGCTAAATATACTCGAGTTAAGGAAAATATCCTGAGCCAGATAGAATGGAGGGAAGGAAAGGTAGATTTCCCCACGCATCTCCCATTCAAATCTGAAGATGGTTTTAATGAAGACATAGCCCTTCTGGAATTTTGCAGAAACTGTAGCATTAAGCTAATGACCAAGATCCGAGGGACAATGGATAAAAGTAATGGGCTTTACCAAAGAATCCATGAAGTGCATGACAAATGCAAGTTGAGTTTCCCCCAGTCCCTTGATGATTTCCCGGGTAAAGAACAACGTTTAGCTAACCTGAAGGAAGAGTTGGGCATCCAAACAGAATATGTGAAGAAGATTGATGTCCTAGCCATTGATGACCTCCAACATTATATTGGAATGTCATCAATACACAATCATCTGCCCAAGGAAATGCACCAAGCAGCAGTAACAAAAATTCAAGGTATTCGAGCAGAGCTTGGTAAAGATGTAACTTCTCAGAAAATCTTACTCCCTGCCGCAGCAAATGTAGTTATAAGGGACACTGGTGTATGGTATAGTTACATTGCATAAGAGGAGAAGAAAGCAGCAGCAGTAGCAGGAGCAACAGCCAGCCCGAATTCTTCTCTCCCGGCAGTAGCAGCTGTAACAGCTAGCTCTATTTCTTCTCTCCCAGCAGTAGCAGAAATTCCAGCTGCCTCGATTTCTCCTCTCCCACCAGCAGCAGCAGCAATCGTTAGTTTGAGTGCCTCTCTTCCAACTGAAGCGCATGCCCAGGAGTGAAAGCGCTGATATAAGAGCATTAATTCCTATATTTTGTATTTTGGTTTTCGGATGTATAAAACGTGGAGCTATGGGACAGCTGTCCATTTCCTTTTAAAATAATTTTCTGTTAAGAGGGTCATATTTTTGTCTATTATAAAGGGAAAAGTCTGTAGGTGACAAGTGTAAAGGGCCAGATGGCAGCCCAAAGGGCATTTTGTAACATTATAAATAGAAGTTAGGAAGAAATGTAAAGGAGTTTTGGCAGGGAATTATTTTCTAGACTTGTACGAGCTATCTTGCACATGTTTCAAGAAAATAAAATCTTCCTAATAAGAGCCTGGAGAGGACGTTTTTGCATGAGAATGGAGATTGGATGCATTGTGGATTATTCCTGTGTCTACTATACTTTGTTGTGAGATCTTTATTACTGTCTTGAATTGTTTCATTGTATTAACTGATCTTGCTTCTCTCTGTGCAAATGAATTCTCTCTTTCATGAGTAATGAAATGTGTTATATTTAATTAGAAGCTATCTTCTGATATCTCTTATCTTTGCTGTAGCTTTATCTTTAAGATTTGATGGTTGTTTGTTTATTCTTTAGATAATTCCTACAGCTCATTGCTCATGCTTTCAATTTGCTCCTTGCAGGGATAGTTAGATTTATTTCAGTTTTAGACATAGATATGTTTTCCAGTCTTGCATTTAGATTAAATTTAGACTAGGCACTTGCATATCATTCTAAAATATAAAATTCAAAAGAACGGTGGATCGGGCCATAACCGATATAATTGGAATAAAACTCCAAACCCACGGTTGCCGGAACCGCTAACCGGACGGATTCCCCATACCAAACGGTATATAATGTAATTGGGATAATATATCGGGGAGAATCCCTTTCTGATTGATGCTGCGATCTCCGAGGCATCAACAGTTTTTGGCGCTAGAAGGAGGGCCTGAAAGTGCATGGCTGATAGAGGAAAATCTCCCACTGTCATAAATGTCACTGAAAACTCGCTTAAAGAAGGCATTTCAAATAGCCCAGATCTTGAAATATTAAATCAAGAAAGCCTCGTTTCTGATCCTGAGCCTCAAGAAGCATTGTACGTTGTACCTTTTACAGAAATAGAAGACTTGAGGAGGCATACACGATCCTACGTTAGACAGCTAGGTGGTTTAAACGTGGTGAATTTCCTCCCTAAGAAAAGTACCCCTAGAAAAGAGCCACAATACACCCGTGATTCGATTCTTGTTCAAATTTTTGAAGAGCTTGTTAATTTAACTTTAGAAGAGATTGTAGAACCTCTAAACAAAGTAGATCTTGAAAACTCAGAAAACATTTCAGATCAGGAAATCCTTGGACAACTTATTACTCCAAAGAATACTCCACATAATTCACCTTACAATTCTCCACCAGGGTCTCCACATAGAAACATGGTTGTACCTGCTTGGAGAGAAAGGGGAGCGTTGAATCTAGCTGGGCCATTCCACAATCTCCCGAAAAATCCAGAGAAGGTCTTACCTAAGTTCGACCCGGGAAAAGCCATTTCAGCCGAAGATCATCTCAAGAGTTTCTACTTAGCTCTGAATCTTTTGAACGTACAGCATGAAGATGTAGTCTGCAGGCTTTTTCCATACACGTTCGAGCCAAAGTATCATTTTGGTACTTTAGCTTACAACCCAGGTCGATCTCTAGTTGGGATGAATTCGAAAACTGTTTTTTGAAGAAGTATGGAAACCAAAAGACTGTGGAAACACTTATGAAAGAACTCTTATCCATGAGAATGGAAAAGAGAGAAAAGGTTCAAGACTTTAATCAAAGATTCACAACGCTTTTAAATAATTTCAGTGAAGCTAACAAACCAGCAGAGGAATCCCTGATTGAATATTATACAACAGCTCTTGAAGGACCCATAGCAATGTTCGTTAAAAGATCTAAGAAAACTACCCTGATAGAGAACTTCGAAGAAGCTAGAAAGGTAGAAGAAGAAACTGATAGCATTGCTAAACATGCCTTAGATGCAGAACCAAAACCAGCAGCGAGTAAAAAGACCTTGCTGCTCACTCGGGGTAAAGAAGAATCATCTACAGACATGGAAAATGTAGTTAAGATGATGCAGAAGTTATCCAATAAGATTGTAGATCTCGAGAAAGATAAGGCTGCTAGCACATCTAGGAAACCTTTCAAGCCATTTTATAAAAAGAGGGAAGACGGCGATCAAACTCATCCACCCATGAATACTTCCCCTGTTTTAAACCTCAATGAAATCGGGATGGAAAACTTCTGTACTTTTCATCAAGAACCGCATTCGGAAAAGAGTTGCCCACAATGGATTAACTCCATGAGTTTAGTCATGAACCAAATGCTGGATTCACAGATCCCAGACCAAAATGATTCTCTAGAGGAATCGAGCCCTAAGTTAGAGGAACCAACCCCGGACACTACTATGGTGCTATGGGATTGGGTACCTATGACTGAATTAGCAGAAGAGGATCCCATAGAAAGCTCTCCCTCTACCGTGAGCGTTGCTACTCGCAGCAAAGGCCCTATTACGGATCCTGTGCCAAGCTCGGCTCCTCCTAAGCCTAAAGTTTCAAAAGAACTGCCTAGAAGGAATATAACAATTATTCCACCACAGCCTAAAGTTAACCAAACAGCGGCCAAATAGCCAAACGCTGACACCATAGTTCAGCCACCTAAGGTCACAATGAGCAAAACAGATCATCCATCCCGAATTGGGAACGAATCTAACATAGGATATGACATTATTGAGTATATAAAGAAGGTCAAAGCAAATGTGTCAATATTTGACATGTGCAGCTTGCCCCATCAACAAGACAAGCTACTGCATGTTCTGCAACCCCAGACCAACACTCCGTTGACAGACTCTCAAGAAAATCCTAAAATTAATGAAGCTAGCATCGGAGGGAAATCTAAATCTCAAACGTTGCCTTTCCTATTGACCTTTGAAATTTTTAATCACAATGTTCACAACTGTTTGGTATATTCTGGGGCATCTTCCAACGTCATGCCATTGTCCATTTGTAAAAAAATTAACGGGCAGCCTGTGCCATCTCCAGCCCAAATTATCCAATTAGATAGGACTGCTGTCAAAGTGATTGGGGAGATGAAAGATGTTCTCATTAGATTATCAGCTTACTCTGGAGTCTGTCAGTTTATTGACATAATGGTGGTTGATATTCCTGAAGCCTATGGTCTGATCTTAAGTAGGGACTGGTCTACCAAGCTGAATGGCTACTTTGCCACTGATTGGTCTCATCTGTGGTTGCCTTATCAGAACAGGCAGAATCATATTAAAGTCCTGAGAGAGCCACATATGAAGCAAAATGTAACTCAATTAGAGGAAAAGAATGAGGCTATAACTTTCTCATCCTCGGTTCTGGGGAATTATTTCTTAGAAATCAATCCGGGTAACTATCAGTCTGAAACCACCAGCCATGAATCCGATGAACAGTCTGATCTCCTTCATTTCTCTCGGACTGATGATATTGACTGTAATATAGTTAGTTTAGTTACTGATTTAGATCATAGAGATACTAACTTAGTCGAATCTAAAGATATTTTTTGGACATTATACTTTGATGGTTCTAAGACTCTGGAAGGATCTGGAGTTGGTTGTGTTCTAATGGATCCAAAAGGAAACAAGTATTTTTTGTCCTATAGATTAGAATTTGATTGTACTAACAACACAGCAGAATATGAAGCTTTGGTACATGGATTAAAGAAGGCCATTGGTTTAAAGGTTGAGTACCTGAAGGCTTTTGGTGACTCCGAGATAGTTGTAAGACAGGTAAGGGACACCATTCATTGTCTCTCACCTCATTTGAAGGGTTATCAGGCTGAGGTATGGGATTTAATTATGCATTTTGATGCTTTCAATATAAAATCTATTCCTAGATTGCAAAATTCTGCAACTGATTTGTTAGCAACATCTGCTTCTAGATTGGTGCCATCAAATAATAAATGCTCAATTGAATTGATTTTCAGGCCCTCCGTTCCCGATAACATCACAAACTTCAGAGTCTTCGATGATGACGAACAGATTATAAGCTTTCTAACAAATGAAGACAGCTTCCAAGGAGCTGTGATAGATGAAGAAGAACATGATGCTGATTTGATGAGGAAGGACGAGGAGAAAGGAAATTTCATCCCCAAAGGGGTGAGGTCCCTCGAAATGTTGTTCGATCTTCAAAATAAGTTCAAAAGGCCAGATAATACCAAAACTAACAGCTCATCAATGCAACATGAGTTAGTTAATTTGGGTACCGAGGCAGAACCAAAATTTGTCAACCTTGGAAAAGGTTGTTCGCCAGGAGAAAGAGATAGGTTCATCAAACTGTTCAAGCAATATAAGGATGTTTTTGCATGGACCTATGAGGATTTGAAAACGTATGATGTCCGCATTATTCAGCATGTTATACCAATGAAATCGGGTGTCAAGCCATTTCAGTATCAGTTAAGAAGGATGCATCCTACTCTAGAACCGTTGATTCAAAAGGAATTGAAGAAGCTCCTGGATGCTAAGATAATCTTTAAGGTCCGGCATTCTGAGTGGGTTGCTAACTTGGTTCCCGTAAGAAAGAAGTCAGGAGAGATAAGGCTATGTGTAGATTTCAAAATTTTAAAAAGAGCTTCGAATAAAGACAACTACCCCGTCCCTTCAATGGAACATATCCTTCAAATGGTGTCAGGATCTGAGTTGTTTTCTCTTATCGATGGTTTCTCTGGCTACAATCAAGTATTAGTAGCCGAAGAAGATCGTCTTAAGTCTACTTTCCGAACTAAGTGGGGAACTTTCGCATACAGAAGGATGCCATTTGGTCTGATAAACGCAGGAGCTACGTTCCAACGAGCAATGGATATCGCCTTCCGAGGATTGGGTGGGCAATGTGTCATTGTATACTTAGACGATGTGACAGTCTTTTCAAAGAAAAGGGAAGATCATGTTGTCCATCTGAAGCATATTTTTTATCGCTGTCGGAAATATGGTATTTCTTTGAATCCCAAGAAGAGCGTGTTTGCTGTTCCCGAAGGTAAACTCTTGGGTCATATCATCTCCAAAGGGGGTGTGTCAATAGATCAGGAAAGATTCCAAGCTATTAATAAGATTCCAATGCCTTACAACAAGAAATCTATGCAGTCCTTTATGGGCACTATCAATTTTGTCCAAAGATTTGTTCCAGATTTCGCGCAAATTGTTAAACCATTGCAACAGATGGTTAAACAAAGCATACAGTTCAAGTGGACAGATTTAGAAAAGGACGCACTTAGAGATATTAAAGCAGCCATAGCCAAGGATCCTTCCTTAAGAAGCCCAGATTTTGATCAGGATTTTATCCTGTATACCTTTGCTTCGGATGACTCCCTCGCAGCTGTGCTCATGCAAAAGGTGGAGCTAGGAGACGAATACCCAATTTCATTTATGAGCATTGGTCTGCAAGGGGCTGAGCTGAACTATCCCATGGTTGACAAGCATGCATACGCTGTCTTCAAAGCAGTCAAGCAATTTAGGCCATAAATTCTTAAGAACAGAACTAAAGTTATAGTTCCCCACCCAGCTGTTAGATCCCTTTTCGTTCAAAAGGAACTAGGAGAAAGGAGGGGGAACTGGGTCACAGCTCTTCAAGAATATGATTTAGAATTTAAACCAGCCACGATCATCAAAGGGAAAGGCTTATGCAAATTACTTGCAGGAAATTCAACTGATGAAGAGCAACATTGGAAGAATGAAGCTGAGCTAAATTCGGTTGAAGTATGTCATATCTTCTCAACTCCCCAGTCATGGTATAGAGACTTGGTGCATTATTTACAGAAAGGATACCTACCTGAGCACTGGAACTCTAAACAAAGAAGGGCACTCCGTTTGAAATCAGCACCTTATCAAATCATTGATGGGATACTTTTCAGAAAGAATTATGATGGAATTTTCCTTAGATGTCTAGAAAAGGAGGATGCGAGTAAAGTTGTCAAAGAATTACATGATGGTCCCGCAGGTGGACATTATTCAGGAGAGACAACAGCACACAAGATACTGAGAGCTGGATATTATTGGCCCACTCTGTTCCGGGATGCCCACACATATGCACGAAACTGTGATGTGTTCCAAAGAAGTGTCGGGAAGTTACCTAAGGCAGCAGGACCCCTGCAGCCGATTATTATCTCTGAGCCTTTTAAGCAATGGGGTATAGATGTTATCGGAGAGATAAATCCGAATTCTTCTCTGCAACATCGATACATCTTGATGGCTATCGACTATTTCACAAGATGGACGGAAGCCATCCCGTTGCGCAAGATCAATGAAGACGCAGTCATTAGCTTCTTGAAAGAGAACATCATAACAAGATTTGGGGTTCCAATTTCCCTTGTTTTTTATAATGCTTCTTATTTTTCGTCTTGCAAGATAAATGAATTTGTTTACGAATGGGGAATTAAACTGCATTATTCAGCCAATTATTACCCTCAAGGAAATGGATTAGCTGAATCTTCAAACAAAAACCTCATTCGAATTCTCAAGAAAAACGTGATAGAAAATCAGCGAAGTTGGCATATAGCTCTCCCAAACGCCTTATGGGCAGACAGGATGACTCCAAAGAATGCATTAGGGGTTTCCCCTTTCACTCTTGTCTATGGCAAAGAAGTCATCCTTCCCCCAAACATCTTGCTCCCATCCTTACAGTTATCCCAAGCCTCTCGGGGTTCTGGTAGCCAAGCCTTACAATCTAGGATCAATACCTTGCTTCAACTTGAGGAAGCCCGACAGAAACCTAAAGACCGATTCCATCAACACCAAGACATAGTTAAGACATGGTTCGATAAGAGTAAGTCCGGTAAAAGAAGTTTTGAAGTTGGGGACTTAGTCCTAAAATGGGACCATAATCATGAAGGCAAAGGAATGCATACGAAATTCCAACATTTATGGGTAGGCCCATACCAAATTTCGGCAAAGATAGGCCCATCCACTTATAAATTGACAAATCTCGAGGGAGAAGAAGTAACCCTTCCTCTCAATGCGCTCGCCCTGAAGCAATACTTTGCATAGTCTCACTGAGACTTTTTGTACATAAATAAAATTTTCTTTTATTGTTGCGTTAGCCTTTTGTTTGCTTTACTATCGGCCATTTTGTTTCTTTTCTTGTCATTTGAACCTTTGCAACAAGTTTGTTTTATGAAAGCCCTTGTGGTTGAGTTTCTCATCAAAGATAGGTCTCTTAAAGAAATCTCACAACCCATGAGTCTGGAACTATGCTCGAATAAAGTCGATCTATGTATTGTGCTCTCGCTGAATTTTTTCAGAAGAAAGGAAGCTTACTCTGCTAGCCACAATAATCCTGTCTAAGTAGCGGAGACCTATGACCATCTTTATTACTATCTTTGGGCTCCACCCACTCTCACACTTAAAGACATCTCAAGAAGGTTATTAAAGTTGGACCCATGGAAAGTAGCACATCTCGAGGACATAGGGTATTGAAATGACTCCATTATGCAAATTTAACAGCCAAAATGGCTTATATTCAAGGGTCTGTTTTCCAGAGATTCTCGCCTCAATTAAAGCACGGCTGAGACAAAAGCAAAGCATGTAAAATCAAGAAGGTTGTCCAAAAGGCTCAGCCCATAATGGGCTCCTCTCCGTCCGTGAGGCTTGATCAAATCAATAAAATCTCTAACTCACACAAAAGGACATTATGGATTGAGAAGCCTAAATCAAAGATCATGCCTAAAGAAAATATCTCTGGAAGGCTCAAACAGCTAAGATGTCCAAAGTACGAACATCCAAAAGGATGCAAGCGGCATGGGAATGAGGAACAAGAGCAATAATGTCCATGAGAAAAGTGTTGCAAATCCTGTGCAGTCCGACTGTAGTAGCCATCCGAAAGATGGTCGTTCTAAAATGAATCCCATATGTTGGCCCTTTGAGAGTTTTAAAGATGTCTCTGTCAAAGCTCCCCTTTGCCCAATGGCTAGCAGGTAAAGTGCCTTTTTTCCTTCACAGAAATTCAAATGCTCAGCTGAATCTTGCACATAAGATGGATGTCTTTGATAAGGTTTCGGACCATGGAGAGGAATTTTCAGAGATCTATGTTCGCCAGCGACTCACCAATTGTTGTTGCAGCAACATCCCCCCCAAAAAAATTTGTACATATTGGGGGCCCCTCCTTTATTTTTTTAGAAAGACTGCTGTAAGAGGTAAATTCTCCTTTTTTGCTGTCTTTTCAACTGAAAATCCTGCTTTGAGAAATCCAAGTTTTCTTACAAGGATAGAATTCGTGAACTCTTCTTGAAGTCACGGAAGCATTTGAGAAAGCTCCCCGCAGTTGCGGAAGTATTCAAGCCAATCCGTCCCGAAACCAAGGGGACCGTTCGGGTTAGCCTCTCGACGCGGCGGGAGCCATTTGCATAAGATTCTTGAAAAGGACTTAGAAATTTTCTCTCGAAGTTGCGGAAATTATTTGGGAAAGTCTCCCGAAGCAGCGGGATCATTCGAGTTATCTTCCCGCAGTTGCGGATTCTTTCGGGCTATCCTCCCATAGTTGCGGAAGCCAGTCGCACAAGCCTCCCGAAAAGACTTAGAAACAATTTTTCGAAGTTTGCGGAACGATTTGAAGAAAGCCCCCGCAGTTGCGGAACCATTCAACTTATCCTCCCGAAACTGCGGGAGTCATCCACCAATCCATCTCGAAACAGCGGAACCTTTTGGGTTTCCCTTCCGAAACTGCGGAAGCATTCGCCTTATTTTCCCAAAAAGTCGCCGAAGGACTCCTCTTTAAAAAACTCTTAAGTCTTTACTCTCGACTTAACTTTTGCGGAACCATTCAGCTTATCTTTCCAAAACAGTGGAGCCATTCACCAATCCGTTCTGAAACTGCGGAAGCTATTTGCGAAAGCCTTCCGCAATTACGGAAGCATTACCGAAGCCCCCCGAAATACTTAGACCTTTTTGCGGAACCATTCGCCAATCCATTCCGACACTGCGGAAGCTATTTGGGTTTCCCTTCCGCAACTACGGAAGCTTTCACGTTATCATTTCGAAAACCAGCCAAAGAAACTTAGACGTTCATTCAACTTGCGGGAGCCGTTCGTCAATCTCTTCCAACACGGCGGGAACCTTCGCGGAATTCTTCCGCGATTGCGGACGCCATTGGCATATCTCCGTCGAAGTTGCGGAAGGAGATCCATTATTCTCCCGAAGCTGAGTCTCCAAAGGTCGCATCGCGAAAAGATTCATCAATCTCTTCCGAAACGCCGAGGGAGTTCACCATAACATCCCGCAATCGCGGGTGGAATTCGTGAATCCACCCCGCAAATGGTGGTCGCGCACAATTGCCGAGGCGGATTGAAAAAACTGCGACGTACAATAATTTAAAAAACGCTTTAATGGCACCACCCACTATATTAAACACCGCACGTTCCTGTTGGAGCATAGGTCGCAGCTATAGTAAAGCTGCGAATTTTGAGGAAAAAGCATAAGTGTTGAAGGGAAAAAAATGCTAAATTTTGAGTAAAAGCACCAATTTTGGGCAGAAGTGAACAGTGTGCAGTACGGCGCCAGATGGACGAGCTCAGCGCAGATTACGGGCCGAAAATAGTGGAGCTCGCGCTCACATGTCAAAGGAGAGTGAATGTGGCCAAGTAGAAATCTCAGCTCCACAATAAATGAAGCAGCGGAATAGAGGGCTCAGCTACCCTCATTAAGGCTAAGTACAGAAGTTATGGTTGCTCTGACTAAGGAAGAGCAACGGACCAAATCATTGAAGGCGAAGGACAAGGAGTAGTGAACGATGAAGCGGTGCCCATACCCGCAATCTACGCTGGAAATCATAGAGTCTACAAGAAGAGGCGACATGACTGCAAACGGCGCCTACAGTACACCTAGCCATGTCCGCGGTTAGGGTTTTTGGGGATTACTGCTGGGAAAGGCCCACAGTTTTGTAAAGGTGCGACCCTCAAGGCCACCTATATATATGTGTAATTGTAAAGGGAAGAAGGTTAGAAGTTAGAAGTTAGATGAGTTGGCTAGAAGATAAGAGAGTCAGTCTTGGACAGCTGTAGAGCTAGTCTCTGAGTTTACAGACAGTCCAAGTTGATGTCTGAGTCATTGTAATCTCTGTAGATGAAGAGAATAGATCTAAGAGAAGGGATCCCAGCTGTGTGCGTGGAGTTTCCTAGAAAGATCTAAGGCTGCAGCTGTGTGCGCAGCGTACTGTGTAATCCCCATTTTGAGTTAATATAGAATACAGTTCCCGTGAATGTGATTTCCCCATGGAGGAGAACCGCATAATTCTAGTTGTTATGGCGATGTTTTACGTGAATGCATGTCTATGTTTTATTATCTATGTTTACAAGAAGGTTTCGCTATCCTTATGAATGAATATGTAAAGTAAGTTCGTGAAGTTCCCTTAGAAGTTATACTCGTGCAGCGTCGAAGGGGCCTGCAAGAACGCTATCGCTGCAGCGCTTGAGGAGTGTGTTACTGCGTTGTAACGCAAGGCCAGGGATGATACAAAGCCAAACGTAGCGGGTAAACGCCTCATTCGCAGGTGCAAAGATACCGCGCAGCTAGGCTGGTAAGAGTTTCAGCATTGTCGCGTTGAGAGGTCTGCGGAAGAGTAAGACGTTCCATTCTGAGGAATCCTCCCGGAAGAGAAGGAAGAAGATTATAGTCTCCACATCGCCTAGGTTAAGGAAGCCTGATTCCTTAGCCCCCCCATAGCCACTTCGGGTGAGACTTCGGGCTGCTGCATAGCTCGTTGCTGAGAGGGTCAATGCGCCAAGGGGTGTTTGTTGCTGCGCATCCTGAAAACCTAGGTCTGTCCAGAAAGCAGCCAACAAATGGTTCCGTTGCCGGGACTTGTTATTCCGGCGACGTGTGAGATTGATGCGAAACCTAGAGAGAAAGGGAGCCAACAAATGGTTCCGTTTCCTTGAGACTTGTTATTCCGGCAACGTGTGAGATTGATGCGAAACCTAGAGAAAAAAGGAGCCAACAAAGGGTTCCGTTGCCGCGCTAAGGATGTGTGATGCTTTAAAGTCGGGATGTGTGAGGTTGAAGAAGTTGAGCTGAGTGTCGACTTCTAGTAGCCATTTGTAAGCCAACAAATGCTTCCATTGCCGGCTTTAACCCTATTATCTTGAAGGCAATGTGGTACTGGAATCCTACAGCTAAGGAAATTCAAGACTGATTTGATTCAAAGGCTAGAGAGTTCGTTGAACGAGAAAATAGAAGCTCTAGGATTCAGACAGAAGACTGGTTGCAGAAGCATATTTATACTGACCTTCACGAAATTTTCTTCGTAACATTTGCACTTGAGTTGCATGCGTGGGTAGCCAAGCTAGCAGATACTGGACCCACTGTGCATGTTGATCAACCCGTCGTTTGGACGCCTGAGCTAGTTAGCATTTTGAAGCGGGTAGATAATTCTATGTCCCGCGCAGTAGACTTTTGGTTGAACAGTCTGTTGGAAGGCTTCATCACCGAGTTTGCAGTAGATATGAGAAAGAGCTTCAGCGAAGCTGAGAGGAGCTTCTTCCAAGCATACAAGGGTAAGTTCTTAAATTCTCTGAACTTATGGATTAAAATGGTCCAAGCATACAAGGGTAAGCATAGCTTCCGATGAATAGCATAGACAAGTAATGTCCGCAGATTTTGATAGTGATCTTGAAGTTATTGGTTGCACTCGTAGTGGAAAACGGTATAAAGTAGGCCTTGACCAACATTCTTTTGAGTCTAGCCCAGAAGATAGTCGAGCTCCTAGAGCGAGCCATATAGAGAGATAAGGGAGTGCTCATATCCCTTATCACCCTTTTACACCGCAAAAGCCATACGGGGCTCAGTATAACCCCGCAGTAACACCTTCTAGTAGCCCGCATGGTACTTCTAGTACCTCAGCCCCACCTTTGTTTAACCATCCCGGAGGCAGTGCTACAGCACCTCCACATCAACCTAGCGCAAGAAGGATGGGTGATGAAATGAAGCTACCAACCTTTAGGGGAACAGGGCTAGAAGACCCTGAACAGCACTGGTTCCTATGTGAAGCCATTTGGACGATTAAGCAAATTAATGATGATGCTGTTAAGCTGGTTCAATTAGCAACCACACTAAGAGAAAGAGCCTTAACCTGGTTCATGAAATACTCAGAAGCACAGAATAGGACGCTTGCTGATGTAAGAAATGCTATGATTAGAGAATTCAAGAAACCTAAATCAGAATCACAGTGCATAACCGAGCTCAAAGACATAAAATAGTTACCCACAGAGTCAGTATGGGACTTTGACCATAAGTTCAAAGCCTTGATAGATCAAGTAAGCTTTGAGTTTGCACCGCAGCAGTATAAGGAATGGTTCATTGTTGTGCTGCTTCCTCATATTAGACTTCCTCTTATGCAACAGAATCTCACTACTTAGGAACAATCTCTAGAGATGGCTATGAAACTAGAAGCTTCACCAATTGATGGAACAAGCAACGATGTTGCGCAGTTGTAGAACCAATTAGCAAACCTAACCTTGCAAGTGCATGATATTAAGAAAGGAAAGGATGTTAAAGAAGAAATTTGGTGTACAAAATGTAGAGCACAAGGTCATTCAAAGGACCATTGTCCCGTTTTCATAGAGTATATTGCGACTGGAGCACCTAACCCTTTACCACAGGCTCAGGGGCCTTGGTGTGAAATCTGTAGAACTAGAGGTCACAGACCACAAGAATGTCACTTATTACAAAAATATGTACAAACTCCAAAGAATCTATATTGCAATTTCTGTAAATCAGTAGGCCATGATGAGAACAATTGCAAAGCATATGACCTTATGATGGAAAGGAAACATGATGTTTATAGAGTACAGTCAGAGGCACAAGGACCCACAGCAGGTCCGCAGTATGAACCAGCTCGCGAAGGTCGAGGAGGAAATTATAGGGGCCGAGGATGCGTAGAAGGTTTTGGTCGTGGACGAGGACAGATCACTTGCTATAACTGCGGAGCTCAAGGTCATTATGCAAGGGATTTCCAAAACCCTACAACCACCTGCAGATACTGTAAATCGTATGATCATGTGATTGAAGAATGCCCTCAGTTGTTGGATAAAATGCAAGCAAAGACGCCACAGGTTAACCAAAATATTCAGTTGATTGCAACAGAAAAAAGAGAACCAGATCCTACAGTTAATATAGTGACGCGCAGTGGAGCAACCACTGGTACACCAGAGTCAGGAACTGGAAAACCAGCTACACAATGGGTGTGCCGCGCTAATATTAAACCATCTCCACTCGACCTGCAGAAGCAAAAAGAAGCATCCAAGCAAGCTCAAGAGTATTTCTCAGATCCCCGAGCTTCAAGTTCTGTCGCAATATCGCACAAAGATATTAGACCGCAAGTGCTAAGACAAGAGAACCTGGTACAAGAACAAGCTACTACATCGGGAAGGCCTGATGAGGAGGATGCACTAGGCAGTGTTCATGCTTTCCTGAGAAGCTGTTTAAAGTTGTTGCGCAATGAAAAAGCAACTATGGAACTCCAACACCTGTTGGATCAGTGTCAACAATCTGCTTCGATGAATACCCCGCAGCGTGTTGTTCATCAGATTGGGAGTCATATTAGAACTGGAAGAGAGATGAGATTCACAGCGCAGATTGGGGCATTTGAAATGGATGACGTCATTTTGGATTTAGGCTCAGAAGTTAATGTTCTCACCATGCAAACATGGGAACAGATGGGTAGCCCTTAGCTTACCAGATCTCCTATCCAGCTAAGACTTGCAAATCAGCAACGAGTTTCTCCATTGGGCAGATTACCCAATGTACCCATTGATATTGAGGGAGTAAGAAGTTCTGCAGACTTTGAAGTAATCAAAATTCTGGATGACAGTAGACCCTACCCAGCACTTCTAGGCATATACTGGGCATTTGATAATTTGGCTGTCATTAATTTGAAGAAAAAACAGATGACCTTTGAGGATGAGCAGATTAAGGTCATTGCACCGCTTGATCCCCTTCAAGGACCACGGTATATTGAACCCATTCGAGCAGAAGAAGAAGCGCGCCACATGGAAAGTTTGTACCAGATGACTGCTAGTCATAATGATTATGTCAATCCCACAGCGGACAGACATATCAGCTAGCGATGCGATAGCTCGTGCACATCAGATTCAGAAGCAGGACTAGAAAACTGGCAGAATCACTTACATGAGGTTTCTGCAAGGCGTTGTGCCATGATGACTAAATCCATTCGATGGATTGGCACAGAATTGAATAACACTCCAATCTTTGATGGTTTAACTGAAGTAAGTGAATTCATACATACATATGAACAACAAATCCCAGATGAGCAGCGCATACAAGCATTGGATGTAGCACTGCGCGCTACACCCGCAAGATGGTGGGGTGGGCATAAAAAAAATATTGACACATGGCAAGACTGTCGCAGATTGATACTGCGCAGATTTCAGGAAACTACAGCAGAAGTGTTGTGCAAATATGATGGACAGAGTGACCCCAGGTCACACGTTGAAGCATGTATTCAGCAATGGTTAGATATTCCATAGGATGAGTGGGTTCACCTATTCATCCACACGTTGGATACAGTTCCAAGGAACTGGTACACTGAAACAGAATTGCGCAGAGGCACTATCACTTGGCCTCTTATGATGGAAAGTTTTCAACTTACTTTCAGCTTTGAGTTAGAACATCCAAGCATCGACCATGCTTTAAAGTGTATTAGAAAGAAGGTATTTGAACAATCTCCTTTACCAGAATATTCTCAACCAGATTGGGCTATCCAGATGGAACATGCCCTGGAATGCTATAATTTCACCACTGGGGAAGAGGATGATGATCCTCACAACATCAATATTCCAGAGTCAGAAGGGACGCGCAATGTCGAAGGCCCTCAGCTTGATATCCCTGCCATTACAGAACACATCAAGCTCAAGAAGATTAACATTGGTACAGAAGCCAAACCCAAGTTTGCTTCTATAGGAGATTATTGGGATGATGAAACTGTTGGCCATATTGCATATTTACTACGTGACTACCAGGATATCTTTCCTACCAAGTTTACAGAAATGAAAGGCATATTAGGAGATTTAGGAGTTATGCGCATACCTTTGAAAGCAGATGCCAAGCCAGTAAAACAACGCCCGTACAGGTTGAACCTGCGATATAAAGAAAAGGTTAGAGAAGAAATTGATAAGATGCTCGCAGCAGGTATCATTGAGCCAGTAGAGGAAAGTGATTGGATTAGTCCTATGTTCGTACAAGAGAAAAAGGCAAAAGGTGAAATAAGAATATGCGTGGACTTGCGCAAGCTGAACGACGCATCAGCGCATGATCCATTCCCTACGCCCTTTACAGACGAAGTGCTTGATAATGTTGGAGGACAAGAGGCTTACTCCTTCACTGATGGCTTTTCAGGATACCATCATATCAGAATCCATCCAGAAGACCGCCATAAGACCACTTTTGCAACTGAATGGGGCTCATTCCAGTATACGGTAATTCCCTTTGGTCTTAAAAACGCTCCTGCTATCTTCTCTAGAGTCGTTGTTGCTGTTTTTAAAGAATTCATTCATAAGTTTCTAGAAGTCTATTTTGATGACTGGACTGTGTTTGGTTTACTAAAGAACCATATAGGGAATCTGCGGATGATGTTAGAAAAATATAGACAGTATCAGATTTCCCTTAACTTGAAAAAATGTATTTTCTGTGCTCCTTTTGGTATTTTGTTGGGTCATATTGTATGCAGACAAGGACTCCTAATGGATCCTGCGAAGGTTTCCATCATAGCTAACTTACCTACGCCCAACTCAGTCAAACAATTGCGCACTACATTGGGACATACAGGGTACTACAGGAAATTTATCAAGGGTTATGCAAAAATAACTGCGCCTATGGAAAGATTGCTGAAAAAGGATTCAAAATTCCAATGGACAGAAGAATGCCAACAGAGCTTGGATACACTTAAAGAAAAGATGGTCACAGCACCTATTCTAGTTTTCCCAGACTGGAGAAAACCCTTTCATGTTCATGTAGATGCTTCTTCCATAGCATTGGGGGTTGTGCTGACACAACCGGGAGAAGGAGGTATTGACCACCCCATTGCTTATTCTAGCAGAAAACTGTCAACAGCTGAGAAGAACTACACCACTACAGAAAGAGAAAGACTAGCTATGGTGTATGCCTTACAGAAGTTCAGACACTATCTATTGGGCGCTCATTTTAAAATGTATACTGACCATTCTGCTTTGAAATACTTGGTCAATAAGCCAGTGTTAGGGGGAAGAATTTGCAGATGGCTACTGCTCTTCCAGGAGTATGATTTTGAGGTTATTGTGAAGCCAGGTAGATTGAATGCAGGACCTGGCCATTTATCTAGGATAGAGTCAGGGGAGGAACCTACAAATCTGGAGGACAATCTGCCTGATGCGCAGCTGTTTTCTGTTCAAGCAGCTGATGAGTATTATTCCGATATTCTTGAGTTTCTCACTACCGAGCAAGCGCCAATTGAGTTTACAATCCAGCAAAAGAAGCAACTTGTTGTCAAAGCCGCAGACTTCACTTTGATAGCAGGCCAGCTCTATAAGTTGGGCCCCGATGAAGTCTTGCGCAGATGTATCTTACCGCATGAGAAGAACTCCATAATCGCAAAAGCGCACTCAAGGACCGCAGGAGGCCATTTCGCAGGAAAGCCGACTGCGCAGAAAATCTTAGCCGCAAGTCTTTGGTGGCCAACATTGCACAAGGATACTAAGGAATTCTGCAAATGTTGCGATGTGTGCCAGCGAACAGGAAAACCTTCAAGAAGAGATGAAATGCCGCTAAGACCCTTGATAACAGTGCGTGCTTTTGATAAGTGGGCCATTGATTTTGTGGGACCTATCAACCCACCAGGAAAGAGAACCGGCGCAAGATACATCATCACAGCTACTGAATACCTCACTAGATGGGCTGAGGCCAAGCCAGTTAAGAATTGCGACGCTGTCACTGCCGCGCAATTCATTTTTGAGAAAATTGTCACTAGGTTTGGATGTCCACTGATTCTAATGAGTGATCAGGGCACACATTTCCTGAATGAGACTATAGAGGCCCTTACTGAAGAATTCCATATTAGTCACCATAAGAGTACACCCTACCACCCTCAAGCTAATGGTACGGTGGAGGCATTCAATAAGATTCTCGAGAATGCCCTGAAAAAGATCTGTAATCAACAAAGAGATGATTGGGACCTTAGAGTCACAGCTGTGTTATGGGCTTACAGAACCACATGCAAGAAATTAACAGGTCACACACCTTTCAGTTTGGTGTATGGACAAGAAGCAGTTATGCCCATGGAAAACATTGTTCCCAGTCTCAGAATTGCACAAATTACATAAATGACAGATACTGATACTATGAGTGAAAGACTCTCACAATTGCTTGCCTTAGAAGAAGACAGAATTTTAGCCGGATTCCATCAACAAGTGCAGAAGGCAAGACAGAAAGCTTGGCATGACAGGCATATTAAGAATAAAGTCTTTCAAGAAGGAGACTTGGTACTTCTCTATGATAGTAAATTCATCAAGTTTCCAGGCAAGTTTCGTGTACATTGGTTAGGCCCTTTTCAGGTGACGAAGATAACAGAAGGAGGAGGAGTTCGGCGTGCGAAGCTTAATGGAGAATTGCTTCCCACAATGATTAACGGGAGTCGGCTCAAGCTTTACCGCGACGGCCACTCCGCCCTGTTGACTTAATTAATTACTAAAGTAGTGCAGATGCCCAGTGTAGTTGAAAGATGCATCGTACTTATCAGTCTACACGGAAATCGCAAGACACTTTCAGTCTCCGGCTTTCCGTGCAGTTCCTTGAAGCATCCTCGCATGTCAATAAAGCATGTTTTGAGGGAGCCTATTTGCGCTCTTGCGAAGTTTTTCCCCGGGTTGTCAAACTGTCACTCTTGCGGAGTTCCCTGTTGTCAATTTGCCGCTCGAGGAGTTCTCCTCGCCGTAGAGCCCTCCATGTGCACAGTTACCTATGCTGAATTGACTGACCAAAAATTTGAATTACGGTAGTCCTATAGCCGCGTCTGAATATTAATGAAGGATAAGATCGCCAATTAATTGTATTTGCTCTGACAGATTCGGCTTGATCTCCCTCAAATTCGCATTTAAGTAATGAGTCGAAGGCCTTAGCTCATCTCCCGAAAGGCTATCAGAGCCCGTCCATCACAATTAATGCACCGCAGAGGCGCGGGGGTATAGGGGTTGTCAACTCATGCATAGGCGCCTACGGTTATTAGCCCCACGTGTCCGCATCTACTACCGCCTTTAGCTATAAATACCCTGCACTCATATATGTTCGGGTTACTTTCCTCGAGTTGTATAGTGTCTTGTTTGAGAATCTAAGTCATTGTTTTCAGAGCCGTGTCGTGTAGACTGCTCCTTTTGTTTTCAGCATTCGTATCCTACGTTGTTCCGCCATTTGTCTGTTCAAGTGCTTGTTGTGTATACCGGTTCATGATGGAGAACCTGTCAACTGGAGAAGTTGTTCGTCAATTCAAGCGCAGAGGCTTAAATTTTGGCATGGCTACCCCGGTAACGACCTTGGCTTACACGCATCCTAGTTGGTCTGATCCCAGACAATCCCCGGGCACAAGGGCGTCTCAGCAGCAGCCGGACGAACCCGTTTCAGAGCCCTTGGCCACTCTGGTTAACTACATTTCTCCACGTTTAGATGATGCACCCGAGGTGCATATTCCCAAGAATGCCAAGTATCCGATTCCGCTGCCACCAATGGCGGAAATCGTGCGAGAAGAAGGGTCCCTGCTTGGACACCTTCCACTGGTTCGGTTTTCTGACTTCAACTTGGGAGACTACATAACATATCCTCAGTTCACGCCGGATCGCTATCTAACAGTCGTCCATAATCCCGTTAGAAAGGTTGATGAATTCGTCCTGAAGGAATTTGCAGCAAATCTCGAGAGGCCTGGACTGTTGAACCTATTAAAGCTACCGCACTTCGGGCGTAGAAATGAAGTAAATGCAGTTGTTAAGGCCCTGCTATCCTGTGTTCATGGTGGTTATCTTTGACGGGGAGGCCAATCGATTTGAATGTGGACTTGATTCATCGTATTACCGGCCTATCTAAGGTTGGTAAGGACCCCAATGTTCATCTTGTTGGTAAAGATAAGGACAGAAAGTTGACTGCACAGCTGGTGCAGAAATACAAATTGACGAGAGGAGTTCGGGCTTATGACCTCACTATAGTTGAAGATGAAGCACTTAGATTCACATGCAGTCTGCTTGCAGGCAGACTTCTAACGAAGTGCAGGCCTAAAGAAGTCACTGGAGCTGTTGTAGATCTCGCAATCGCAGCTGCGGAGGGAGAGCAGTATAACTGGTCTCTCTTCCTCCTGAATTCTTTCTTGGAGGACTGCCAGAACGTTTAGGACACCGCCAGTTAGTTGTTCCATTTTTCTTGGCTTTTGATTTTATGCGCCTTTGTCGGGTGGAAGTATCCCCCCAACACTCAGTTCCTTCCGCGCCGCGCAGGAGAGGTTGCAGGGATGCGCTATGTCAACCTTTGGGATTCTAGTAATCCCGCGAAGCGCAAGATGAACTGCGTCATGTTCTATGAATATTACCATCTCCTCAAGGACACCATCCAGGAGATGCCGAGGCTGACTGAGGAGACAGCACAAATCTATGGAACGAAGTTGGTCTTTTCTGCCAACTTGCATGAAATTTAATTCCGCCCTTGCGAAATTCAGGAAGAATGGGCCGTAGGCCTCTACCGTATGACTACTCAGGATGTTGAAGAAACTGTGAAGTCCTGGCCAGAAGAATGGAGGCGGGCCGCTGAAGTCGCTGCCGCAACGCCACCCCCTGATGCGCGAGAGAAATATAAGGGCAAGGAAACGACTGAGCAAAGAAATGATGAAGGTTCGCCAGAACCAGCTTCCAAGAAGCAGAAGCTGTCGCACCCCTCTGAGACCCTTGCCTCGGGATTCGACCAGTACCTGAAGGAGCAATTTTGTGAGTTGCGGACCTCTCAGGCTCACATCAGAAGTGCTCTCGACCTGCAGCTCATGGAGTTGAAAGGTCTCGCAGGAAGAGTTGCGCAGACCCATGCACCAGCATCCGGTTCGCAGGCGCCGCAGGCATCTACAAGCACCGAGCGGGTTGAAGTACTTGCAGAGAGGCATACTGTCGTTCACATCCTGCCTACAAGTATGACATTCCCGGATCCTTTGGCTGCAACCCAGGTAAACACGGTTGGCCCTATTGAGATAAATTTTTCATTGATTCCGATAGAAACTTTGCAGTTAGTACAAGAGCAGGTCTCTATTGAGCTGAGAGCTATAGAGCTCTCCACATTCCATGCAAACCAAAGACTGCAATCGTAGGAAATAGAGCTGAAGGCAGGCTATAAGAACATCTCTGAGCAGCTTGCACTTTATGAGGCACAAGACACTGGGATAAGAAACGTAGTTGATGAAATCACCCAGGAGATGCCGGCCTGCCAGATTCAACCAGACCTTCCTCTGGTTGAGAAAGTGCAAATTATTGGCGGAAGGGTAAAAGCCCTAGAGAAGGAAATAGTTGCTATGGCTAAGGACCATAAAGCGCAGATCGTCGAGTTGGAAGCTCGTATCGCAGCACCTCCTATAGATGATAGGCAGGAACAATTTGAAGCACTGCGCATAGCTTCCACACAAATGAAGTGTAGAGCAGATGAAGCCCAGAACTTAATGACGCAAGCTATGGAGGCTTGGGCTGAGCTTGAGAATCTCCCTTTCAAAGTCGGGCTTTCGAAACAGGTGCAAGCAGCAGAACAGTCCCTAACTGTTTTGAGTGAAGAAGCTAAGGCCTTAGAAGGCTTAGCCAAAATGAGGAAAATGAGCGAAGTGCGCAAAGTACAACAACAACTGCACAAGATCAGAAATGAAGATGCTAATCTCACCAACAACATTCATCCATTTATGGATGAGTATGCTGAACTTGCTGCCCAAGCCGAGGCAAAGATCAAAGAATTTGCTGAATCTCAACAGTTGGTTGATGGCATAACTGAATAAGAAGCCAGTTCAGACATGGTGTAGACAGCTGCGGAGTGCGTGGATGAAATGGACTCCGCTATTGCGCAGTGGAAACAAGCATTTGCTGCGACCCAAGCAAAGGCAGACGCGCAAGTAAAGCAACCACACGCTAGTGCAAGTGGCTCGGGGACGAGCCACAAGTAAGTGTTAGGGGCCTGTTGGAGCATAGGCCGCAGCTATAGTAAAGCTGTGAATTTTGAGGAAAAAGCATAAGTGTTGAAGGGAAAAAAATGCTAAATTTTGAGTAAAAGCACCAATTTTGGGCAGAAGTGAACAGTGCGCAGTACGGCGCCAGATGGACGAGCTCAGCGCAGATTACGGGCCGAAAATCGTGGAGCTCGCGCGCACACGTCAAAGGAGAGTGAATGTGGCCGAGTAGAAAGCTCAGCTACCACAATAAATGAAGCGGCAGAATAGAGGGCTCAGCTACCCTCATTAAGGCTAAGTACAGAAGTTATGGTTGCTCTGACTAAGGAAGAGCAACGGACCAAAGCATTGAAGGCGAAGGACAAGGAGTAGTGAACGATGAAGCGGTGCCCATACCCACAATCTGCGCCGAAAATCATGGAGTCTGCAAGAAGCGGCAACATGACTGCAAACGGCGCCTACAGTACACCTAGCCATGTCCGCAGTTAGGGTTTTTGGGGATTACTACTGGGAAAGGCCCACAGTTTTGTAAAGGTGCGACCCTCAAGGCCACCTATATATATGTGTAATTGTAAAAGGAATAAGGTTAGATGTTAGAAGTTAGATGAGTTGGCTAGAAGGTAAGAGAGTCAGTCTTGGACAGCTGTAGAGCTAGTCTCTGAGTTTACAGATAGTCCAAGTTGATGTCTGAGTCGTTCTAATCTCTGTAGACGAAGAGAATAGATCTAAGAGAAGGGTTCCCAGCTGTGTGCGTGGAGTTTCCCAGAAAGATCTAAGGTTGTAGCTGTGTGCGCAGCGTACTGTGTAATCCCCATTTTGAGTTAATATAGAATACAGCTCCCGTGAATGTGATTTCCCCATGGAGGCGAACCGCATAATTCTAGTTGTTATGGTGATGTTTTACGTGAATGCATGTCTATGTTTTATTATCTATGTTTACAAGAAGGTTTCGCTATCCTTATGAATGAATATGTAAAGTAAGTTCGTGAAGTTCCCTTAGAAGTTATACTCGTGCAACGTCGAAGGGGCATGCAAGAACGCTATCGCTGCAGCGCTTGAGGAGTGTGTTACTGCGCTGTGGCGCAAGGCCAAGGATGATACAAAGCCAGACGTAGCGGGTAAATGCCTCATTCGCAGGTGCGAAGATACCGCGCAGCTAGGCTGGTAAGAGTTTCAGCGCTATCGCGCTGAGAGGTCTGTGGAAGAGTAAGACGTTCCATTCTAAGGAATCCTCCCGGAAGAGAAGGAAGAAGCTTATAGTCTCCACATCGCCTAGGTTAAGGAATCCTGATTCCTTAGCCCCCCCATAGCCACTTCGGGTGAGACTTCGGGCTGCTGCGCAGCTCGTTGCCGAGAGGGCCAGTGCGCCAAGGGGTGTTTGTTGCTGCGCATCCTGAAAACCCGGGTCTATCCAGAAAGCAGCCAACATTGCCCAACCCATTTAAATGGGCGGTTGGGGTTTGGACTGACCACATTGTTATTTTGTCGATTAAACAAATGCCATTGGGACACCGCGTCAGACTGCTCCAGCTCAGCTTGCTCATCCATGTTCGCGTCCACCTCATTCAACCATCTTCGATTTTCCAGGTAGGTTTCTAACTGTTAATTTTGTCTCATCTACACGTCAGATTACCTTTGAGTTTTTCCTTTTCGTCTAAGACGTGGCCGATAAGCACTAGTTTCATATACCGTTCTGTTGTCTTTAAAAACCATCGAGGCCCCATGGGTTTCTCGTTCCACAAGCTAAAAGCCAAAACTATGAACGCCCGAGCTTTTACACCAGCCATATTCCAGGCGTCGTCACCCTAGTTCAAATTCCAAGCCAGCCATAGAGCTTCTCGTCAAGTGCTATAAATAACCATGGCGGTCAGCTGAATCTCTCGCCTATTCATCAATGAGGAAAGTGACCCCTGGTTTCGTCTTAAGTTTGTCTCAATCCAAGCTAACCCGCCATTAACCATTAGAACTGCAACGATGAAGGGTACCCTCTCTCCTAGGACTAGATGGGAAGCAGGTTGTTTTACGTCGTATGCGTGCCCTTTCGGGGACATTCCAAACTTTGTTTCCTTAGGATGATAAAGTCTATTTTTCCTTGTTTGGAATGGTTTATTTTGCTTCCCAACATGCAGCTTCATAATTTATTTATATATCTCATTAGCATGTTGAAATGGTCCTGCTTTTGTTAAAATCTCATAGCAGGTTACACATTTTTTATAATGACTTGTATTTGGTTGCTAGCAGGGATAAGCCAAGATGCCAAAAGGTGGTAGGAAGAAGGCTAAAATGACGGAACAACAGCCAGCACCACTTAGGACTGAGACTATGTTCCAAGATACTAGGTGCACCACCGGTATCCCTCCCGAAATCCACTGGGGCGACATTTACAGGATGATCAGGGACCAAGATATCCCAGACATGTTACTAGAAGAAGGGCAGATCTATCTCAACATTAGAACTTCAGGTATAGCTAGGGCTGCTACCCACCCAGAACTATTCCCATGTTCTGAAGTAATCGGGTGGCTACTAGAGCATACTAATGCGGAGACAAGGGTATTACATGACAGCAGGAAAATAGACATCGCCTCATTCCACCCAGCATATCTTGTCGCAGCCTATAAATTCCCACATCCCCAGCAAGCCCTGAGCAATGAATGGTTGGGTCAGATTAACAATATTGAAATGGCCAAAAAATTATTGGTCGCAGGCAAGCACTTAAGAAAGAGAGGTAATGATGAGTATGATGTTCAGAATCTGAGACCTCCTTTCAGGTTAATCGCCCTGATGCTATGTAGGATCTTCGGCATGCCCGATGGCACCGTATACAAGATACAGTGGGTTCCCATCATCCACTTCGTGGCATTCAAAGGAACTGTGTTTGACTGGGCTACCATCCTGTCAGACAGTTTGGCATCAATGGTGGTTGCTGCAAGAGAAGGTCTGGCCTTAAAAAAGGTAGAATTTTACATGTCTTCGTATCTTATTGATTGTATTTTGGCCAAGCTATCTTTTCCCAGCTTAGGTTGCATGTGGGATAGAGCCAACACCCCGGTTTACACCGCTTTCAGGATGATGTGGGCTCAAAATTACAAACCCAGCTATAAGCTCATCTGTGAGGGGTTCATTATGCCCCTATATGAGCAGATATTCAAGGAAGAGCCCAACTGTCTGTCCGAAAATGCCATGGAGATCCTAGAAAATTATGGAGATTTTTATTTCTCGGAACAAGGCACCTACATCAGAATGTTTGGAGGGACTAAAGCTCCATATATTTTGCCAAGGTATGCTACCGACTATGTAGTCCTGAAAGAAGCAGTGAGACAAATTTTCCTGGATGGAATTGGAGCCGTGCTTAACAAGCAGCATAAGGCTTCTTTTCCCCCTCTACCTTTCTGCATAGGAGCTTACAAATTCTCAGGAGTTGCATCAGCTAAGGAGTTTGTTAAAGAGCTGAAAGCCTTCCACTTCGGCGAAGTAATTTTCCATGGGAATGATAGGCGAGGAAAAGTTGTCGAGCATTGCAAGGAAATTTATGCTCATTTCGAGTACGCCCATTATTATGATGCCGAGGAAGAGGCATTCAGAGGCATCAGCAACATGACTGAGTTGCAGATTTTTCTCCAAGGCAGTGGAGAAACCTCTAGCTCCACCAAGGCCCAAAAAACCAATCTGCAGAAGGAGAAAGAAGCTGATGATTCCCAAGCCCAAGAAGAACAAAGATTAAGAGAGGAAGCAAGGTTACTGCAAGAGGCTAAAATTGCAAGATTACAGCAGGAAGCTGAAGTGGTGAGGGTGCAGCAAGAAGCAGAAAGTGAAAGGCTGCAGAAAGAAGTTGAGGAAGCCCAGCGGCAGAAAGAAGCAGAAGACGCGAGGCAGATAGAAGAAAATGAAAATCAGCGGCAAGCTGAAGAGGAAGAGAGAAGGCAACAGGCTGAAGTAGGGCAGAAAATGGAAGAAGAACTCAAGACATTTGAAGATGCCCAGGCAGGTGGCTCCGGTGCCCAGGATATGGAAATAGATGTACCTCAAGTAGGTGTCTCCGGCACTCAAAATGAGGAGGCAGACGTAGCACAAGCAGGTGTCTCTGGTGCCCAAAATGTAGGAACAGACCCAGCTCAGGTAGTCCAAACCCCACCCGCGGAAGCAGAGATAGATATTATAGATCTCCCAATCGTCCCGTACACTCCATCAGAAGAGCATACCGTGTCTAGATGGGATGAATTTGTCTATGATAAGAAGAGGAAGGCAATGGTCCTTAAATCGGAAGAGAGGATAAAAAGACTCTTTCAGGAAGATATTGTTACCCACCGGGAAACCACAGTAATGCAGAACACAAACAAGGCTCCCTTAGCTATGGCATCCGCCGCTGTAGAGACAGCAAAAGCAACGCTAGACAATGTGGCCGATATAGTTAAAGAATTTGAGTCGACTAAGAGGAGAGCTCGCATGCTACAACATACTGTGGCTAATGAGCAAGCCTACAGGGATCTCGTGGTGAATAGGTATAATCGCCTGTTTGTTGAGCATAAAGAACTGTCAGACAAGTATAACCATTTAGAAGAATAAAAGGAGCAACTAACAGTCCAGATGATGATTGTAGAAGCAGAAAAGAACGATGCAGGAGCCAGAGTGTACCATCTGGAAGCAGACAAGCTGGAATTGGTTGAGTAATTAGAGCAGGCGGAGAGCAGAACGATAGACATGTCTCCTTTCCATGAGCTGTCCTGTAGCATCCTAAAGCAAGTCCATGACACGCAGGAACTAATTACTGAGGAAGTATGCAAGCTCAAGGCCATGGTGGTTAGATTAAAAGAAGTTAATGCAGAGGCATATAGGCTTAAATCTAAATATACTCTGGTTAAGGCAAATATCCTGAGCCAGATAGAATGGAGGGAAGGAAAGGTATATTTCCCCACGCATCTCCCATTCAAATCTGAAGATGGTTTTAATGAAGACATAGCCCTTCTGGAATTTTGCAGAAACTGTAGCATTAAGCTAATGACCAAGATCCGAGGGACAATGGATAAAAGTAACGGGCTTTACCAAAGAATCCATGAAGTGCATGACAAATGCAAGTTGAGTTTCCCCCAGTCCCTTGATGATTTCCCTGGTAAAGAATGACATTTAGCTGACCTGAAGGAAGAGATGGGCATCCAAACAGAATATGTGAAGAAGATTGATGTCCTAGCCATTGATGACCTCCAACATTATATTGGGATGTTATCAATACACAGTCATCTGCTCAAGGAAATGCACCAAGCAGCAGTAACAGAAATTCAAGGTATTGGAGCAGAGCTTGGCCGTAAAGATGTAACTTCTCTGAAAATCTTACTCCCTGCCGCAGCAAATGTAGTTATAAGGGACAATGGTGTATGGTATAGTTACATTGCAGAAGAGGAGAAGAAAGCAGCAACAGTAGCAGGAGCAACAGCCAGCCCGAATTCTTCTCTCCCGGCAGTAGCAGCTGTAACATCTAGCTCTATTTCTTCTCTCCCAGCAGTAGCAGAAATTCCAGCTGGCTCGATTTCTCCTCTCCCACCAGCAGCAACAGCAACCGTTATTTTGAGTGCCTCTCTTCCAACTGAAGCGCATGCCCAGGAGTTAAAGCGCTGATATAAGAGCATTAATTCCTATATTTTGTATTTTGGTTTTCAGATGTATAAAACGTGGAGCTATGGGACAGCTGTCCATGTCCTTTTAAAATAATTTTCTGTTAAAAGGAGGGTCATATTTTTGTCTATTATAAAGGGAAAAGTCTGTAGGTGACAAGTGTAAAGGGCCAGGTGGCAGCCCAAAGGGCATTTTCTAACATTATAAATAGAATTTAGGAAGAAATGTAAAGGACTTTTGGCAGGGAATTATTTTCTAGACTTGTACGAGCTATCTTGCACATGTTTGAAGAAAATAAAATCTTCCTAATAAGAGCCTGGAGAGGACGTTTTTGCATGAGAATGGAGATTGGATGCATTGTGTATTATTCCTGTGTCTACTATACTTTGTTGTGAGATCTTTATTACTGTCTTGATTTATTTCATTGTATTAAATGATCTTGCTTCTCTCTGTGCAAATGAATTCTCTCTTTCATGAGTAATGAAATGTATTATATTTAATTAGAAGCTATCTTCTGATATCTTTTATATTTGCTGTAGCTTTATCTTTAAGATTTGATGGCTGTCTGTTTATTCTTTAGATAATTCCTACAGCTCATTGCTCATGCTTTCAATTTGCTCCTTGTAGGGATAGTTAGATTTATTTCAGTTTTAGACATAGATCTGTTTTCCAGTCTTGAATTTAGATTAAATTTAGACTAGGCACTTGCATATCATTCTAAAATATAAAATTCAAAAGAACGATGGATCGGGCCATAACCGTTATAATTGGAATAAAACTCCAAACCCACGGTTGCCGGAACCGCTAACCGAACGGATTCCCCATACCAAACGGTAGATAATCTAATTGGGATAATCTATCGAGGAGAATCCCTTTCTGATTGATGCTGCGATCTCCGAGGCATCAACAAAACCAACAAAAGCCAGAGTTATACGCTATTGTCGAAGGAATACCTGCGGGTACCCGCGAGCAGTAGTGTAAACAGAGGCAGGTATACGCGGGCAGAGCTAAGCTAGCCCGCAGGTGAGGAAAATAAAATGGGAAAACAAAGAGTCCAATGGCTCAGAAAAAGCAAGTTTTCTATAGTGTATCTCAACGAAAAATAAGTGACACAGAGCTTCGACAAATAGCAACTCTAATTATGGACTAATGCTCAAAAAAATTTCCAAACATGGATGTTTTCCCCAGCGGAGTCGCCATTTCTGTGTTGGAGAAAACTCACTGTGGCTTGGGAGACCATGACAAACAGTTGACTACCAGAAATCAACTCAATTCTCAGAACTATGCTATTATAAATGACAATGCTAAGATAATGGAAAATGTAACCAACCTCGATCCAAACGTTTGATGTAGATCCCCGTTGGAGCTTTTCCAATCCGTGCACTTGAATCTGCAAATTAGTCTTGACAGCCAATATACAACAAGTACATAATATATATAAATGGCATTAACATCATCAATAGCAATGGTCCATGATATAACAAGTAAATGCAACCCAATGTAAGATAAACAACATTTACAACATTAATGGACGAGAATATGAGTATTTCTATTAATAAACAAGAAGAAGTACAATGTGATACGACCTCTTGCCAGCAACCAATCTTAACCAAGATCTGGATCAATCCACTTGTGCCTCCACCACTTCAATCCTCCATGAATGGAAAACTCAAACTAGATAGGAGTTTGGAAGGTGAACATAAAGGGTTCACAACTACAAGGATCAATGAGTGTAGACTCAAGATAGGGCAAAACTCCACTAGAGTTCTCTTGCTCTTCTTTCTCCTCCCATCCATAAGCCATATGTGCTCAATATATAGTCCTCTCAAAGGTAAGTGAAAGGACAAATCGAAACATTTCTTGGGCAGATGGAGAGCCAAAGGTCACCCAATGACCACTTTTTGGGAGTAAAAAGTAATAAACTAGTGATTTTTACCATTTTACATTCTACCCGCTGGCTATATAGATGCAACTCGCGGGTACGCCTGCTATAGTGATACAACAAGTGGGTAGGAATAAAAATAGGGAAAAATAGTATCTGAAGGATATAAAGTGGATCTGAGTCAGTGAAATGGATCCTACAGGCCAAAGAATGCTGGTGCTCACAGGGTGGAAGATTACGTTGTAACACAATTCCTGATAAAGTATCCAATTCCACAAATTTCCATTTAATCCAGTGTTTTCATTCATCCAATTGTCGTCATGAGCATCTTCGGGTTTTCCTCAATCGTTAAGACATATCAAGACTCAAGAGACCACTTTATCGAAGTTTGTTAAGCCGAGTCACTCGACAGGTTCCCTTAAGGTCCACAATCATTCTAGGGCATTACATACACCCCCTCTTATTTAGAACTTCGTCCCGAAGTTAAGTGAGTTTCAATTTCTTGTCATTCTCTTCTATTTTTCTCAAACAATCAATGTCATAAGTGCTAGTGGTTCTAATCATTTGTTTTCTAGATATTCTAGTATGGTTCCAATACATCCTCAGGAACTCAATCGTAATTTTGCGCAATGCAAATCCAATAATACCATCATAATTTCCAGTACCAACTTAGATTTTCTATACCTCTTAGTCATCTACGAAGGTCTACGATGTCCAAATTATTTACAAGCTATATTGTGTTAGTAGTCACCCAATAGTTTATCAAGTCATCATTCAACATAACAAATCCAAGTAAGGGTTCAAATCTATTTGGTTATCCTCCCTCGAAGAAGAGAAGGTAAACATCATAAAATAATCGGCAAGGTATAATCACGGTTTTTAACAATCAGGAAAGACCCTCAAATAGTCCAAAAACCAAATTCCATAAGACTACATCCAAATACCTCTAAATGTTTTAATAATGTTGGTTCTCAATAAGATAGGATTCGAGTCGTCGAAATTTAGTGACTTAGTCAAACATATTGAAATTTAACCCTTAGTCCTTTCATTAGTAACATCATGTCCAAGTCAATGAGCTTGTCACATCCTTACCTCATTTCATCATTTTTGTTTTCATAGGACTACTTCGACAGACTCATCAAGTCGCACTATGTGTGTTTTCTCAACCTCATAGAGTTCCATCTCGGGCTAGTTGTATTTTCATCAAGGGTTGACTATGTCCTCGGTTAGCTGCATTATGTTTAGTTCATTGTGTTGATCATATCCATACATCGTTTTACTAAAATCGTCTTCGTTTGGTCCTCTTGGTGGATTTTTCCCAATCGAGAATTATTCCTTTACCTTTGGTCATGATCAGATCAAGTTCGTACTTTTTCATTCCACAACATTGTCATGCTAGAAATTAGTGTCATTGAGCTCATCTCCTCATGTTAGTGATATTGGTATCCTTCCTTTCAAATTTTAAGTCCAATCATTTCCTCGACAATCTATCAAAGTCTCGTCCATATGAGCATCATGGTGTCCTACCATTTAAAATTTATCAATTTTCCGTCCTTATATGTCTTACAACACTCTATAAACTTCGATTAGTTTCCCTAAATCACATCTTTCACCTAAAGGTTTTATCCAAATAAACCATTGCGCTTTACTTCTCTAGTATTAGATAATAGGGAAGTTAATACGCGTCATCTTCGGACATTGGAAATCATGCCATCATGGTTTCGATGTCAAACTCCCAAGTTGTCTTGGTTACTTCAAGCTTTTTATAAGTCAATGTTTATAATTACTTGATAATTAATGATATGGGCCAATCCCCAACTTATTTAACTTTTCTTTGCTATGTTCATAAGTGTACAATTCTTAGATCAATCAATTATTCATTTATCCAATCCCCATGTACTTATCTAATTTTGATGGGTCCTTACAAGATAAGGGTGGTATTGGACTAGTTTAACCTAGACTATAATTCCACCATAAGTTAGATATAGAGTACAAGCTGCATATCCATATAAACATAGCATGCATTTTTCAACATATAAAATATGCCTTCTTCCAATATATATAGGACATATACGATACACATATCTAAGTTACCATTCTTTCCAGTCCTAGAATACCAAAAATGAAATTCTTCCTACGCTCATAAATTACAGTTCCTTCTAATATGACATTTATATAAAATGCAATTCCTTTCCATATGGATAATTTTATTTTATTTTAATTGACCAGACATAACTCTTCCAATTACACATCCTTTATTCAAAACTACTTTCTTTAATTTATAAACTGCTGCCGAAACTTATGAAATTGAATGGGGGTCACCACTTCACTTAGAACATTCATAGGAACTTGATATCCCTACTTGTTCATGTTAGTGCCTGCCTGCTACAAACCCTCCCTGCTATATTTACTTTTAAGAGTTTAAACATAAAACTTAAAAGCCAATAATTAAAACATAAAAACATTTACTTTCATTATAATCCTCCCTCTCCTTCTTTATCTTCTTTTTATCCCTCCTCTTCTCCTTCATCTCCCCCTCCTTTTCCTTTCTTTCCTACTTCCTCTCTTTATTCTCCTTTCTTCTCCCTTGATTCCCCTATGTTTCCCCACTCCTCGTTTTCTTCTTCCCTCCTCCCATTCTTCCTCTTTTTTCTCCTTATCCCTACCCATCCTCTTCCCCTCATCCTTTTCCTACAGCCTTCTTCCTCTCCTCCTTTTTCTTTCCATTTCATTTTCTCTGACTCTCCTCTTATCCCTACCGATCCTCTTCCCCTCATCCTTTTCCTGCAGCCTTCTTCCTCTCCTCCTTTTTCTTTCCATTTCATTTTCTCTGACTCTCCTCTTTTTATGCTTCTCCTTCTTCTTCCTCTCTTTTTCCATCCCCTCCCACCCCTTCACCATTGTTCTCTTCTCCTTCTTATAAATTAAAACAACCCCAAAACACAACTTTTTCTTCCATCTATTTTCTTCCTCTTTTTATTCTCATTCTCTTTTTCCCTTTCTCTTCTCATTATTTTTATTATATCTATCTTCCTCTTCTACTCTTCCTCTTGAAAGGTAATTTTTTAATGTTACTATTCTTATAAATCATTTATTCCCTTAAATAAAAAATAAATTATTCACTAATTTTGGCTGCACTTAGGTCACATATATTACTTTATAGTAAAATAAATTAATAAAAAATAAGCCCTCTCATCTATTGCATTCCACTTCCCCCTCCTACTCTTTATACATCCAAGTAGATACATTATCATGAGAGCTAGTCATGATGGTGTTGATCATGGTGTGATAGTTAGTTTCTATTAACTATAACAACTATGACACTTTGTTCCATGGGTACTAGTTAATTGCATAAACCTACCCCTCTAAGTATCATCTTTTCTTACCAAAGCATCTTTGCATATGCCAATGTTATGCATGTGTATTTTCAATTCTCATGTCAAATTATGCATATATTCCATTCCATAGATTTTATGAACTTACATTGGTAGCATATCATTGTAATATACCTACATGTCATGTGTCTTCTAGTAGAGATGCATCAGACAATCATGGCCAGCACAAGGAAAAAGAGGAGGAACACCGAAGAAGATAAATTAATCAAAAGTAATAAGGAAAGGAACCCCTAGTGAATTGTAATTAAATATTTTATGTATATATATATATATATATACACATATACATATACATATACATATATGCCCGCAGGGGTGTAGCTCAACCAGTGATTCGCTTGATATGAAGGAAATGTTGTAAATGGAGGTCACAAGTTCAAATCACCACGGCTTACATGTGCCCCATGCTTGCGGGCTATGTGGGTGCACCTAGGAGTATAGTGGTAGCAGATGAGATTGGATCTCTGGACCCCATGTCACGCAAGTACCAGCCCCTTCCCAATTGTCAATTCCCCTAGTTACAATCAATCAATATATATATATATATATATAATGAAAAGTCACAATTATATTTGTTACTTGAGATATTTTGTTTTCTATTGTAGAAAAAGTTGAAAAAAGTAAAGGGATAACATCAAAATAGGGACCATGTCCAGATGAGGATGTCATGCAAGAGATGGGATTAAGCTACTGATGAGGATGTCATGCAAGAGATGGGATTAAGCTACTTTGGTGAGTCTTAGTTGTAGTCACTATACACATGTCAAGTAAGGTATGATTTATTTTGCGTTTTTCAATAAAATTTTAGAGTGCATACTATAGTATTAACTGAATCCAATATATTAAATGATTTTCATGGCACTTATTTATTCTATGACATACATGTTAATGTTTAAGAACAGGGTAAAAATATATATCTTTGCAAAATATAGTGAATTATCTTATAAAAATATACAAAATGACTTAAAATGAGAGGTTTTAAATATGGAAATGGAACATTTTGACATTATAGGGAGTGATCAAAATAATACCACAATTTTTAGACGAGAACAAGTAATAAAATTAACCAAAGAGAATTGCAACATCTATGTAAAAAGTTCCTAAACACATAATTTAGAGATAGATGGGCCATTCATAGATTTTTGAAGACTTTGAAAAGGGCATACCATATTAAAAGAAATATATTTGAATTACTCTCATTTTTAGATGTCCATGTTTCTAGTTCTTTTCCTTTTCAATTTCATTATGTATACTCATTGAACTCAATAGTTATCTTTAAATTCAATAAGTTCATCAATAATCTCCTTAAATGGGAAAGAAACACTGAAAGTAGACTAACAGATGTGATAAAATTGTCTATAAAATATCTCTATAGATTATGAAGAGGCTCGAAGGATCCCCTCTAAGAAGGTAGCATTGAGGGTGGACCCTCAAACACCACAACAAAAGGCCAAAAATGTAATAAATAACAAATAATTAGTTAAATTATCAATTAAAATGATTTATAGCTCACGTGTACCATCATTTATTTAACTTCTGCATAATCAATATAAAATAATATTATGATTTTTTATTATGTTAGTTGATTAAACATTTAACTTTTATTTATTTATTATGTCTGTGACATCTTGGGATGGATTTGGGCTTATTAGCCTATCCGTACAAGCCAAATTTTTCCACCGCCAAGAATTTTACAAAGTTTTCCAAGGTTCACTTCGAAATTTTTGGCCTCGAAATTTGGTGCGGGAGTTTCGCTCGCCACGTGTCCCCCACAGATGTCTCTTGGCGTACTCTTTATGACATTGACTATCGGCCACCTAGGTTTCAAAGCTGGAGCTATGATAAAAAACGAGGCCAGGTTCATGCTGTACTGATTCTGAATTAAAAGTTGCTCGTGTCGTTTGGGGTTTTGAGCTAGAGCTGAGGACGATGAGCGAGGGTAGGTTCATGTGTCAGTGCTTTCCGTGATGATCACTGGCAAATCAGGGAGCCTCGAGGGTAGTTTTCCTCTGTCGACCGGCGACTGCAGCGGGGGTTTCTCGGTGAGTTGTGTTTGTCGGACGGTTGGAGGAGTTATTGATGTGGGAATGGATTTTAATGTTGGCTTGTGCTGGTTCTGTTCGTGGGTTTCTCCTCTGCCGGCCGACGACTGGAGCGGGGGTTTCTCGACGAGTTGTGTTTCTCGAGCGGTTGGAGTTGTTATTGCTGTGGGAATGGATTTTAATGTTGGCTCGTGCTGATTCTGTTCGTGGGTTTCTTATTTAAAGGGGCTTCGAGGCTATTTCACTGCTCTGCTTTGCTGGTTACGGTGGTTGCGGTGCCTGTTTGTTGATGCTCTTTTTCACTTGTTGCGGTGTCTGTTTTCTAGTTTGACCAGTGTTGTGCGGGGGGGACGATTATCTGTGGGTGAGGTTTCATGGAAAGCAAAAGGGATTAGTGACCAGTGTTCCAGTAGCAGTAATTGCGACTACATTGCCCGGGTAAGTCTTCAAAAGAGCATCGCCATTTCTACATTGCCCGGGTAAGTCTTCAATGGTGTTTGGCTTGCTGTCGATAATTTATTTTATTTTATGGATTTGAATTGCTACAGAGCTTGAATTACTGCAACGTTAATTGCTGTTTTTGTCTCCTAGAAATGTTGGGCTTTCCATTCCACGTTATTTTTTCCATTCCCTGTACTTGTTTTGTACCCTAGTTTTCAGGTATGGTCTTTTTATCTGTAAAGGATGGCCATGTCTCTTAATTTATTTAATAAAAAACACAGGTAGCTATCACATAGGTGCCCTATTGGGAATTTCGGACAGATGGAAATGTGTCCTTCCGTGTTGTTTAACAAAACTGTACACAATCTCTGGAGCTTTGGCATAGTACCGTATCAGGTGAGCAACCTGGTTGCTGTCGACAGACAGGGTCTATAGTGCAAGGTTCGAGCGATTTGAATTTTCATGAATTGTATGCAAGTGACTGTGTCCTCAATTGCCTGATTGTAAATGCTTTTTATCCAAAACTAGTGTTGGCATTTGAAAACATGTTAACCTATTCGATGATTCCATACAGTTTGAAGCCATCCACAAACCAATTGCATGGTATTTTTCAGGCATATAAGATATCCTGGCCACTAGTGATTCCATTATGTGACTATAATATTTCATTGCTCATGTGTGTTGATAGTTATTTTGCAAGAAATTTTCTCTGTTGTATTCTTTTGCAAAAATAAAGGCACGATTGAGGTGAAATGGGGTTTGATTTGCTTGCCAATTACTTAAAACAATAGTCTTGAAATCTCAATAGAAAATGGAATTGCTTGAAGGCCAGAGAGATTTGTTCTCTTCAACAAACACAAAAATAAATAAGCCTAACCCTAACACTATGAACTCTAGGGATTGAATCACAGCATTAGATCACAAATGCTAATAAACTAGGGGAAGAATTAATTCATATAGCAAATGAAACAAATCAAGTTAATCCAACGGGAGAATTGCTGTAGCAAAATAATAAATTGAACATGCCAAAAGAAAAGATAAGATTCGAGCCCTTTGCAAGCTGGAAAATTGCAAGGCCCTTGGTTTTCATCTAAATCCTTGTCATGATTACAAGGCCCTTGGTTTTCATCTAAATGCTTGTCATGAGGCCCTATTGTTCGACAACCATCTCTGCATATGTGAACAAGTGCTTCCATGGCATCGTATAGTTGTAGGTATATCTTCTTCTCCTCTATCTTCCGAAGCCTCTCTTGCTTTCTCTGTTAATGTAAAAATGGAAACCCAAATTATTAATCAGAAATAAGTTTTAGACTTCTCTAATTATCCATTTCTATCCACTTTTATTTGTGGGTTTATCTACTCACAGAATCAGCCGCAACAGAAGCTCTTGCTCTAGCTTAGGATTTGACTGTCTCATCACTTTCCATCCCTCTGACTTGGCAACAGTTTTGAAGCTCTTCACAATAAGGCGCATGCTTAACAGATTCAAGTGCGGTGCATCACATAATATTCCCAGTTGTGATACATCGATAACATTATCTGTTGTGAGCAATCCATGCTCCAAATTTTGTGTGCACACCAATTTCAAGGTTGGTACTAAGAACACATGCGAAAGTACCAATAGATGGAGGACATATTTCTTCATATCTTCTTGTACACCAGATATCCAAGCTTAAGTTTGCCATTAATGTTTTTTTTTTTTTATTCCCATGTTTCTTTATTAGATCTGCAACATAACAAGCCGTACTTGCTATGTTGGAACCGATAAGACATTTGTAGTTACCACTTTAACGTTAAGAAATTCTTGGTATAATTGAGTGGACAATTTAGTAACTTTGCTGAGGAATTCAGCAACTTTTGGTCAATAGTACATCACTGCATAAATATTTTCCAAACTAAGCAATGTTGTGTAGACCCCAACAGAGATTCCTAGTCATGATGGCTTTGACTTTGATAGGCCGTCTTTGCCTCTCAACCTCTTCCAGTAGTTGTGCAAGTCTATTGTCCTTGGTGCTTGTTTCTGCTTGCAATCTATCTGTGGTGGGGATCTTAAGCATATTACTGCCTAGACAATTTTAAAGGCTTGATAGCCTCAATTCCCATATTGTTAAATCACTCTGTGGCTTTCTGACATTCGGAAAAGAAACAGTCTAAATGTAGACCGGTAAGAAAGTTTGGTTTACATGCACTATAACTTGAGGCTGTTGTCCCATATTGTCAGACAGTGAAGAATGATAAAACATATAAGACTTGGGGCAAGAATCCAAAGGAGGATAATATGTAGAATGGAACCTTAGCTTTATAGTGCTTGGATGATGAACTTTTGGTTGATCATGATGGGACTCTAGAAATTGATCATGCTGAGATGCCACCCCCATTGACTACCATTTGGCACAAGCAATATTCTATACATAGTATCTTTAGCTTCACTACCTCCACTGCTATGTAGGAGTCGTGTAGCTCGTGGCGGAGCTCATTCTAGTGTTCCACGGCCATTTCCTACTACTCCTATTGTAGATCACAGGGAAAAAGATTCAAAATTGTTGGTGGAAGAGAAAATATTAGTATATAGTAGAATTATTTGGCTTTTCAGTTTAGATTCTAGAACTTCAAATTATCTCTTTATTATGGCCTATTATGTAAACATTATATGACAGTTGACTGCATATTACAAATCTTATGACAGCTGACTGCATATTACAAATCTTCGGTCATCATACCTGTAACCTATTCCATTTCATGGTCGATATTAGCCATTACAGTTAGATGTTGATGACAAATGTTATAACTACTAGATAATTGATGTTATTTGTGTACTAAATGGTTGATGCTCTAATGATTAATCAGCTAGGGATTAAATTTCTAGCTTCTCAAAAGTGTAGTATTCATCTACAGGTAGCACAAAAGTCTATGTTTTCATATTTTCTGTAACTAATTCAACATTCTACATTTTTTTATTATGAATGTATATGCATCAAAATAGATTAAAATACACATTATCTATAAAAAATGCTCCACTGAAGCTTCACTGCCAAGTTTTTGGAAATCAGCGCTCCTCACTTCACTCCCACTCCCAACAGCACTGCCTCAAACTAACTCCCTAAAATTCCAATAGGATATTGTACTCAGTAACATCCTTGCATTTTTTAATGTAGAGGCAAAGGGATATCGCTAATATATATATCCTAACTGTAGCAGTCCTAGGTTACCCCTCTAAACGTAATTACGAGCTAATAACATATGCCAAGATTTTGAATGAAATATCAGGAAATGTTAACAAATAGGATGGCACGCATAACAGCACCATTATTTTTCATGTTGAAGCTGAATCTAGAGACAATTTTCTGAAGAAAACATGGGCCACAGGTTTACAGTGTTTATAAAGTAACATCAAAGCAATTTTTAGACTGTGTATGACCAAATGGAAGATAGACCCAAGACAATTGACAACAGGCAAAACTTGCTTCTGCCATAATGTGTTTAATAATATCCAACAGGCTTATATGAATTTACTGTAACAGTGAACCAAAAGGCCCTGCTGGTGGATACCATTGATTTAGTTTATACAAAATCAAATCTAGCATCAGCTATATAGACAACATAATAATGGTATGGCTAACAAAAATAGCAATTTCAAGTTCTTAGGGCAGATGCTGTCAGTATACAGTTTAACAGTATATTCAACCATTATTTCAAAATATAGACATCACACAAAAAATGACATCAAATTTTCTGGCTATATTAGAAATTTAGAGGTACTCGTAAAAAAGGAAAGAGAAGATCAACCAAGTTGATCAACAAAATTAAATATTTGTATTGTAGAGCATCGCCCTATGCTTCATAAGGGAATTCCGGCAATATGGCATTGCAAGAAAGAACCAGAATCGAAAATCATAAATCTTTTGGGATTTATTATATCTTTCTAGATATAATGACATTATAAGCTGAAAGATTGCAATCCAAATTAAGAGATTTGTTCAAAATAAGGCGAATAAAAATGCTCTTACTCTTAATATTAGAAGCAAAATAGGAAAATGCATCAATCAGATAAACTTGCAATTACTTGAATCAACTCATTTAACAGATATACAATCCTGGTAGCACTCAAAGTCACAATAGCAAATACATATGTAGCAGTTGAATCATAAAATGGCCATAGGCTAATGAAGCAACAAATCAGTCACATAATGAAAAAAGAGCAAATGAGAGATAATCAGAGAATCTCATTTTGAATAGTTTGGCTTCTGTGGAAATAACTGAATTTATAGAAAGCATTACAATGCGCATAAAGAACAAGAAAAAAAAAACCAGCAGTCTTGATAAGTTTTCATTACACTTTACCAAATCTAAGCCTTGCACTAATGCTTCTTCTGCTCCTTGGAATCTCAAGCCATTCAAGTCCTGCTAGTTGGTATCCTCAATGATGCTAAAATTTGTTACCTCAGATATTTGCTTGTAATGCAAAGTAGGATCTCTGCGAAAGTGTGATTTTCTTACATTTCCGGCAAGAATGATTTCATACAATTTGTCCTACAACATCTTTGCAATGGTCACCAAAGACCGGTGAAGGATCTGCTCTAAATACTGATGATGTAGGTGAGCTTCTAACAAGCATTGCCTGTCTCAATGTAACACTAGGCAGCCTTACAGATGGACTTCCAGACTTCGCAAGAGCCTGCCTATCTATTATTTTTGTTTCTAAGATTTTTTTTGTTTCATTGAACAAATCAACCAAAATTCTCCCACTTCCACGTCTTACAACACTGCCAGCTTTACAAAACTCTTTACCAACATCTAATCTGGCATCCTCATCTGAGACTCTTATGCTCCTAGAGGATCCTTTTCCCAAAGATTTCAAGCTCCTTGGGAACTCATTCAAACTTTCAATTGTATCAGAATGCTTCATTTGTCCTGCCACATAATGTTTATCACTTCTTTCTGTTAACTGAGGCTTCTCCTGCCTAATGGTAGGTTTCTTCTTTTGTTTTTTAAGGCCATTCCAAATGGGCAGGGGAATACTCCGACTCACTTGTTTAAGCCCCTCCACAACTTCATTCATGGAAGGTCTCCTCTCCTCGATGGATCTGATACATCGAGCCGCAATAAGAGCAATATACTTTATTGTGTTTAGATTCTTGGGCGGACTCAACCTGCGATCATATAATTCAAGAATCTTGTTCTACCTGATCAATGGCATTGCCCAGTCCACGATGGAAGGTGGGCTGTACTGAACATCAATCGTATTTCTGCCACTTATTATCTCCAAAAGAAGAATTCCAAAGCTGAAGACATCATTTTTGGTACTAAGGTTGCCAAGCGTGATGTAACCCGGATCCAAGTACCCTATCGTACCAGCAGGGGGTGTAGAATTAAGTTTAATATCCTCAACGTGGCCCCTCAGAGCAAGACCAAAATCACCAAGCCTTGCATTCCAGTTTGCATCAATTAAAATATTTGAGGACTTGATGTCTCGGTGAATTACAGGTGGGCTTGCACTATGCAATGTCAGAATAGCTTTGGCAATCTGCAAAGCCAAGTGAACTCTTCTGGGCCAACTTGGTGATTGGGGATCAGAGTGCACAATAGCATGGAGTGTCCCGTTGGACATAAACTCTACCACTAAGAGCCTTTCCTTTGTGTCATGACTGAAACCTATTAAATTAACAAGCCTTGGACTGTGTAGTTTGGATAGGTTTTCAATCTCATTCTCAACTGCACTGTCATCTTGTAAAATCCGGAGACCAGATGAAGGTTTTTTTATAGCTACAAGAGTACCATCTCCTAAAACACCCTTGTATACACAACCATGGCTGCCTTTTCATAACAAACTTTCCCCCGCAAATCCTCCAGTGGCAACCAACAAGTCCTTATAGAGAAACAGCTGAACTTTCGAGGGCTTCTCCTTCTTGTATGACTCACATGTTATAACTGCAGAGTCCGCTTTACATGATAGATATCCCATTACAAGATCCTCTAAATTGACCCCCTAACAATGAATTAGTTGAACGAAGTATGACTATGACTCTATTTTATTTCGAAGTATCTATGTAGTGCTTCAACAGTCGAGCTTCAGCTCAAAATCGAAATCGAAACTCGATCTGGTTTATTTAAGTATAGTTAAACAAGGCCAGAGGGCTCAGTGACGGACATGATAAACTAAACTAGTCCCTTCCCATAGATCTCTAGAAATATAGAAAGCCTAATTTAGGTTCTGGTTGCTTGCACTCATTTTCTTAATGCTAAAAATGCAATTGTGCATTTACTTAATCTGAAAAATACAATTGAATGAAAAATGACTTTTCCTGGTTATCTTAATCTGAAAAATACAAGTATACATTTGTTTAGTGTGCAAAATACAATTGAATGAAAAAAAGTGGAA
Source organism: Larix kaempferi (assembly GCA_027924585.1). Classification (NCBI taxonomy): domain Eukaryota; kingdom Viridiplantae; phylum Streptophyta; class Pinopsida; order Pinales; family Pinaceae; genus Larix; species Larix kaempferi. Next base: position 4,293,099 of record BSBM01000865.1, on the reverse strand, counting down.
AATACAATTGAATGAAAAAGAAAACTGTTTATTGCCTTTCTGCTTGTTGCACTGCTTTCAACTTCTACACAGCTTAGTTTCAATTTTAATGTGCAAACAAATAAGATATCGTTTTGCATTGATGTTTACAATTATATATATATTTTAATTATTTTATTTTCTAAGATGTTTTTTATTTTATTTTTAACACTTTTGAAATATAGAATTTTTTCCCTTTTCTATAAAGATCACTCTGTGGCTTTTTGACATTCGGAAGAGCTCACTGATAATGGCCTTGCAATCTTCACATTGATGAATTTCTCTATAAAAGTCTTAACATAGGATGCTCTGCTATATTATTTATTGTAGAGTGGTTGGAAAAAATACTTGTCAAGGAAAAGTTTTTTGGTTGAGAATTGAATTTTATTTATTCAAGTCCATTTGAAACAAAAAGCCTAATTTAGGTTGTGGTTGCTTGCACTCATTTTCTTAATGCTAAAAATGCAATTGTGCATTTACTTAACCTGAAAAATACAATTGAATGAAAAATGACTTTTCCTGGTTATCTTAATCTGAAAAATACAAGTATACATTTGTTTAGTGTGCAAAATACAATTGAATGAAAAAAAGTGAAAAATACAATTGAATGAAAAAGAAAATTGTTAATTGCCTTTCTGCTTGTTGGACTGCTTTCAACTTCTACACAGCTTAGTTTCAATTTTAATGTGCAAATAAATAAGATATCATTTTGCATTGATGTTTACAATTATATATATTTTTTAATTATTTTATTTTCTAAGATGTTTTTTATGTTTTTTTTAACACTTTTGAAATACATAATTTTTTTCCTTTTCTATAAAGATATAAGTATATTTGGTTGATAATTTTTTTTAAATCCAAATTATTGGAAAAAAAAATACATCTTTCGCAAGAATTTGAATTCAGAAATAGAAACATAATAGGCATGTTTATCTTTATTATCCTTTTATAAATTCTTTTTCCTGTAATTTTTATTTCTTTCTGCCTATACTCAATAAATGTTTTCAAAGTAGCATGTGTTCTAGCCTCCTAACCAAATCTAGAGAGCTTGGCTTTTAAGTCACCACATGCCCTGATTTTGCAAAGGAATCTATTATGCCTCCTTTGCATAGTGACTATCATATCCATCATTTATTTACCTCTCATATGCTGACATACTAAACAAATTTTCAACATTGTCAAGATGCTCTAGTACTTGTCCTAGTATATGATCCGATTTTACTTGGTGGATGGATGGAGCATATTGGAGGATTGTGATGATAGGGTATTCAACGCTTTTGGTATCTATGGCATTTAAAACTTTGGGGGGGGATTCTTGGATGTTTTCAATATGTATTGGCATTTAAAAATTGGATGATATAGAAAAAAACTTGAAGATTTTATGCTCAGTGGTTGTACTTCTGGTTCCGTTCCTATGTCTAGCTACTTCATGAGAGAATATGCTTACAATCCTAGATTTCTTCAATGCCTTGTCGTCATTGTAATATCATTTTCCACAAACACTGGGTGGGCATATGCAAATGTTCCACCAGATACTTCTTGCATATGCAATGGGTTGTTTGCTTGCTATTATGTATGCATCTCTTAGAAACAAAGCTCCACAATTCAAATTTCCAAAGGGCCTTTAGGGCTGTGGAAAATAGGCTCAGCAAAAAAATTACATTTATCATTCGCTAGCTAGGCCTTTAGCTTCTTTGAAGTAGCAAGAGCCCTTAATATACATTACTTTCCCTGAGTGGTTGGATCGAAGGTATGGTAGATATTCAGCGCTGCCTTTCTTTGATCAATGTACCAGTCCAATGACAACACTCCATTGTCATTGTGTTGGGGTGCATTGGGATGGGATAGGTGGCTTCTGACCCTTTTTGGCAAGGGGTGTCCGAGATTTCAAAAGTTCCTATAGGCCGTCCATCTTTATTCTTATTTTCGATTGTACAAGATTATCTGCATATTTAAAGAAGTCTTGGAAGGCTTATGCGTATTCTATCACTGTGCCCAAAGAAGCTAGAGGAAGCCTTATGTCCTACTAAATGTATTGGCATTATACTTATTTTGGAAAAGGTAAAGGATTTCGCAATGCACAAGAATCCATTTTAAGTTCGGTCGCCATTGTTTCTTTTGTAAAAGAATCCCTTGAATAATGCAATTTCTCTAAGTGGCATTCTCGAAGTTTCCTTTTTCATCATTTTAATATTTTCCCATCCAGTGCATAGGGACTAGATGGAAATGTGAATATTGGAATGTGCATATGTTCTTTATATAGACAAACTATTGATATCGTTTTCTAGTAATCAAGTACTTTGCTATTCATGTAACTTCTAAATAAAAAAAATGTTATTTTCAAATGAGCAAACTCAAAAATTCCTATCTATGAACAATGTTTCGTGTTCATCATCTATTGAGAAAATTGTGGCATATTTTTCCTAGAAACATAGACATTTTTCCAATTGCTTCTTCTTGGTTTGACATATTCATGTTGCCAGGTCGAAGCAGATCCTTTCGCATATTGCACCAATCATTTGCGACCATAGTAGACACATGCAATATGTGTTGTCTTCCATGTGTGTTGTTCTTTAGACACATTTCATGATTGCTGAAATGGACATGCATATTGGAAACTGTCACAATGGAGGCTTTATCAACAGAGCATGTGCTTTTGGAATCGATGGTCATCGTGTGCAGACAATTGATAGTGCATTGGCTAGATATGGACTTTTTCGGTTAAAAGATTTTTGCTACCGACCAGGGGATTGTCTGTTCGATGCACTTGCAGTCCTGCTGCATTTTCGATATTCATCGAATGAAATAAGAGAAGGAATAGTACATCATTTTAGAGCATGTTTAAGTCAAAGAGATCCAGAAGCATTGAGTTCATTGAGAACAGAATTAAGTAGTGGCTTTCTGCAAACCTTGCATGGTGTGCATGATTCAAATGTATATCTTCATCGAATGGCTCTTTCTGCTGCAAGTGTGCAAACTTCTTCAAAGATTTGTCTACGGGGTGATGTTTTCTGTATAAAGTGGTTTTCAAGATGGTTGGATCTCTCTGTCTCAGTTTGGTCATTTGAAAAACAACAAAGATACTTGAATTTCAAAGCTGCTTGTGCTATGCATGGACTTGATATTTTATCCCATGACCAAGTGGCATCTGCTGGACATTTTGAGCCATTGTTGTCATATATAACAAGCAACAACACTTTGCATATGCAAATTGCACGACCTGTATGCCCATTTACAACACATGGTCAACATGTGCAAGTGAACATGGCATCAATCCATCAAGAATTGGCCAAACAACAACTTCTCCCAATGGAAATGGTTTTGATTGATTGCCATGACTCATTATTCGAGTCAATCTGCAGCATGGTGCCGAATTTTGATGTCCTTTCTTTACGAAAAGCAATTGCACAAACATTTTGCAATTGTTATAATGCAAATGATATTAGAGCGATTGGTTGCTTCATAAAACATCTACATCATACAAGCATCATGCAAGAGCAATGTATTGGAAATCCAAAAGCCTTTGTCGTAAACCTTTCAATGCTATATAGAGAAGGAAGAATAGAAGGCAATGCATTTGCATTGCAATGGATAAGTGAATTTTTCAATATCAACATAGATATCTGGAGCATGCAAACAAAGACATTTTCACAAAAATTCCAACCATCCAATGGCTCTTTGGATACAATGTTTCTAATGCATTTTGCTAGTGAAAATTCACATGTGCACTTTTGGCCACTGGTTAAAGAACAATAGACAAATTTGATTCAATCCAACCACCTTATGGACATAGATAGATGTACACAAGCAAAGGAAATTTGCAATGCAACTAGCACAATGCAACAAAACAACTCCAACATTGCAAAAGAACATGGCTTTGCATTAGAGCATGTTTCAAAAGCAATTTCACAGAAAACAACAAGAGCCTTTGAAAAAAACAACGTACCTAAAAAGGAAACATTGTGCAATATTAAAAAAAGAATAAGAACACAGAATCATGTTCTCTCAGCTAGGATGAAAAAATATCCAAAACCTCGCACAGCAATAAAAGCTTATTTGACTAGTATTCAAGATACACCGACACATGCCTACATTGTTTGTGAGACATTGCAATTCAAAAAGAACATGGACAAAGTTGACAACAACACAATGCAAAACTATGCAACTATATTCATGGATAACAGCTCAAAGACAATTGGAATAGGTCAGGACATTTGCAAAAAATGAAAGAATAGCCTTCATAATGAAAAGATACTTGTATTTGCAGTTCCTTCACAAATTCGTCGCAATAAAAAACTAGATTCTGTCACAGTTCTAACACCGCTGGAAGAAAGACTGGTGTCACCAAGGCTAGCCTTTGCTCGAATAAGACCATTGGGATACAAAAGAGCACAAATTGCACTCACAGGAACAGTTATTAATGTTCCTGCAAACTTGAACAAGATACAAAAAGCTTTGCCTAGAAGCTTCGAAGATGCAGAAACAGTTGCAGTGCTTTTGAAAAGAAAACTAGAATACAAGAGTGCATGTTTTTCTGGAAATGTCTGGCCCTGCATTCTTATGACCGCATTATACGACCTTTGCAATACTCCACTGTACAAATCTGAGAACATTACTATTGACCATGAGTGGGGGAAAATTGTCCAAAGAAACATTGGCCTGATCAACCAGTCCTCGATGCATATAGACACAGATGGATTTAGTGACGATGAAATAGACCTAGAACCTCCCAATGAAACAATGGTTCACGGCTATGAGCAATCGCATCAAATAGAGGACCTTGCAAACCAGATCATACAAATTGCACCTTCTAAGGGATTTCAACCATTGGGCATCTTCCAAGACAAGTTTTCTGAAGAATTGAACTTCCCTTCATTGTTCTTTGGATACAGTTGGCCAGAAGATATCATAAATCGATTTACCTATCAGCGAACGTCTCACTGGGAATTGCAGCATATGTCAAGAGACTTTGCAAGACACAATACAAACACCTTCTTCAAAGCAGTGTGTGTTCTGATTCAGCAAATCAGAGGTTCTGCATGGATTTCAATAAGGAAAGGAGAGCTACAAGGAAAACCTCTCCTTGCAAAGGACGTAAAATATAAGGAAAACCTTCAAAAAGTATTAAACTCACCAATTGCTTATCAATGTTTAAAAAGCATACGTACATCTCCTGATTACTTTGAACATATAAGAAAAGATGTCTTTGCAATGATTCGACAACTTGGCCCACCCACTTTCTTTGTCACTTTCACTAGTGCTGAACATATTTGGATTCCTCTTTGCAATGCATTAAAAAAGACTGAAGATAGGATTTCTTCCAACATTGGCAAAGAAGACACTACTTGGACAATAGAAACATTGATAAAAGAAAATCCAGTAATTTGTAGTCGTTATTATAGGCATCGGATGTCAGCAATGCGATCTTTGATTTTAGCGAACAATGAATTGTTCGGAGATGTTCTAGACTACTTTTTCATCACTGAATTCCAGAGTAGAGGCAATGAGCATGACCATGCTTTACTATGGACCAAAAACGCCCCTATATATGGCCAGAAATCTAATACAAATGTCACAGCATTTGTCGATCGATACCTTTCTTCTGACTCTTTGCTTCTCTCTGAAGAATTGGCCAAGATTCAAACACATCATCATACAAAGAGTTGCAAAAAAAATCGATATTCTAGCTGTAGATTCAACTTTCCTTTTCCTCCAATTGACAAAACTACCATTTTGCAACCTATAGAAACTGCCGATGAGAAAACAATTCGCAAAGCAAAGGAGCTATTCCTAGTTTTGGAACAAAAGACTTTTCCAAGTACTATGACCTTTGATATGTTCCTTTCAGAATTCAACATAACAAGGGATGAATACCTAGTCCTTATTTGTTCATTGTTGCAACGCCCTACTTTGCTCTTAAAAAGACACCCATCTAATGTCTGGATCAATGCATTCTCCAAGCAAATCCCAAGCCCTTGGAATGCAAATACAGATGCACAATTCATCCTGATGCTTATGCTGCAGCAACTTACTGTAGCTCTTACATTACAAAAATGGATTGCACAATGACAACTGCTTTGAAAAAAATAAAAGAGCAATGCCTTCTTGATAATGATGGCAACATTGAAACAATCCGCAAACTTGGAAATGCGCTCTTGAATATGCAACAAATGTCCATTCGACAAGCTATTTATATTGTGCTTTCGTTGCCTTTATACACAAGTTCTAGGAAAACTATATTTATTAATACATGGCCATCTGACAAAAGAACCTATGTCTTGAAAAAACCTAAGCTTTTGGCCCAGGAGCCAGACGACTCTGAAAACATTCTATGCCCATCGCTTATTGAAAAATATATTGCAAGACTTTTAGAACTTGAACTTATTACTTTGTCCGAGTTTGCCTCTTGTTACACATGCGCTAACTCACTGCTTAGAAAAAGAAAGAAAAATGCAATCATACGCTATGTTCGATACAATGAGCACAAAGACCTGGAGAACTTCTATAGAGAAAAAATGATGTTGTTTGTACCCTTTCGACAAAATGAAAATGTTCTAAAGAAAACTATAGAAACATGGACAGAAGCATACCCTCGACATAGGCTATCCATAGAACAAATTGAACAAAATTTCATAGCTAAAGCAAAGAATTCTTGGGGTGACATTGACATAGTTTCCAAGACAATTGACTCAAAAAACGAACAACTTTTTATTAGAGAAACAGTTTGCGAAAAACAAATTTCCCTTTCTTTGACTGATAGATACGACATTAAAAATGATTTTCCGCACAGAACATTCTCCAGGAGAACTGCAGCTGGTTCTGGAAATGCATTTGAAACTATGAAACTTCCCCATAGCATTAGCAAAGAAGCCTACTTTTCCATTAGGAAAAAACTTAACAAAGAACAACAAGCAATAGTAAAAGAAATCATAATGAGAAAGAAAGCCAGCCCAACCACACCAATTCATTTGTTCGTGACTGGCCCCGCTGGCACAGGAAAAAAATTTGTTGCAAAAGCAATTTACCATGGGCTTCTACAGTTCCACAACATGGACCTTTGTAGCGATCCTCTTAAAAAAAAAGGCATTAGACTTGCATTTACTGGAAGAGCTGCACAGAATGTCGATGGTGTGACAGTGCATTAAGCACTTCGCTTGCCTTCGACATTGACAAACATGCTTCCACTAAGCTGCAACTCATTGGACCTATTGTCCAAGGACTTTGAACAGCTGCGACTAGTTCTAATTGACGAAGCGTCTTTAATTGGCGCTCGAATGCTCTGGAGCATTGACAAAAGGTTACGTGAAATTATGCATACTCCCAATTCTCCATTTGGAAATTTGGACATTATTTTCTGTGGAGACTTGTGTCAAATACAACCTGTCAAAGATTCTTGGGTATTTGAACAAGTGAATGTTGACTCACATCCATTTCCTTATGGCTTCTGGAAACATAACATCAAATGCTTTCATCTCACGCAAGTTATGAGACAAGAAGACCCAACCTTCATTTCAATCTTAAATAGAATCAGAATGAACTTGCAGACAGACGCTGACATCGAATTCTTAAATAGCCATTGCTATAGAGAACCGCCAAATGATCTGACATTCCCCTTCCTTTTTTATAGAAACAAGGATGTTGATGAACACAACAAAAAGATGTTGGCAATTGCTCAAACAAAAGCATGCACATTGCAATCGATCGACAAGGAAATAGACACGATAGAATTCAACTTGTATCAAAATGGCCAAATGGACTTGCCATTTGCAATTGTCTTGAAACAAAATATGCTTGTTGAGCTGGTTGGGGGGAATTTTGCAATAGACGATGAGCTTGTAAATGGTGCAGAAGGCATTTTCAAAGGCTTTACGTCAAATGGAATTGACATAGTCTGGATTGAATTTAGCTTGCCGTCAACTGGTGCAATGCAACGAGCAAAAATGAAACATCACTTTGCATCAAGCACTCCCTATACATGGACCCCTATCACACGAATAACTAGGCAAATGGCATCTACAGGTAAAAAACATATACTTCGACAACAATTCCCGATCCGATTGGCGTGCGCACGAACCATTCATAGATCGCAAGGACTTACAATGGACAAATTGGCATTTGATCCAAAAGGTATCGCCCAACATGGACTGGTATATACTGCATTGTCATGTGTTAAAAAAATGGACCATTTATACCTCGTAAACAAATTACAACAGAAGAATTTATGTCTCTCGAATAAAGTTTCCATGGAAATAGACAGACTCCAGAAAGAGGCAGCTCTGCAATTCCAATATGGATTTTTGTCATCTGAAAACAAAGACCACCTTCATCTATGCTCATTGAACACAAGGAGTCTTTCGCTGCATATTGACAATATTGTCAATGACTATGACATAATGAAAGCCGATATACTGTGTTTGCAAGAAACACATACAAAATCACTTCCAACCAATTCTCTCCTTGAAGAAAAGTATTCCTATCAGTCTATATACAATGTCCATGGTCTAATCACATGCTATAGAAAACAAATATTTATTCAGAAACAACTCACATATGCAACAGACTTTGTTGAAGCAATAATCTCATGGTTTCTAGTTAACAACACTAATGTCACTCTAGCAAATGTCTATATTGCACCGCACACGCCAATTGAACAACTGTATTCACTTGTTCTTTATATCATAGAAAACAGTTATCAAAATGAATATATCATCCTTGCTGGTGACTTTAACATTGACATGCTACAATTATGCAACAAGCAAGATGCGTTTTTCTATTTTATTCATAGCAATAATTTTTCTTTGCATACAACACAAGCAAAAACAACTTATGGCTCCTTGCTTGACCATTTCTGGACAACCTTGCCATCTGGCCAAGTCAAACTACAGATTTCTGAAGCTTATTGGACAAATCATTATGCTATTTGTCTTTCTATCCCCCTCAAAATATTTACAATCTAATGTTGCAAATGTTTATGCTGAAAAAAATGCATTTGATGCCTCAAGCAATTTCGATCGTTCCATGCACAAAAAACTAGACTAAAAAAAAAACTGCATCTGCAGCCACTGCAAAAAATTGGCAACTGCAAGATGGCTGCAAAAACCAGTACTTCAAGCAATCCTGAAGTCAGAATGCCTGGGTTTCCTCCCGATGATAGGTCAAAAAGGTGAGACCACTTTGAACTCACTATGCAGAAGTAGTTTTCCACCTTTCTCACATGAATCAATTCTTTTTGTCTCTATTTCTAAAAAACAAGTATCTGAAGATAATTTCCAATATTTCCACTTGTTCCAGAGTGAAACAAATGCCAACCACAGTATGCACTATTTAGGAACTGTCTTTGCCAACACATCCAAATGTATTTTAAGGCGATGTGGTTGCGTTGTATGGACCAGCATGCAACAAGAATTCAAACTCCCCAAACAAAGCTGAGTTAGCACATGCTGATATTGTCGACAGAAATGGTCAATTGATAGTCACAGTCAACATGAACAATACCCTTGTCTCACGTTTCATGAAGTATTTCTCACCCAGGAGCAGTGTGCGAATTTCAAATTTCATTACCAGAAACAAGGGAATCTATGAGAGAGTAGATGCAAAACACTGCATTCTTCTGCATCAACAGACTGGTGTGGAAACAATTCCCCAGGTTTGTCAGCAACGTAAACTGGCACCAGATACAACAATACATGCTTTGTCAATGTCGACAAATGCTTTCTCTGTTGGTTCTGTTGCGGCACTCGTTATTGCATGTGAACAAGACAACAAGAACTATGCGCTATGTGTCAAAGATGGAGAAAAGATACAGGACACTGCAAAGGTTTGATTTCATTTGATCTACTAGCGACTGTCAAATTCTATTGCAGCCAGCAATTGGAATATGCATTTCCATATTTCAATGGTTTTATTAACAAACAACAAAAAAAATTATTTTGTTGCAGTTGCAGCTTCCTGACAGCTACAAAGAGCTTCTCTTTAAGATACAACAAGAATTGATATCAGAAATACCACCCATGTACCTATTTAAGAGCATCGTTAGAAATGGTGCAACAGTTTCGCATCTTCTGCGTGTTTCGCAAGCAACATTTGTTGATGTGCTGAATGACGATTATGCAAAGGCACACTTGCTAGCTCTAGTGAAATCAAGAACAAAGGCAAGTGCAGACTCCCCTCATTGCAATTGCTCTTGAATAGTTGATTGTTCTGGAAATGCATTTTGATATTTATGATCTAGCAACCTTGAACATAAATGGATTTTGGAATTTTATATCAAAAAAAATGAATATTGGCCTCGCTTATATTGGATAGGTTCACAATTCAAATTCCTCCTGCTGCATAGGAAATTTTACATTGAACTCCTTGCATTTACATCATATCAATCTTGAATTTGCAATTGAAAAGAAATTTTGCGAAAAGTTTTATCGGTTCTATATGTCAAAATCATATGGTTTGAAATTGTCAAAAAAAACAACTCAATAGTAACTTGTGCATTAAACAAATAGCTTATTATTGACCCAACAAAATCGAGTCCAGCAGCTTTGTCTATAGGAAATGGGAAACATCAAGTCTCTATGTCTTCTTTTTTGGCTGTATAGGCTTAGTCTATTTTTCAAAATCATGCCTAGGCATTGATTCAGTTCAATCTAGAACTGCATCTATTCCAAATAATGCACAGTATGCCTTCCATGCACAATCCACGATCCATTTCATAGCACTTTCCATCGATTGGTGGTTTCCGTAACTAAAGGAAAACAGTGACAACAGAACAAGTCATTGCAGACCAGCATCCAATTCCGTATCGAACTCAAGAATCTATTTCGTTGGTTCCCAGTTTAAGACAAATCAAGAATTTGTTCCATTAGGATCACATTTTCTTGTTCTTTGGCACATGCTGCAATCCATAGTTTCCTAAAGATCTCAATGCTGCAGAATTTTTTCACTTGTATTTTTTTATTTCTTTTGCAACAATCCAAATAGATGCGTAGATTTCATGCCAAATAGGGCCTAAGGATTTTTAGTTTTGGTCCATTGGTGTGATTTGATCTCATCCAAGATTCCTATGTATATCTTGATTTTCTCCTTCCGTATCCCAAGAGCATCAACAAATCTATATAGCCATTATGAAGCTTCCTTTTTTATGATCACATAAACTGTCGTTTTGTACTTTTCTATTATAATTATTTTATTGCTTTGCTAGTTGTGATTTAAGAGAGGCAGATAGAAAAGGTTTCATTTCATTCATGCCTCATATTCTCAGTAAAAGATAATTTTGCTTCAAATGCCCTTATTGTTTAAGTTTTGTTTGCAGTCGACTTAAAGAGGTAGCTTTTGTCTACAAATTAAAATACATAATTCATAATATAAATGTTTCTAGATGTTTCTATGTAACTATTTTTGGGTCTATTGGAAGTTGTTCTATTTGCAACATTGAAGTTGTGATGCTAATGGCATCGTAGCTTCATTCTGCATGTGCTGCTTGGTTGTTAAAGCTCTGATTTCACAATTTGCAAATTTTTGCAGATTTTTGCCAAGAGTATAGATATATTGTTCAATGGCTTGGTGCTTGGATATCAGTTCTAAAAATATCATCTTGATTGCCTTTGTTTTATTTGGAAGAAAAAAAAATCAACTACATTCCCAAATGAAAATTGATAGAGGCGTACATTGTAACTCTTGTCTCCTATAGCCTTCGTTGTTTCTAGTCTCCTTTCTGTAAAATACAGTTTGTCGAACTTGAACCAACACTGTTGTTCTCAAAGTTGCATAGCCTAGATTTTCCCTAGTTGTTGTGTGTGAAGATGTTATGCTGCATCAAAGGCATGGATTGATTTCGCTGGTAGCTACAGACAATAAATATTTGTAATACCCCATTTTGACCCTTAGGATATATTAGCATTTAATGTAAATAATGTGTACATGTGATGTATGTTTTCCTAGCGTGGAGCTCAAGGCCAAGGCCCCGCTAGTGAAAGCCTGAATTTTGATTTAAAGGGCAAGCATTGATATTTGATGCCCATGTGCTCTTAAGCCATGGAAATTGTAATAGGATGTAAATAAACATCATGCAATAAAATACCAAAACTGGCTATGGGAGCAACGAATGAGAAGGGGCCATGTGTATCCACTAGGGAGTGGTGAGGGGGTTGAGGGATTGAACCATAGGCTTCCATATGTCACCTTGAGAACCCATTTGACTTTCCTTGATGACATTTAATTCTGTTGTAAGGAAGTGGTTGAGGATTTCAGTCCATGGCTTCAATGGAGCATGGGAAGCTCAGAAATTCGGATGGCAGAGTATGGGCTCTGTTTTCTTGTACCACAAGCCACTCTACCTCATGGATGTTGCTTCTTCCTCATCCCCATTCCATTGGGAAACTTACCAGCACCATTTTCCATCCAAAAACGATTTGCCAGCAGAGTGAAAAAACCAAAAATCGCGACTTTGAAAGAACCCACGTTTTGAAGAGCCAAAAACGCTCAGATTTGGTATTGGACAGTGAAATCCAATGGGGGATCCATTGGTATGAACCTTGGGGCGAATTTGGGAGCATTAGCTACCCCGAAATCCATGGGAAAACCCAGTTTTAACAGCCCAGAAAATCAGTGACGGATTTGGGGTTATTCGTGATAGAGTTGTGAGAAATCCAAGTGTGGATGTATGAACAGAGGATGGGATTGCTGAGTCCAGCTTGAAGTGTATGTGGCTCTGGGATTGAGCTTAGGGGACTAGCATCCTCCTCCATTTCCCATTGCATGCTTGAAAAACCCAACTGTGTGTTGGCTTAGCATGGTTGTCTGAGTGAAACCCTGACCGTGAGTGAGCCATCTAGTTCCTCCTTAGTGGATACACAACCCAACTCAGGGGTGATCTCTCAGCTGAAAGAATACAGGCTGGACAGAGATCTATGGTTGGGTGGAACGTTGCTCTCACGTAGCCAGTCGTTGGACAGCTTCATCTTCAAGATAAGTGTTCTATGTGTTATAAATTATTTGCATTTTGTGTTCTGCAATATGTTAAATTGTCCATGTTTAGTGAAATGAATTGATTATCTTAATTTGGAATCCATGCATGGCATTGGAACGAGGTTGAGTCTCTATATGTTGAATCATCCTCTGTTGTGATATATGTATATATGTTAGGCATTACTGGTTGTGTGCTTGCTATTATGTTTAATTCCGCTGTGTTTATATTGAGTTGATTTGGCACATAGAAGTTTTTAATTGTTATGAATTTATGAGTAATGTAATATTGGGGCTAAGTCTGCCAAAAGCCCCGGTGTGTTGTTAATGTTTCCTTCCCTGCATTTGATGATGTTGAGGGGACGTTACAATATTCATGGTCAAATATGCTGCTAGCTATAGAGAATTTCACAGTCCAATGATTTATGTGTTCAAACTGTAGCTTCTGAATAAAAAAATATTGATTCTTGCATCTATACCAGGTAAACTGCTTATGCTCACAGTTACAATTATAGTGATTTTGACTTTAATTTTTCAAGTGCTTGGATATCAGTTTTTTATAGGTCCATTTGATTGTAAGGTTATAAGATTCTTATAGTATTGTGCTCCACTAGATCATAATATTGTTATAGATGAATGCATTCATGTGTTGGTGTCTCTGCTCATGTTCTTGTTGAAAATTGTTAGAATGTTGTCATAGAAATGCTATAGTTTTTCAGATTTGTAAATATATTAGTATTGACTACCTGCAACATGCAGGTACATGGAACATTGAAAGCTAAAAATGCTTTCACACCGCCATTTCACAAAATCTGTACCAATTGCAACAAAAAGATTCCTGACAACTTGGCAGATTGCATAATCTGCAAACAAAGTACACCGTTCAGACCTAAGCATTGTCTAGAATGCACAATTGAAACAGAAGATGGACTGTTCAACTGCACAATGAAATTTCCACAACTGCAACAATGTTGCCCAGTAGTTGCATTGACTACAGAAGAGCAATACAGAAACAGCATCTCATCAACAGTTTTTCATCTTCGAAGACTCTCTGTGCATGGTGTTTTCATGCTCGATGCATACAACACCATAACAGAAATTGCTATCGCACAGTGATAGCCTGCAAAACAGTTTTTTTTGTTATTTTGGCTATAACTAGTTAACTCTTTATACACTATGCTTCTCTAGATTTTGCAAACTTCGAATTTTGAATTTGATAAAATGTATAGAATCAACTTTATATGGGTTTTACAGTAACAACACTTGTACAATTCCTCCAATGTGCTCAAACCTTTTTCCTATACATTTCATCTCACATATAAATACATATATATATATATATATATATATATATATATATATATATATATTTTGCTACTACACATGGTGATAGATATTTCAAAGTCTTTCATGCCATACTGCTATCTGTTATCTCATGCATTAACTGTTAGGCTAGAAGATAGATGGAATTCATATTAAAGTTGCTGAAATCTTGTATTGGTTCGTTGAATTTTGTTATTGGACTTCATATTAAAGTTCCTTAAATCTTGTATTGGTTCGTTGAATTTGCTTGTTCAATTTTCATTGAATTTTTCTTGTTGAATTTTCTTGAATTCCATGGCTTAGAGTTATGTTTTTTGTAAAGAAATCAGGTATTTCATGTTTCTCATTGTAACTGGATGGTGTAGAGGACAGATGCTTGTGCAACTAGCATTGTGCCAGCCCTCAACAACAGATTCCTTCTAAGCCTTCTTTTTGCTTTAAAATCCAGCATTCTAAGCAAATGCACTTGTGTGCAGGTTTCCACACTTTCCAGTGTCTATTCTTCCAGGTTTCCACACCTTGTTTTACGGTCTCCCATTTGCATTGTCAATGTACATTTGTTCAATTAACTGTGTCATGTTACTGACTGTCCTATTTTTGTCAATATGCTTCCTCTTTTTAACCAGTATCTACATATTTTGGAAATTGACTTTGTGGCTTCTGGTGTATAGTAATTGATTAAATTGTGATGGGTGGATGTATAGTTTATTAAAGCGTTGTAATTGCACTCTGGAAGAACACAGAGTATGTTATTGAATTAATATACAAAGTATGTTATTTAATTAATATTGCAAGCTTACATAGTTCTATTTGGTTGGGAGACTTAGAGTGCAGCGTTGAAGATTGTGCACTACCAGCCATCCACATTGTAATATCCCTTTTTCAAATTTTATTAAAATGCCCAATTTTCCACTTTTTTTCTCAATTTCGACCTTTGACTAGTTTTACTGTTTTGACCTCCAAATCAACCCAAATGCTCCCAAATCTTCTGTAGGAGTGTATGAATGGTATTTAGACTTGAATATCAGGTTCAGGGATGTTTCATGGACCTCCAAATACTACTGCAAACTTGATTTGTATTCTGATCAATATATGTAATTTTGACTAGTAATTTGTGCATCAAATCCCCCCAGGGTAACACTGCAAATGGCCTTCCAAATGCCTCCAAACTCCCACAAATTTATGAACAGAGGTATATAATGTGTTAAGTATGTGATTAAGGTCTCATATGCACCATTAATTGATTTTTACTACAGTTCTAACTCTCTCACATTCAACAGCAAAAACCCCCAATTCGACCCTTGGGGAAATGGCACTATTTCACCTCCCAATACAACTAAACTGAGTAAAAATGCTTCAAATGCTCAAGTACAGTGCATGAAACTTGTAGAAGACATCCATGGAATTATATTGATCACAAATATATCATAGAATCATCCATCCATTCGAAATAATCAACATTATAGTGTCATACATCAATGCATTGGGGAAATGGACATTGTTTGCTCATTAATCAATAGTTTTGCATACAACCAGTGGGTATTTCGACCTGAGACTTTTTGAATATTAATAACAGAGGATATGAAGCTATTACAATCATAAATATATAATGAGAAGCTCTCTCAAGAAGCACAAGTGCTCACCAAAAATGCCCTCCCTCAAGGAGCACGAATATGCCTTCAAAACTGGAAACGGTGGAGAGAAGTGCTGCACTAAACCAAACCATGAAACTTCCTGTAGCTGCTACCTGCAAATACAAACTCCATTAAAGCACCATGAAAGACCTGAGTGGCCTCTCCAAACACCAACTTGGATGGGAATCTTTCACCCTCGAAATTGGCTAAGGCAAGAAACTAGTTATCCACTAGCTCTCTCTTCACAAATGCAATTTTTCTCAAATCATCAAAATCCATTCTCATACTTGATTTCTACATTTTATAACCAACATTATCCTTCAAGGGGTCGAAATACTCTCAATAGATTCAATAATTTTCCATTTAGAAAATATTCCTCATTTGCCACTTGTCTCCTAGTTCCAACCTTCCATCTTCTCCCAAATTCGAATTTGAGTCTCTTTAGATTCCTCCAACTCCATGAGCGCCTTCTTGAGCCTATTTTTGGGGCTGACATGTCATAATGGTCAGGTGTAAGAAGTCAGGTCTGAATTTTGTCATAAATGTCATAGATGCTTCATTATTGTTGTCATAAAACTAGGGAATCTAGCCCAAGTGTCCACTAGTCTCCAATTTGACTCTTCCTCTCCCATGGAGGTTACTATTCCATCCCATTTCGACCTAAGATGCTCAATGCCATGTGTTATGACTTACCAAATCACCCAAGAGTGTTCACCTTCCCATGAATTCGAATTGGCAAGAGAGAGCTGCCATGTGTCATTGAAAAATCAAGTTAGTGTGGGTCCCACCACCTCCATATGTCTCCAAAACCACTTGCCACCTATAATTTCTCTTGAATTTATTTATTCATCATATTTATTAAATGCTTGAACCCTTCTAATGTCTAAATATCATTTATTAGTTTCCTTATTACCATCCCACATGTGCCCATCCAACCTAGGAAACTAGTAGGATTGATGGGATTGTCTTACTATGCACTTATTTGAATGGGGACATTACAATCCTCCCCACCCAAGATTGCTTGTCCTCAAGCAATTTCAAATTTTGATGCTGCAAAATCTTCTCCTCTTCCCATGTGGCATCTTCATTTGGTAAGTCCTTCCATTGCACTAAATATTCTTTGATGATTCTACTCCTCAACCTTCTTTCCTGTGTCTTCAAAATCTTTTCCGGAACAAGTGTGAGCTGACCTTCATCATCCAAAGTAGGAAGTATTTATGAAGTGATGATTTTCTGACCAAGAGGTTTCTTAAGACAAGAAACATGAAATACATTGTGGATTTTACTCCCTTCCGGAAGTTCTAGTTCATATGCTACTTCTCCAACCTTCCGCACTACCTTGTATGGCCCATAGTACCTTGGTTTTAATTTTTCTACTCCATTATTTTTGAGAGATGTTTGTTTATAGGGATGCAACCTTAAATATACTAAATCATTGACTTGAAAGGTTCTCTCTTCTCTATGTCTATCAACATATTGTTTTTGTTGATTTTGAGCAACCTGCAAATTGTCTTTCAAGAGCTTTAAAATTTCTTGGCTCTCTTCCACCCAATCTTTAGCCTTTGTGGTTCTACTATCACCAAATATAATGTCAGCAAATGTAAGTGCATCATAACCATATAATGCTTTGAAAGGAGACATTCCTATTGACATATGATAAGTGGTGTTGTAGCAAAACTCACCCAAGTGTAGCCATTTTGCCCATGCTTTTTGCTGCCCTCCCACATAGTTTCTTGGGTATCCTTCCAACCATTGGTTTACCCTCTCTGTTTGTCCATCAGTTTGTGGATGATAGCTGGTACTTGGAGTCAATTGAGTGCCTACCAATCTAAAAATTTCTTTCCAAAAAGCACCCATGAATCTACTATCTCTATCACTGACAATGCTCTTGGGAAGCCCATGCAATCTGAAGATTTCTTTGAAAAAAATATCAGCCACTTGTGCAGCACTAAAAGATGATGTAACAGCAAAAAAATGAGCAAATTTTGTCAACCTATCAACTACCACATAGATACAATCCTTACCCAAGGATTTAGGCAATCCGGTGATGAAATCCATGGAAATACTGTCCCATTTTTGCTCCGGAATGGGCAATGGTTGTAATAGGCCGGATGGACATGTAATTTTTGATTTGTTTTGTTGACATGCTTTACATTCATTCACATACTTCTAAACATCTTCCTTCAGCCCCTTCCAAAAAAATCTTTGCCTCAACTGTCTATAAGTTTTGAAGATCCCCGGATGGCCCGCTAGTGGGGAATCATGTGCTTCTTGCAAAATTCGGTACTTGAGCTTGGAGTTATGAACTAAATAAATTCTTCCCTTATAATATATCAACCCATTCAAAATCCTATAATTATCATCCCCTTTGATTCCATCCAACACATCACAAGCAAATTTTTCTTTGGCATATTCAACTAGTAGCATGTTTTTCCAATCCTTAGCAATATCCATGAGAGAAAAAGAAGGCCTTCTTGACAAAGCATCTGCTACTATATTATTCTTTCCTTTGACATATTCAATATCAAAATCATAAGCTTGAATCTTGCTTACCCACTTTTGTTGCCTTTCATTTAGATCTTTTTGGATGAAAAAGTGTCTTAGACTATTGTGGTCAGTTTTCACCACAAACTTGTTGCCCACCAAGTATTGTCTGAATTTGGCCAATGCATGCATAATGGCCAGCATTTATTTATCATAGATGGAGTAACGTTTTTCATGAGGCTGCAACTTTCTGCTCTCAAAGGCTATGGGGTGTTGGCCTTGCTTTAGGACAGCCCCTATTCCTCCACCTGAAGCATCGCATTCCACAACAAAAGGTTTAGTAAAATCAGGAAGTGCAAGTATGGGACAACTACTCATTACCTCTTTCATTTTTTGGAAGGCCTTTTCAGCCTCTTCATCCCACTTGAAAGCATCCTTCTTAGTCAAATCAGTGAGTGGAGAAGTCAACTTGGAGAACGCTTTCACAAATTTTCTGTAGTAGGTGCATATGCCAATAAAGCCTCTCAATTCGATAATATTTTTTGGTGATGGCCATTCCAAGATAGCCCTGATTTTTTCCATGTGTACCTTCACTCCTTCTTGCCCAATAATGTGCCCAAGATACAATAGTTCTTTCATTCCAAATTCACATTTTGATAATTTAGCAAATAAGGACTCTTCTTGCAAGATTTTCAACACAATCTCTAACTGCTGCAAATGCTCTTCCCATGTTTTACTGTAAATGAGAATATCATCAAAGAAAACCAAAACAAACCTTCTTAGTTTCTTGAAAAATATCCTATTCATACATGCTTGAAAGGTGGTTGGAGCATTGGTTAACCCAAAAGGCATGACAAGAAATTCAAAGTGGCCAAAATGACATCGAAAAGTGGTCTTTTGCACATCTTCATCTTTCATTCGAATTTGGTGATACCCTGATCTAAGGTCAATTTTTGAGAAGTATTTGGCCCCATGTAGCTCATCCATGAGCTCATCAATCCTAGGAATAGGATACTTATTCTTTATAGTCTTTTTGTTCAAGGCTCTAAAATCTATGCACATTCTCAATGTTCCATCTTTTTTCTTCACTAGCACTACTGAAGAAGCATAAGGGCTAGAGCTTGGTCTAATGAGCCCCAACTCTAGGAGTTCTTGGATAGCTTTTTCAATCTCATCTCTAAACATTTTAGGATGTCTATAAGGTGGTATCTAAATGGGTGAAGTACCCTCCTCCAAAACAATACTGTGCTCAACCCCCCTATCCGGTGGCCTACCATGTGGAAGGTCTCTAAAAACCTTTTCATATTTTTGCAAAAGTATCTCTATCTCCTTTGGGTGTTTGAAAATATTTATAGTTGGCTTGGGAGATGTAATATGACATTCAGCATCCCATTCTATATCCCCATGCCTCAATATAGATCTCATGCTATTGCAAGTCACTACTTGATTTGGATAAGTGTGTTGCCCTCTCACAACTCTTTGTACTCCTTTTGAATCTTGGAATTTCATTTCGGGAATTTGATAATTTACTGTATGCTCTCCTATTGAATACAACCATTGCACTCCCAAAACCACATTAGTATCAGCAACATCAACCACATAAAAACTATCAACAAAAGTATAGTTACCTATGGTGACTTGCAGCTTTGGAACCCATGTTTTGCATTGCATTGTGTTGTGACCGGGAATGACAACTGTGAAGCCATCAAATGGTTCAATAGGTATCTTTCTTTTCTCTACCATCTCTGCATCAAAGAAGTTATGAGTGGCTCCTCTATCTACCAAAACTGAAGTTCTTTGTCCTTGTACCACACCTTTGCATCGGATAGTAGGATAGCGAGGTACTGCTGAAAGCACTGCCATTCTTGCTTTGTCCGGTGAAAGCTGATTTTCTTCTTGTCTTTCCTCTTCTACTGCTGTCTCATATGCCTCTTCTTGATCTTAAATATGTCCATCTTCATCCATGCCCCCATCATACCCCTCATTATCAGAAAATACTTCTATGTATTGAGCCTTTCCTTTGGTACATTTGTGCCCCGGTGTCCATGGTTGGAAGCATGTGAAGCATAGTTTCTTTTTTCTAAGTTCATCCCTGTTTAGTCCCTCTTTTTTATTCCTCTCAAATGACTCTCTTTGCCAAGGTTTCTTATCATATCCATCCCTTTGCCAAGGTTTCTTTTCAAATTTATAGCTAGGCTTAGGAGGAAATCTCGTTCTAGGAAGCACATTTTGTAGATCCCTAGTCAAGCTCATTGCATCTTTTAATGTAGTTGGCTTGTGGGCTTTGACCAAACCTCTTAAGGGTTCAGCCAAACCTTCAGTGAACAGCAATACTAATCTTCCCATAGATACATCAGCCACCTTGACTGATAATTTTTGAAATTCCATCATATATTCAGTAGGGGACCCAGTTTGCTTCCATTGAGCTAGTTCTTTGAAAGGCAATTCTGGATCTTTTTGTTCAAATCTTTCTAGTACCCTGTCAACAAATTCTCCATATGTTTTAACCTGATTATGACCCAAGGTTTTCATCCCATGAAACCACCATTCATTGGCATCTCCTTCCAAATGCAAAATGGCCATTTTTAATGCATCCTCTTCCAACATAGGATTCAACTGAAAATATACATCCAATTTTTGCACCCAAGTGTTAGCAGAATTTTGAGAAGAACCATCAAAAGTAGGAAGTGACATTTTTCCAATAGCACTATTTAATTCTTTGTTTTGGAATGGACTCCTATTGTCTCCCTTCCTATTAATCTTTTTCATAGCATCAATGTAGTCACTAAGTGGTACACCTCTTTTACACTCTTCATTCAAATCATTCCAATCATTTACTAGTTTCTTGTCAAATTCATTTTATTATGAGTACATATTTTTTCATGCAATGTTGTATAAAAAGTTGACATTTCCTTAGTGTAGCAATGTACCACTTGTTATAGGATTACAAAAATGCATGGTTATATTCTTGGTTAATTTAAAATTTCATAATTGTATTTATGTATACATGGCTTTTCCTTTTCATCATCTAAAATTGATTGAATGTTCATTCATCAAATAAATGCATACAAAAAATAAATCTCATCAATATTTAAATATTATTAAAACAATAATTACAATGATAATTTAATAATAATAATAATAATTATTATTATTATTATTAATTGACAACATAAAGTGGTAGTAGTATAATATTATTAGGGGTGGTAGGAGTAGGGGCGGGGTGAGGAAAGAGAGGGTCCCTTTATGAGCCTAATGGAAATTTAGAACTAAAGTTGCTTGGGGGTTGGGGATAACAACCAACAACCAAGCAAAAATCCATGTTCTTTATCTTGGGATATATATTCTTTGCTCTCATGAGTCAACAAATTATGTCAATGATGGTTTTTTGAGACTTCTCCTTAATCATTGACTTTGCTAGGAGGCAAAAAGGAAGCTAGTGGATCAACCCTATCTCATATGTTACAAAGAATTTATAGTCTTCTAACCTCCTTTGATTTAGTGCTATTATAATATATTTGAAGGGATAACAATAGTAATGTATCCCTAATGGAAAACTAAGAAACATAAGTAATCAAGGGAATTTTGGTTTAAAATGGAGGAACCCCAAAAATGGTTTGGATACCTCAGTTTCATGTCTCACATGGCATAAATATTTAAATAGGTTCATAAAGATATGAAATGGAATTATTTAATTCATTTGCATGATGGGGTACAAGTGGTAGCGGAGATGAATTTAAGAGTGTAGATCAAGGGGAGGGCTATCACTCTACCCCATGGCTTCGGTGCTCTCTCACACTTGAACCTGCATTGGCACAACTAGAGAATTAAACCAAACTTAATGGAGATTATGAGCAGAGGTGGAGATTACGAGCAGAGGTGGGATAATGCTATTTGGAATGGTTTCATATGATTGTCTTAGGGATGCAACAATATGCCTTGTTTCCCTATATGGTTTATATATCCATGGTTCAATTAGTATGAAGAATGAGATAGCACCTGCTCTCTTTGTGAGGAAACACTAGCTCTTAGGAGGAAATGCCTTCACCAATATATATGACAAAGGTAAGAGGTTAAATACCTCAACTTATGTCTTCATTATAGCTCAAACTTCATTTCCCTATCTCTGTGAAAATCTTCTCAACAATTGGTTGTGTCAATTCATGTTTTGTGTGGAGGTTGTGGATTTTGAAGCCTTTAACTTGATTCATTGATATGGCAAGTCACCACAATCATGGAAGTAATATAGAGGACAGACTTTATGAAATAAGGAAAACTATGAGGCACTTAGTCATATTAAAGATATGCTCTAAGTCATTCAATATTTAAGCATGCATATGGAGAAGTAGGTTTATAAATAGGAAGAATGGGAATCCCAACTTGGAAAACATAAGTTAAAATTAAAGAAAATTTCTAGTGAGCTTGAGATGCATTATACCATTATCCTAGGATTTGTAGGGAGCTCTTAGTCACTTGTTGGACCCCCTATTGGCTTAGTCAAGGATCAAGGTGTTGATGCAAATACTATACAATAGTTAGAGGTAGTACCAAAAGGATGGACACAGGACCCCTGAAGACACCAGACTTGGAATGGATGATATATCCATAGAGGAAGCCCATTGTGGGTATGTCTTTGTTCAGTAATAGCTTATCAATATATGTTTACTTGCATTTTTCTTTCCAATTGGTTTGCTAAGCAATATAGCTAAAATATTACAGGACTAAACTAGTCATTGCATGTAATAGGCATACTTTTGAGTTGGATTGTGGTCTTCTGGTTCAGATCTATAAGACACTTTGTTTCCTTGCTATGAACTCTATGTATTCAAGGTTATTTGACTTTTAGCAACATCTTTCATATATATAAAATTTCTATATGTTTCTTTATATATGTATATATATATATATATATATATATAATGAATGTTAATAATTGAAATAATATAAGTATAAATGATTCATTTATTAGCATGACAAACATCAATGCAAAAGGTACAATCCACACCACAATCAACACACGAACATCACAAAAGGAGATTCAAAAAGGTTGAATCTACTTGGTGCATTGCAATGTATGATGCAATCCATGATGTGTATGAGTGCAATTGATGCAATACATTGACTCATATAAAGTACCACGGCACAATATTTGATGCAACTTATAATAAGTGTAAATATAATTAATGAAAAATATATAAAGTATCTTTGTACTTATATAAAACAATAAAAAAATATGCAAACTCCGTGCAAATTAGCATTTGTGATGGTCAACGCAATGCAAAAGAGACACCAACTCTAGTGCTCATCAAAATAGGTGACATGCATTTTATTCATGATGCAAAGTACGACAGCCTCAATATTGAAAAATTGCATTGCCAAATGATGTTGATGGAGATGTTATAGCAATGTATTGTAGTAGCGCATGATTTTTACAAGTGTGAGTCGTATTTTGATGTGCAGATTTGATTTGCATTATAAAAATAGATGATTTACTTTATACATTGTAAGTTGAGCGATTTTGCCTTTGGGATGTAAGTTTGTTTTCCTTTAGGGATACAATCGGACTTTGGTGTTTAAAATGTTGCAAAAGAATTTTCAACCTTTCATAGTCTCCTAATATCCTAATATAATTGATGTGCAAATTTGATTTGCATAAAAAAAATAGACGATTTACTTTATACATTGTACGTTGAGTGATTTCACCTTTAAGATGTAAGTTTGTTTTCCTATAGGGATGCCTAAACAATGACAATCTCACTTTGGTGTTTAAAATGTTACAAAAGAATTTTCAACCTTTTAAGATTTCAATACTTATCAAACAAAATTTAAATACCTAATATAGAGAATGATTGTTAATTTTGTGTCACAATAAAACTAAAAGCCTTCCCATGAATAGATGGGAAACTCTAAATAACTCAAGAAAGGAAAACTCTAAATAACTCAAGAAAAGAAAGCATTTCAAATTCAAAGTGTGGAGTGCACAATGAAGAACCCTTTTGGTTTTTTTAAACACGACAAGATTAATTATTAATTATGAGAATAATAATAATTATGGGGTTGGGAAAATTGCCAACCCCATTTCAGAAGTTTGGGTACAACATAGGGAAAATGGATGTTGGGAATGGAAGCATTTGAAAGCCTGCTGGTTGTAATGATCACCAACAAAAATCAATCAGTTTTTCTCCATGGTGATGATGTTCTGTAATATTTTCCATTAAAAAAATATTTTAAAAATTATGGACTCTAGCTAATTTAGACTCTAATTAAAAAACGAATGGCTATCTAGGACTAGGATTATGATCATCAAATTCGAATTCAGATTACCATAATGCTAGAAACTAGTAAAAAAATAAGATGAGTCTTTCAATACGAAGTTGAAATATTTTTCAAACATCATTAAATATTTTGAAGTTGAAAGATCTCACTAATTGATCATTAAATTGTTCGATGGTAGACCAACTTTATTAACTACCTTTAACAAAGGGTAATACCTATTTTGACCATCAAGTTCTAAGACTCATTTTTGGGAATGGCTAAAACTTATGATATTTTAGTAGACGATGTACAATGAGGAAACACAATTGTTTTAAGTTGATTCATTATCTTTATATAATGAAATCATAAATGGTACCCTTGCTTGAGGGTTTCTGGTCTGCAACTAGGGTTTGAAAGTCTTATGTGATGCACTTAGCGTCCATGGATCTTTCCATGGCCGCTTTCCTCCTTCTTCATTGAGAATGAAGTTGTTTCCTATGCATTGGAACGATGGCGGTGCCTTAGCGCGGAAACCCATTGGGTAGCAGGCTTCTCCTGCTCCACAGTGGCGGCGGCGGTGGTTTTGTGTGAAGAGGGAGCTGATCTAAGGATGGGCATCCTTGGTGTGAAGACAACGGCAGCGGAGGCCTGTGGAACTCGGCTCCACTTCGTCGCAGATTCGCTGAGGAAGTCGTCCAGCCTACGACGGCAGCGGTATCGTTGATGAGGCCGCACTAGGGGGCTTCTCTGGCCTTGGTTCGAATGCTGTGCACGATTGACTGAGCACGGACTCCCTTTTTTTAGCGTGGGCTTACCCACTGACGGCGGTGGATGCCGACAGCAGTGACTTCGGCGTCCTGCTGGCGGGCTCGTTTTTCTTTCTATGGCAGCGGCGGATTCATTTTTTCCAAGGGGAACCTTCTCTATGACTACCGGTCGGCTGTCGGGGAGAGGCTACCTTGTGGCGGACTGGGGGTTCATTGTTGATGCCAGTGGCTCTGCCATCATTACAGGCATTTTTGGAAAATCGTTTTTATGTTTCTTTTTTTGCTTCTATGCAATATTCGAGTCATTCATGGCTAACCTGATTTAGGGTTTTAGTTTGTTGGTTTTTTTCTAAGGTGCCTTGGTACCTAAATTTTTTATGAAGTTGAAATGCTACTTTTAGAAAGGGCTCACAGAAGCCTTTCTGCATTTCAAAATGTAATTTTGTACTTGCAAGATGAATTAAAATTACGCTTTTTTTTCCAGGAAAAAAAAAATTAATGAAATCATAAATCATTATTTATATATATATATTATTAGTACCAGCCAGGCAGGTATATACTTTTCATTCAAAAGTCAAACTAATTTGAATTTATATTAGTTGTGTTTTTAAGCATAAATTTTCATAAAGTTGTGCTATGTTTTCAATAAATTATATATTAAAATGATTTTTTCATAAATAAAATAAATTTTAGTAATTTTTAAATTTCAATAATTCAAATTTCTGATTGGTAAAGGACGTCTGTGATATGACATAAACCCCTGGTGTAGAGTCATTAATTTTCAGAATAAAAATAAAATAAAAAATAATTTTAAATTAAAAATTCCAAAAATTGCCACGTTGCTTGGTTACATTAAATACATTTCATCACGATGTTAAACCGAATACGATTCATGATTTGGTTACAAGTTACAAAGTGTTTTACTCAATTTTTTATTAGAGGAAAAATCAATTACATTTTTATTACCTGCCAAAGGCAGTAGTTATTAAATGCCCATCCCTCGAGTCCTGTGTCGTGTCGAACACACCCTGTATGTTCCTGGTGCTGAAGGTGGGGTCCACAGGGGCTCCATGTTGTTCAATGTTCTCCACGCTTTCTTTATCATAAATATAAAAATTACCTCGTTTCCATTTAACCACTCCTCGCAAGACGTGCTTAGTTCTTCATTAATTATTAAGGTGGTTAATAATCATGTTTTAACCGGCACTAATGACAAGGATTTAGAGTGACTGAGATTTTTTTTCAAACAAAAAGCATACTTATATTAATCATGTTTTAACCGGCACTAATGACAAGGATTTAGAGTGACTGAGATTTTTTTTTTCAAACGAAAAGCATACTTATATTAATCAAGTATAAAGTAATACATTCAAAGAGAGGAACAGCAAAGCCATGTATGACCAGGCAAATAACAGCGACATTGGCAACCATGCCAAAGCATCAATCAAGAAAGGATTGGGGAATACCAACCCCCAAATCGAACCAGCAATCCACCAACGAGTCACAGCCACCTTTCCAATGATAACAGGAGAAGAACGTGGATATGAAAACCCCAAGAACCGACCTGACAAAAAGAGTAGAAAAGCCAACCGAGAATACAAAAGCAGAAAATAGTAGGCTGCAAAAGATTGAACAGCATACACCGTCAAAAAAGTCTCTAGAATCCCTGAAGAGAGTGAGAGCCCTCGAGTATATCATAATGGATCCGACCCTCAGAAGCATTCAGACCCCGGCGAGAAAGGCCATCGACGACTGCATTGTGCTCACGGAATATGTGAAAAATAGAAGTAAGTGGAAAAGATTCCAGAAGGCGCTTTGTGTGAGACAACCAGGATGACAAAGCAATAGAATTGATAGGGGCAACCGAGTTGTCCCAGTCCACAATAGCTAGAGAGTCACCGGTCATTTGCTCCAAGGAGATATTGGCTTTGGATGCAAAGAAGAGGACCAGCGAAAGGGCTAGTAGCTCGCCTTTGGTGTTCATGCCTGCACCACCATGAAGCCATAGCATGAAACGATCCCCATTAGAGCACTCAATAATGGCACCAGCACCACATAACCCATTCGATGTCGTGGCTGCACCATCGAAGCAAGCACGGTTTCCAGAACAAGGAAGACCAGGTGGACGAGAGGGCCTATCAGAATTACGAGTCCCCATAGTTCCGGCGGAAACAAAATCTTTTGCTGATGACTGGATGGCATAGGCAACTCGGCAAGCAGCCATGGAGATATTCTCAAAAAGCAGCTTATTGCGTGTTTTCCAAATTTCCCAAACGTATAGAGAGGCCAAGCGTCCCAAAGGATTGCCTTGATTGAACACCATGTAGAACCAATTCTGGATGGAGGCCGCATTGTCAACACAGTGTTGGCCAAAAGGATCACCCAGAAGAGACTGGACAGTCACGACAAAAGGACAGAGTATGAAGAGATGAGTCATCGATTATTCATTATTTAGGCAGAGTGGGCAGATGCTAGGACCCATGAATCCACATTTTTGCAGATTGCTCCAGATTAAAATGTTTTCCTCCAATAATAACCAGATAAATACTCTCACTCTCGGAGGAATGTTTCACTTCCAGACCTGAACATGCCACCAACACCCTGTTTTTGGAAGCGAGGAGCATATGGCAAGATAAGCTAAATTAGCAGTGATGGACCCATCACTAGAGTTCCAGGACCATAAAAGCCTATCATCCTCATCAGAAATGATAAAATGAGCATGGTTCAAACCCCGGACGAACTCATCCCATTCAGCAGCAAATGCGCCCGTCAGTCCAAGCTGATCAACATTCAACCAAACATTGAATGATGTCTCCGGACGATTTTTCAAGAGGATATGGCTCAGATTGTAATAACCCCGATTCCTAAGATGGTACAACAGCAATGAAGAGAGTTTGTATTTGGTAGGACCCCCAATGAGCGGATCAGTCCCAATAATGATATGTCTTCCATTGCCTGGGATCCACGCCAGCCAATCAGCCATAACATGGAAGGCCGAGAGTAGGCCTGCCCATATAATTGAGACCCCCCTGATGGATTTCTACTTTAATCGGATCCAATGAACGGTGGGAAGTCCACCAAAATACTTATCCTTTAGAATGCAACCCCAGGTGCTATCCACGGATAGAGCACGCCATAGGCTCTTGGCCAACAAGGATTTGGAGAAATGATAGATGTTCTTTATGGCCCATCCCCCCTGCACATATGGTCGATCCAGTTTTTGCCAGTCAACTAAATGAAATTTTTGCCTACCACAGCCCGACCAGATGAAGTGATGAATTTTTTTACGGATTGCAGATAGTATTGATTTGAGGACACGACATAACTGGAGAACCAGTACACACCAAGGTTCTGTAGAAACGATTTCACCAGGGTGAGTTGGCCCCCACGAAAACCATCTCCATTTCCAGTGGAAAATACGTTTATCAAATTTCTTAAGCAACCAATGCCAATCCGCAACCCTGTAATCGTTAGGTTTTAGAAAGTAGCCCAGGTAATGTGTCCCTTCAGACATCTCAGAAACCTCAAATGGAAAAAGATCCATGAAGTCCGAAAGCTGCTCATCATCCAGTTGATGTTTTAACAGTTTGGACTTGCCCTCATTTATGCACATACCCGAGCATTTACAAAAGGTTTTGATAATACCCCATATGTGAGACCATTCAGCAGTATCCGTAGGACCAAATATCATTATATCATCTGCAAAAAACTGGTGAGAAATAGAAATGTGAGGAGATACCTGTAAACCTGAGAATAATAGATTTGATTTTGCTTTGTGGATCAACCAGCCAAGCCCATCAATAACGATTAGGAAGAGAAGTGGGGACAACGGACAGCCCTACCGGAGGCCCCTCGAGCAGGAAAAAGGTTCGGAGGGATGGCCATTGATTAAAATAGAAAAATTTACAGAGCTAATGCAGGCCATTATCCATTGAATAACACTCCATAGGATACCAATTTGGACAAGTGCTAGACGAAGAAAGGACCAGTTTACGTTGTCATACGCCCGGGAAAGATCCAATTGTAGAATCAAAGCTTGTAAATTCTTTGATTTTATACTGTGCATAGCCTCTTGAGCTACACCCACGACATCTAGGATCCAGGATGTTATACTGTGCATAGAGTGACCGAGATTATGGGCACTAGGGTTGGACGGTCATTAATGATGTTTGTAT
This sequence comes from Larix kaempferi, assembly GCA_027924585.1. Classification (NCBI taxonomy): domain Eukaryota; kingdom Viridiplantae; phylum Streptophyta; class Pinopsida; order Pinales; family Pinaceae; genus Larix; species Larix kaempferi. The sequence goes on along the minus strand of BSBM01000865.1, from coordinate 4,263,486 downwards.
TTGTCTTACATATTATCATAATCATAATAATGGTAAAAGTACATAAAAATATATTATTTTAATAATAATATGGTCCTTTTGTTCTTGAATAAAGCTTACATACTTAAGAAGTAATCCTCCCGTCAATATTTCTCACACGAATTTGTACCGACATCTATTCTGATCTTTAAGAAACCAATACTTGGTCTATTCAAAATGCAAATTTTTAACAATTTTAATAGAATAAAAAATTACATTATTTAATAAAAAATTTAATCCAAAAATACATTAAAAAACATAAAACTTGTTATAAAAATAAACTCTTCTCCGATCATGGTGTTTTAAAAAGATCGTTTTTTTTATAATTTTGAAATATTACATAAAAAGACAATTAATTTTTTTACAAATATTTTAAAACAAAAAACATAGATTTCACAAAATAAAAATCTATTGTAATTTTTTAGTTATTTATGTAATACTAAGGTATTTTTAAGGTTTACTTTGAGTTGGCATTTTCAAAGGAATGTTTTTTATTTCCATATGTATAGTTTTCATTGATATTGTGGTATGACATAGTTTTAGTCATTTCTTTAAATTCATGAAGCTTAATACTTTAGATGTTGCCTCTAAGACATGAAAAATGTTTTCATTATCTTCAATTTTGATGTCAATGATGAACTTCTCATGTTAGTTTGAGAACGTTGTTCTTTATAATATTACTCAAATAGGATAGCATATATCAACTCCAATTGTGATGGATAAGTGAGCTAGGATGAATCCATCATGATGAACGTCTTTGGCTTATTCTAAGGATCCTCACATGCCATGGGCCAAAGAAGCAATGAATGATGATGTATTTGGTTTTTTTTACTTAGTAAAAGGATCTTCACATGCCATGGGTCAAAGAAGCAACACCAAATATGTAAGTGCCAATTTTCAAGGCAAGCAAATGAATGGATAAATGCTCGTAGTCAAGTAGATAAACAGATTAATGAAGTAGTGACTTTGAAATTCTAAACCTTATTTAGCCAACCAAAGATTGATATTAGAAAGCATATGAATGTTCAAATATTTCATTATCTAAGAATCTTAATTCACTTATATGAATTGAAGTTGATATACATAGTAATATTTGTGACCTCATGCTTCCTATACACTATCTATACTTTCAACATAGATAGGTACTTAGCTGCTATGGAGCTATTCCTCTTATTTAATTAGTAGTTGACTAAGAAGTAGATTTTTATTAATATTAATTTATTTATTTTATTTTAAAAATAACCTTTTAACTAATAAAAAACAATTTTAAAGACTTCAACTCTCTCTTTAACTCAAAATTTTCTTTAAAAAAACATAAAATAATAATAATAATAATAAATAAATAAAATAATATCATTAAAATAATTTAATTTTTTAATATTCAAAATGATTAACATTTTAAAAACTTTAAAACTCTGTTTAACTTTAAAAAAAAAAAAAAAAACTCACATACCAAAAAAATAATAATAATAATAAATAAAATAATATCAGTAAAATAATTTAACTCTTTCAATGTTCAAAATGACTAGCATTTTATGAGTGAGAACCACAACTTTATCTGGAAAAAAACCAACGAAAACAGATAGCATAGTACATTAAGTAAAGGTAAACTTTAGTAGACTTTGTTTCAAAACCTAGTGTAGCCTTAGTGTGTTAGAGGCTATCAGTTAGAAATTAAGGAAAGGTGTAATTGCGGAAAATGCTTAATAATGGTGAGAATTGTCTTTAATGTTTTAATGTTTAATAAATACTGTGAAAAATATTTTGAATTTTGAATTTTGAATTTTATTTATATTCATCTTAGTATTAAGGTTAACATTGTACAGTTTGTAGTAGCTCTAGCTTATTAACATATATGTTGTATATCCGGGAGCAGGGTTGTAATTTCAAATGATGGACACCAGTCAAAATTGTCGGTTACAACCAAAATCTGAAACGTTTTTTTTATAGATTGATCCATGATGGCCAATTCACCACGTAGGATAAAAACAAACTAAAACGCTCTGTTTTTTCTGTGGTTTTTTAATCAATTCCGGTCTACATCTAGTCTGAAAATTGCAATTTCGACAATGCTGCTATTGCAGCAATCACAATTAGTGGTCTTAGACTAAATGTGTGATTTTAAAACTACCTAAATCTTGGAAATCGCAATTTGAGCAAGAAATTGAGATTTTGACAATTCTTGGCAACTAGAAACATTTTGGTTGTTCCTTATACTACTCGCCAATATAAAATAATATTATGATTTCTTATTATATTAGTTGATTAAACATTTAGTTTCTATTTATTTATTTTGATATGATTTTAACATCAATTTAGGAGTTTCCTTCACATTTCCATATTGACTTTTTTTTTATGTAATCTTTTATTACCATTAACCTACTTTAATGGTCACTTGTTGAATATTGATAAACTTAACTAATCTTATATTATCTTATATATACCTAAATTGACATTAAAAAAATGTATAATTACACATTCTATAGTCAAGCCAAAAGGTCCCAATTAAAGGTCATTTCATAAGTTTATCAAATGATGATCTCATTTACTATAGTATATGAGAATAATACCAAGTAAGGTGATGTAAATATACAATAGTTTTCTTTTATTGTATAATGATAATAATCAAGATCTAATTGAGGACAAAATGAAATATACCCTTAAGTTTTTTATGAAAGAGTGAATAAATTTTTCCAACCAATGTCCTCGATAGATAATTAATTGTTAATTATGTGTTTTATATATATATATATGGAATTATTTTTTAATTAATTGAATTATTATTATATTCTTAAAAAGGAATGAGATGAATGAGATTGTAATGACATGTTTCTAACTTATATGCATTTAATTACATTTATAAATGTTAGAAATTTATTATTTTATTGAAATAGTGTATGTTTTTTTGTAAAGTGAGGATGAGGAGAGTTTAGAATATGAGGCAATTAGATAGTTCAGTTGAATTTTGTTGTCAAATTCATTTCATTATGAGTACATATTTTTTCATGCAATGTTGTATAGAAAGTTGACATTTCCTTAGTGTATCAATGTACCACTTGTTATTTGTATTTATGTATACATGGATTTTCCTTTTCATCCTCTAAAATTGATTGAATATTCATTCATCAAATAAATGCATACAAATAATAAATCTCATCAATATTTAAATATTATTAAAACAACAATTACAATGATAATATAATAATAATAATAATAATTTAATTAATATTAATAATTATTATTATTATTATTATTATTATTTGACAACATAAAGTGGTAGTAGTAGTAATAATATTATTAGGGGTGGTAGGAGTAGGGGCGGGGGAGGGGGGAGAGGGTCCCTTTATGAGCCTAAAGGAAATTTAGAAGTAAAGTTGCTTGGGGGTTGGGGATAACAACCAACAACCAAGCAAAAGTCCATGTTCTTTATCTTGGGATATATATTCTCTGCTCTCGTGAGTCAACAAATTATGTCAATGATGGTTTTTGGAGACTCCTCCCTAATCATTGACTTTTCTAGGAGGCGAAAGGAAGCTAGTGGATCAACCCTATCTCATATGTTACAAAGAATTTATAGTCTTCTAACCTCCTTTGATTTAGTGCTATTATAATATATTTGAAGGGCTAACAATAGTAATGTATCCCTAATGGAAAACTAAGAAACATAATTAATCAAGAGCATTTTGGTTTAAAATGGAGGAACCCCAAAAATGTTTTGGATACCTCAATTTCATGTCTCACATGGCATCAATATTTAAACAGGATCATAAAGATAGGAAATGGAATTATTTAATTCATTTGCATGATGGGATACAAGTTGTAGCGGAGATGAATTTTAAGAGTGGAGATCAAGGGGAGGGCTATAACTCTACCCCATGGCTTCGGTGCTCTCTCACACTTGAACCTGCATTGGCACAACTAGAGAATTAAACCAAAATTTATGGAGATTACGAGCAGAGGCGGGATAATGCTATTTGGAATGGTTTCAGATGATTGTCTTAGGGATGCAACAAGATGCCTTGTTTCCCTATATTGTTTATATATCCATGGTTTAGCTAGTATGAAGAATGAGATAGCACCTGCTCTCTTTGTGAGGAAACACTAGCTCTTAGGAGGAAATGCCTTCATCAATATATATGACAAAGGTAAGAGGTTAAATACCTCAACTTATGTCTTCGTTATAGCTCAAACGTCATTGCCCTATCTCTGTGAAAAGATTCTCGACAATTGGTTGTGTCAATTCAATTTTTGTGTGGAGGTTGTCGATTTTGAAGCCTTTAACTTGATTCATTGATATGGCAAGTCACCCCAATCATGAAAGTAATATAGAGGATGGACTTTATGAAATAAGGGAAACTATGAGGCACTTAGTCATATTAAATATATGAACCAAGTCATTCAATATTTAAGCATTCATATGGAGAAGTAGGTTTATAAATAGGAATAATTGGAATCCCAACTTGGAAAACATAAGTTAAAATTAAAGAAAATTGCTAGTGATCTTGAGATGCATTGTACCATTATCCTAGGATTTGTAAGGAGCTCTTAGTCACTTGTTGGACCCCCTATTGGCTCAGTCAAGGATCAAGGTGTTGATGCAAATACTATACAATAGTTAGAAGTAGCACCAAAAGGATGGCCGCAGGACCCCTGAAGACCCCGGACTTGGAATGGACGATATATCCATGGAGGAAGCCCATTGTGGGTATGTCTTTGTTCAATAATAGCTTATCAATATATGTTTACTTTCATTTTTCTTTCCAGACGGTTTGCCAAGCAATATAGCTAAAATATTCTAGGACTAAACTAGTCTTTGCATGTAATAGGCATACTTTTGAGTTGGATTGTGGTCTTCTGGTTCAGATCTATAAGACACTTTGTTTCCTTGCTATGAACTCTATGTATTCAAGGTTATTTGAATTTTAGCAACCTCTTTCATATATATAAAATTTATATATGTTTCTTTATATATATATATATATATATATAATGAATGTTAATAATTGAAATAATATAAGTATAAATGATTCATTTATTAGCAAGACAAACATCAATGCAAAAGGTACAATCCATACTGCAATGAACACACCGACATCACAAAAGATGATGCAAAAAGGTTGAAATCTACATGGTGCATTACAATGTATGATGCAATCCATGATCTGTATGAGTGCAATTGATGCAATACACTGACTCATATAAAATTCCACGGCACAATATTTGACACAACTTATAACAAGTGTCAATATACTCAATGAAAAATATATAAAGTAACTTTGTACTTATACAAAACAATAAAAAATATGCAAACTCCATGCAAATTAGCATTTGTGATGGTCAACACAATGCAAAAGAGACACCAACTCTAGTGCTCATCAATATAGGTGACACGCATTTTATTCATGATGCAAAGTACGACACCCCCAATAGCGCTGGACTTTACATCATGAAAAAAATATTGAAAAAATGCATTGCCAAATGATGCTAATGGAGATGTTATAGCAATGTATTGTAGTAGCCCATGATTTTTACAAGTGTGAGTTGTATTTTGATATGCATATTTGACTAGCATTATAAAAATAAATGATTTACTTTATACATTGTAAGTTGAGCAATTTTGCCTTTGGAATGTAAGTTTGGTTTCCTATAGGGATAGGATCGAACTTTGGTGTTTAAAATGTTGCAAAAGAATTTTCAACCTTTCAAACTCTCCTCATATCCTCATATAGTCAATGTGCAGATTTGATTTGTATAAAAAAAATAGATGATTTACTTTATACATTGTACGTTGAGTGATTTTCAAACTCTATACATTAGACATTGTACCTTGAGTGATTTACTTTATACGTTGTACTTTATACTATATTGATGTTTAAAATGTTGCAAAAAAAATTTCAACCTTTCAAACTCTCCTCATATCCTAATATAGTCAATGTGCAGATTTGATTTGCATAAAAAAAATAGATGATTTACTTTATACATTGTACGTTGAGTGATTTCACATTTAAGATGTAAGTTTGTTTTCCTATAAAGATGCCTAAGCAATGACAATCTTACTTTGGTGTTTAAAATATTACAAAAGAATTTTCAACCTTTCAAGATCTCAATACTTACCAAAAATAAATAAATATCCTTTTGTGTTACAATAAAACTAAAAGCCTTCCCATGAATAGATGGGAAACCGTAAATAACTCAAGAAAAGAAAGCATTTCAAATTCAAAGCGTGGAGTGCACAATGAAGAACCCTTTTGGTTTTTCTAAACACGACAATACTACTTGTGAGAATAATAAAGGCTAACAAGGGAAAATCTCCAACCCCCTTTCAGAAGTTTGGGTACAACATAGGGAAAATGGATGTTCTATAATATTTTCCATTAAAAAAATATTTTAAAAATTATGGACTCTAGCTAATTTAGGCTCTAATTAAAAGACAAATGGCTATCTAGGACTAGGATTATGATCATCAAATTCGAATTCAGATTACCATAATGTTAGAAACTAGCAAAATAAGATGAGTCTTTTAATATGAAGTTGAAATATTTTTCAAACATTATTAAATATTTTGAAGTTGAAAGATCTCGCTAACTCATCATTAAATTGATCGATGGTAGACCATCTTTATTAACTACCTTTAACTAAAGGTAATACCTATTTTGACTATCAAGTTCTAAGACTCATTTTTGGGAATGACTAAAACTTATAATAATTCAGTAGAGGTTGTACAATGAGGAAACATAATTGTTATAAGTTGATTCATTATCTTTATATAATGAAATAATATATATATATTTATTATTTAATTAGTAGTTCACTAGGAAGTGACTTTTATTAGTATTAATTTATTCTTTATTTTAAAAAACAACTTTTTAACTCATTAAAAACATTTTTAAAAACTTTAAAACTTTGTTCAACTTAAGAATTTCTAAAACTCACATTAAAAAAAATATATTATTAAAATAATTTAACCTTTTCAATGTTCAAAATGATTAGCATTTTATGAGTGAGAACCACAACTTTATCTGGAAAAAAAACAAAGAAAACAGATAGCATAGTACATGAAGTAAAGGTAAGCTTTAGTAGACTTTGTTTCAAAACCTAGTGCAGCCTAAGTGCATTAGAGGCTATCGGTTAGAAATTAAGGAAAGGTGTAATTACAAAAAATGCTTAATAATGGTAAGAATTGTCTTTAATGTTTAATAAATACTGTGAAAAATAATTTGAATTTTGAATTTTATTTATATTCATCTTAGTATTAAAGTTAACAGTGTACACTTTGGAGCAGCTCCAACTTATTAACACATATGTTGTATATCCGGGAGTAGGGTTGTAATTTCAAATGATGGACACCAGTCAAAATTGCTGGTTACAACCAAACCCTGAAACGTTTTTTATAGATTGATCCATGATGGTCAATTCACCACGTAGGATCAAAACAAACTAAAATGCTCCGCTTTTTCTGTGATTTTTTAATCAATCCCGATCTACATCTGATCTGAAAATTGCAATTGTGGCAATGTTGTTATTTCAGCAATCACAATTAGCGGTCTTAGACTAAATGTGTGATTTTAAAACTACCTAAATCCTCGAAATCACGATTTGAGCAACAAAAATTAAGATTTTGACAATTCTTGATCTGCCAGATTGAAACAACTAGAAGCATTTTGGTTGTTCCTTATACTGCTCCACCAATTCACCCCTCAAATTCCATGAAGTCACTCCAACTTATTAACATGTACACGGAAGAGAAGCCTCTGTCTCTATGACATAATAATATCTAGGCTATAGACTTACTCCCCTTCTCTCCATGTCCATCTCCATCTCTAGTCTTCTCTTCGAATACCGATTACAATGTAAAAGTAGTTTGTTCATAGACAAAGATTTTGTATTACAGTTTGCACTTCCCTTGATTTGTTTTCTTGTTATCGGTGCCTGACTTAGCATAAATATCTGGATCAAGTACTTCTTATATATGTATGTCTATTGATAGTAATAACCTTTGAATAACATGGTCCGCTCAGAATCGCACGACAAACTTCTAAATATAGGATAATTGCTAATCCTACTCATATAACATTTTATGAGGATGTGCCAAAAAATTCGTATAACATGGTTCAAATCTGTTAGGAACCCGTGTCAACCCTTCTCTTTACTATGTTAGTTTATTGTTGTTGGACGCATATGCTTTGTAAGTTGTCCCATAGTATTTGTTGATCCATAGTTTATATTAGCCCATAGTATTGACCCATAGTATTGGACGCATATGCTTTGTAAGTCGTCCCGCAGTATTATATGTCCCATGGTTTTGACTCATAGTATTGGGCATAGACTTAGTATATAAGTGTGTGTTGAGGTCATTGAAGGCACCATGAAGTTAATTGTATTGAGCTTGCTCAAAGGAGGTTTCCCCCTCGAAGTGGACCGTGATCAATATAAAAGTGATTCTAAGTTCTATTATTTCTGATATCTAGTGTATTTGCATTAATTAATTATTGCAGGTTCTTCACATCTGGTATCAGAGCACTTTCTTGGGCTCGTTGGGTGCAGGTTCTTCACATCTGGTATCAGATCACTTTCTTGGGCTCGTTGGGTGGAATTTCTGCCAAAAAAAATTTCGCATCTGTTGCAAGTTCGGATCTGGGGATAACCCCTATCCGCTTAACTGTGGGAAGTACTTGGGCATAAGCCCTAAAACTCATTGTGAGGAGTACCACAGGAACCCCAAAGTAGCTGGCCCATTGAGAGGACATGCCAGCTAAAAGGGCAACGACCCCTACCTGATTGACTAGTTCCCACCCATGAGGTAAACCAAGAGCTGTCGTTTGTGGCAAAGCGGTTATCAGTTTTACCTGAGCCGTGGAGTGAGGGGTACAGCCCCAATACGCAAGCCGTCAGACAAAATTGGTGGCCGAGTGAATCCCCTGAACCGATAGGAAGCCGCACATACATGGGGTCCATATCTATTTTCAGCTGAACTGTTGCCGATCACTTCCGCTCCAGATCCAACCGTTTCAGATCTATTCTGAAAGTCGTTCCAGATCCAGTTGTTGTTTCAGATCCAACCGTTTTCGATCATTTTCGCGTTGTTGCAGATCCATCTGTTGCGGATCCCTTCCACGCCATTGTTGCCGATCCATATCTCCCTTGTTTCAACTCTGTTTTCCCTGAAACTTCACTGACATCCCTACAATCCCATCCTGCATATTTCATTCCTGAAGACCCTATCCCAAATTCCACTTCCCAAGACCAAAAATCTCACATTTGTCTATTTTTAGGGTTTGCCATAACTCCTTCAATTTTCACCCAAACGCCGACAAATTTTGCCACCGTGTTCCTTTCCTAATTCTGCTTCTTTGTCCCTCCCTACCAAATTTTCTCATTCTTTCACCCCGCTTCTGAAATCCCCATTTTTTGCTTCCCTATCCATCAGAAAGTGTCCAAAACCTAGTCAAACCCCAATTACCCATCCGAGTTTTTCCCAAATCCAAATCTTCCTTTACTAAATAAGCTTTTGTTTGTGTTTTTCTATCCATTTCCAAGAAAAGAAAAAAAAGAAAAAAACCATGGCGGAAGCACTTGCAGCCATCCAAACCAAACTCCAAGATCTGGATGAAAAATTTCTCAGCCTCCATCTTCGGCATTCGGCCATGAACAATAACCGATAGCCAGAATCTTTTGCAGCCACTGGGTTCTCTTCTTCCAGCAATTTTCGTGGGCTGAAGCTTGATTTTCCTCGCTTCAATGGTACTGATCCAACTGGATGGATATACCGAGCAGAACAATATTTCAGTCTGCATAATACTTTTGATGTCCAGAAAGTTCCACTTGCATCCTTTCATTTGGAACAAGAAGCCCTTCAATGGTACCGTTGGTACATCAAAGCTCATCCCGAGACAAACTGGACAGATTTTTGCCAACTCCTTTTGCCACGATTTGGTCCTAGTGCTTTTGATGACTTCACAGGAGCACTCACTAAACTTCACCAAATTGGCACAGTGAGAGAGTATCAGACAGAATTTGAGAAACTGGCCAATCACACAGAAGGATTGTCTGATGAATTCTACAGGAGTTGTTTTATCAGTGGTCTCAAGGATGAAATCCACTCAGAGGTCAAAATGTTCTGTCCCAACACAATGATGGAAGTCCTAGGGTTGGCTAAGTTGGAAGAGGACAAGATCGCAGCTCAACAACGCTCCAAACCCACATTTGTTCCCTTCAGAAATATGGGTTCCCAATGACCTCCCATCACGCTTGCCCCGCAACCAACTCCTATAAAGCATTTGTCTGAAACAGAGATGCGGGCACGCCGAGAAAAAGGGCTTTGTTATATATGTGATGAGAAATTCACTCGGGGACATAGATGTGTTCAACAAAAGCTCTATCTCTTGGATGTGGATTCTTCGCCTGCCTCAGAACTTGATGAAGAAGCTCCATATACAGTAGATGATCAGGTCGACATTCAACACTCGCCTGTTGACACCCCATCTCAGGACGACCCACCTGATCTCTCTCTCCATGCTGTAACCGACGTCACCACCCCACAAACAATGCGAGTCAGGGGATACTTCAAGAAGCTCCCTCTTACCATACTCATTGATTCTGGTAGCACTCATAACTTCATTGACCCTCGGATTGCCAAATAGGCTGATCGTTTTGTCCATCCTTGCTCCAACTTTGAAGTCATGGTTGCCAATGGGGGCACCTTACCTTGCAAGGGGAAGTGTCACAATGTGCGTATCTCTATGGAAGATTATAACCTGCGCTCTGACATGTTTTCCTTTTCCTTAGGCGGATGTGATGTGGTTTTGGGCGTTCAATGGTTACGCACACTTGGCCCCATCTTATGGGATTTTTCGAAACTTTGGATGCAGTTTTCAGTAAATGGGGCACAACAAAAATTAATGGGCTTACAACCAGGGTCTCTCTGCATCATCAGTTCACATCGCCTGGAAAAAATCCTTAAGAAGAATTCACATGGTATCATCGCTCAACTCCATTCCCTTCAGATGCACCCATCAATGGTCTCCACTACTTCCTTAGATAGATATGCAGGTGTATTTGTTGAACCAATGAGCTTTTCCCCTTCAAGAGACCTTTCCGGTAAGAATTTAGTCGCATCTACCTATCAGCAGGAACTGATGGCTATTTTGCATGCAGTATAGAAGTGGCAGCCATACCTATTAGGGAATTATTTTTGCATCAAGACTGATCTCCAGAGTCTGGAAAATTTTCTGGAACAATGGGTCTCCTCCCCAACACACCTGAAATGGGTTATCCCTATGTGATCACTTACAAGAAGGGTAAGGACAATATGGTGGCAGATGCTCCTTCTCGCACAATTGATGACCCAGTTTCTCTTATAGCTCTTTCTCTGCTTGTTCCAAATTGGTTGCAATATGTTCAACAGGGCTATCTCTTTTATGAACTCCATGCTTCTTCATTAGCAGGGCACTCTACGTTCTTCAAAATGTATGACCGGGAACAATGTAACTTCTTTTGGCAGGGACTGAAAATGACAATTCAACAGATGGTGGCTGACTGTGATACTTTCCAGGTCAACAAGGGTGAAACGACACTCCTTTCGGGATTGCTCAAATCCTTGCCCATCCCTACACAACTTTGGCCAACTATTTCTATGGATCTCCTAGAAGCGCTCTGGTGGTACAATACCACATCTCAAAGGACACCATATGAAGCAGTCTATGGACAAACACCGCCAGTTCTTCTTCCATACACCCTTAGCAACTCCCTAGTTCAGGAAATTGACTCGCTTCTTCGAAACCGCGATCAAATTCTTCTCATTCTGCAGGACAATTTTCACATGGCCAGAATTCGCCTGAAACAACAAGCCGACCAACACTGTTCTGAGCGCATTTTCCGCGCAGCTGATGGGGATCTTCTTCATCTACAGCCTTCCAAGCAATCCTCCCTGACACTCCAAAGGCGTTAGTGGCCCGAAATGCAACCCGAGGATGCTACCGGGGAACCACTTCTTCAGATTCTGCAACAATTTCTCCAACCAAAGCTTTGAGGACAAAGATTTTTCTAAGGGAGAGGGGATGTTAGGAACCCGTGTCAACCCTTCTCTTTACTATGTTAGTATATTGTTGTTGGACGCATATGCTTTGTAAGTCATCCCATAGTATTTGTTGATCCATAGTTTATATTAGCCCATAGTATTGGACGCATATGCTTTGTAAGTCGTCCCGTAGTATTATATGTCCCATGGTTTTGACTCATAGTATTGGGCATAGACTTAGTATATAAGTGTGTGTTGAGGTCATTGAAGGCACCGTGAAGTTAATTGTATTGAGCTTGCTCAAAGGAGGTTTCCCCCTCGAAGTGGCCCGTGATCAATATAAAAGTGATTCTAAGTTCTATTATTTCTGATATCTAGTGTATTTGCATTAATTAATTATTGCAGGTTCTTCACAAAATCTCTTTTAACCCTAGTTTGTATGGATGTCATAATACGAGTAACCTATATATATATATGGTATTGATTAAAGCACTCATAACAGAGTAAGAATATATATATATATATGTGTATATGTGTGTGGGGGGGGGGTATTGATTAAAACATTCATAACAGAGTAAGAATATATTTGAAAGAAAATTACTAACCTGTACACAGAATGGCGTTAAAACGATAAAAAAATATGTGGGTGATTAGAATGATTTTCATAATCGTAGAGTCGAATGTGGGGGAAGGCCATGCATTCATTATACATACTCAATTCAATATTTTTTATGAATATTAGCAATAGTACATGTAACAACAAACAACATTTAAAACAGAAGATGTATATCATATAATTATTTTAATTTATGTCATTTTTCTTAAAATGACATTGGAGGGATTATGGTTTTGAGTAGCTTTCATGGTGATGTGATGTCTTGAGGTCGCACTCTTTAAGCATGTGAAAGTGATGGTATTTTCTTTACCACATTGAATGTCAGCGCCATGTTCAATGGCCCTTTTTCCATAAGGTGAGGCATATTGTATTACCATATCCTATCTCTCTAATTATGTAAGGTGGTGTGTTTGAATCAATAGATGGTGATGGCTCCCAAGGCTCCCAAATGTATACCACAAGGTAATGATGACCATATCCTTGATCCTCATGTTGAAATTTTAAATATTAAATATTATGGTTTATGTGAATTGTTTTGAGTGGGATCTATATTGTTATATTTTGTTGGTCGAGTGTTCTTCTTGAGGAAATGATAAAAAGTCTGATCCATGAGGTCAAGCAACCCTTTGGATGCCCATATGTTCACATGCAATTCCTGACCAGAGTCTTCTTCCTCAACAATCCTACCCATGTCAAATAAATCCTTGTGCAAATCCCTTCAATCTACAAAAAAACCTAGTAGTCATGAACCAGCGGTCCCCTCGTGGGTTCAAAAGGTCCAACTAGCCTACCTTGTCTAAGTAGACTTCCTTGTCCTAACAATAAAATTATAGTAGTCATTCAATGCATTATTATGAGGTACTAGTTATTTGAGAAGAGTTGGGGATTTTTTTAATCCCTAGGCCTGAATGCTACACCTGTGTTCAAGTCAACATGTGAAAAGAACTAAAAGAGTTCATATACATTTGGTTTGGGAGCCATGTCCATCACCATCAAGTTCCCTATATTGACTTACCCAATACATGCTTTTGTTTCTAAATCCATGTCCATCAAATCCAAGATTAAATCCACTTATGACCAAATCCAACAATTAAACAACCCCACCCATGTAAATTAACCTGACCACCCAAGCCTCTTAGGCTTCCAAAATAGGCAAAGGTGCATGGAAAAAAGTCACATGGAAGGGAAAAGGGGATAACATGACAAAGAAATAACCTATAGAGGCTACATATGATAAGCTACCCACCAAGAAGGTTGCATTTGTGGCTAGTCTAAGCAAGCAGTTGTCTCTGTTGGATTCTAATGCTACTTCTGGGAGCCAACAAATAAGAACAGGTAGCTAGCATGCTCCCTCACTACCACATTTTCTTTAAACTCAAGAAAGTGATGAAACCATTTCTTGGACATGTCCATTCCAAGTGTTCAAATCAAACCACCCTAGGGTACTTCTTCATGGGTAGAATTTCAGTGGATAATGCCTTTGGTGCTCTGCAACATCTCAGGGACAATGAGGGAAAAATGCCTATCATTGTCAATTTCCTATGAAAAAATATCTTACAATGTTTGGGATAAACTCTGACGAAACACATTCTCCACCAACTATTCACCTCAATGGCTTTGACACATGTACTATGTTTGTAAAAATTCAAAATTGTGGGGTTGATGCGTCATACCACCTAGTTAGTAATTTGGTTACAAGCTAAGGTTTTGTATTCTAATGATATTGAGGGAAAATGGAGGGTTTCAATCCTTATCTCTCTTTAGATGGATAACAATATTGTGGAGTGGGTTATAGACCCTATCTATTATCTTATAAGGGTGCTCCTCTAGCTAGATGGTCACTTTCTTGGCCTAGCTAATAGATATGCCTTCAATGATGCTAGAGAGCATGAAACCTTTTGGTGTTGGATGATCAATGATTTCATGGATTCCCCTTAGCTTATTTGTGATTATTTTAATATGGTGTAACATCAATAAGTCAATAAGGTTCTCTTTCATTTATGCATTTCGATTGGAAAGAAAGTATCCTAATTTGTTCTGAAGTCCCACCATGATTTATTTTACCCTAACCGCAATCATCAAAAAGACTTGTCTAAAATTTGGTTCACTTTGACCAATTTTCATAAAGGAATTGAGAAAATCCAATAGAGACTTGATAGGGCATTGATATCCAAGCAAAAATCTTCTTCTTCAACTTATTTGAAGGCTACCCAAGTCATGTGGTGGGTACAACTACTATTTTTTATCATCAACTCATTTGGTTCTCTATTTATTGGGGAGATAAGGGGACAAACATGGCCTAGAGTCTCTATATGCTCAATGTCTCTCATCTCAAAATATGTGTCTTGCATGCATTCACATGATGTGGAACCTTATCTCTCGACCATGCATGGATTCACACCAGATTGCTTGGCGGGAGGATGTTATCTCCAAAACTCTTTCCCTTTTCATAGGTTTGGCCATTAAATTTCTAAAACATCGCAAATGGAATTATCTGGTGTGTAAAGAGGTAGAATGGTTTTTGGAGAATTTGGAGTGGTCCCTTATGATGAAGACAAAAAATCCTAGGCTACCAAGCTTGGCAATCCATTGCAATTAGAAGAGTTTTATACAGAAAGAGGTCTTCCACACAATTGTGCACCTACTTGCATTGGCTCAAATCTAGTGAGAGTCCCACAAAATCCTTTTTTAAATCCCAAGCCACCAAGGACATTGGTGAAACCATATCTACCCCAAAAATCATTGGGGGTTGAACAACTAACCTAGCTTAAATTGATGATAAATTTGTTGATCATTGTAACTATATGGTTTTATAATCTGATGACCTTTCCCAAGAAAAGTAAGAGGGTTGGTGCAAGCTAATCAAGGTCTCTTTTGACGTGTTAGATGCAATAGAAAACTTTAAATAAATAAAAAAATCCCTAACTTACATGGATATTTTGAGATACTTACACAATGAATCTTGCTCTAAGTAAAAAAGATGAAATGTAGGAAATTGAATCATGTTTCCGAATATATAAGTTTTAGCTGTTGAAAATATTCATAACTATCTCAAGTTTGATATTTTCTAACAGGTACTTTTTTTTGGCAAATGATAAGCTATATGTCTTTGTGGGTGCATCCTTTGAGTGCCTAAATGATGGAGTCAACCTACAAAAACTGATAAACATATAGAGAACAAATACTACTAGTGAGGAACTATTTTTCCAAAATAAATTTAATAGTTTATAAAAAAATTAATTATCTATGTGATCAAACCTCGAAAACAGTACATCAAGTGTGGGTGCAGCTTTTGAAGGTCTCAATGAAATGATCATGAAATTGTTTTTTTATAGCATGTAGAGGTCAGTGTCTAGTAGTGCAACATATAATTTTTTTATTATTATTGAGAATGAAAAAGTTGTGGAAAAAAACACTAACAATGTGTTTTTTGAGTTGAGTAATGACACGAGAAAAATAGACAAAAAAATATATTTTTAAAAACAAATTACATATTTGGAATTTGCAGAAAAAATGCTATTTGGGTCTAAAAATTCATAAAAAATGATTGTGTGTAGCATACTGTAACGAGTGGTAAAAAAAAGGCATATTGAGAAAATGGGTGAGATGCCCAATTAGATATGATTTACCATATTCCATAGTACAAGTTTCGTTAACCCAAAGCTAACTCTTAAGTAGACACATAGGAAGAGGGATGACACTCGGACACATGACAAGGCTCAGTCTTAGTACTAAGAATTGGCAGTGTGTTTCATTTAAATTCAAATTTATTTCTCCCACCCAAAAAACTTGGTGGCAAACCAAACGCATGCGCGATATAGAACTAGAAAACGCTCACACGATTCTTATCACCGAAATGCGTGCATGATATATACCAGTACAAATATATTGTATATGACACTAAGGATTAGTAAGGGTTAGGGGGAAGGGGGGAGATAGAGAAAGAGAGGAGTAGGCGGGTGAGAGAAAGAGAGAGCAAGAGATAGATATCAAGGGGGTTAGGGGTCGAGTGATTTAAGCAGGGGGTTAGTGGTAGGGGGAGGCATGGGTGTGTGTGTGTGTCGCACACTAGAGAGAGAGAGAGAGAGAGAGAGAACCAATGGGGCGATCGGGTGTTAGGGGGTTGGGATAGAGAGAGGGGTTGGGGTTAGGTGTAGGTGAAGGAGTAGGGGAGTGAGAGAGTGTGAGAGAGGGGGTTAGTAAGGGTTATGAGAAGAGTCCTGAGAGAGAGATAGAGAGGAGGATGAGGAGGAGGGTAGGTTGGTGGAGGAGTACAAGAGAGAGATTGAGATAGGGGGTTAGAAAGGGTTAGGGGAAGGAGGTCCCATTATGGCGTGTGATTGTGGGGTCGGGGGAGGATGGGTTTTGGGGTAGAGAAGGAGATATATTTTGACTGGTTTAGGGGTCAAGTGATTGAGGCGCTGGGTTTGTGGTAGGGGGTGCGTAGGGATGTGTGTGGGTGTGTGTGTGTGTGTGTGTGTGTTAGAGAGAGAGAGAGAGAGAGAGAGAGAGAGAGAGAGAGAGAGAGAGAGAGAGAACCATTGGGGGTTGGGGTGTTAGGGGATTGGGGAGAGAGAGAAGGGTGGTGGCTATCTTTAGGTGGAGGAGTAGGGGACTGAGAAAGAGTGAGAGAGGGGGTTAGTAAGGGTTAGGGAGAAGAGGCCCAAGAGAGAGAGAGGTGGTGGGGAGTTGGTAGAGGATTACGAGAGAGAGTAAGAGAGATTGAGACAGTGGTTAGTAAGGGTTAGGGGGAGGAGGTTCCATTGTGGGGTAGGGGGGAGGGGTTTTGGGGCAGAGAAAGAGATAGAGATATAGGAGGTTAAGGGTTGAGCGATTGAAGTGGGGGGTTATTTGTAGGGGTTGTAATATGGATGTGTGTGTGTGTGTGTGTGTGTGTGTTGGAAAGAGAGAGAGAGAGAGAGAACCAGTAGGGCGGTGGGGTGTTAGGGGGTTAGGGAGAAGGAGAGATAGGTGGGGGTTAGGTGTAGGTGGAGGAGTAGGGGATTGAGAGAGAGTGAGAGAGAAGGTTATAAGTGGTTAGGGGGAAGAGGGGAGAGAGAGAGAGAGAGAGAGAGAGAGGAGGGGGTATTGGGTTCATAATTTGACCAATTTTTGTCACTCATTCACCTTGTTTCAAAGTCACTTGGATTTATCTTTCATCCTTTTTTATACCTTCTTGTTTGTAACTTCATGCCTTAACCTAAGGTACAACCTCTTTCAAGTATTGCATTATCTCGAGTAATAATATAGGCCATTAAAGTGATTTTACGCTTGATTATGAGTTATTGATTAAGTGGCTTGAGGTATCCACTGGCAGGATGAAATCAAGGCATTAATTGTTGCTACTATTGTATGAGCTCAGGGATCACATTTCCTTTTGATATGTTGTTACTTGCATTGTTGTTACTTCCTAAATCCACAAAATTTCCAAGATCCCAAGATACTTGAGCATTTGGTCTTTGACCGATGCTCAAGTATAGGTGCAGACAAGCGCCATCCTGGCAATACTAAGCAAGAAAGATGATGCAAAGTATTAGTCATTATAACTACTTGTAGTTATAATTATGTAATGAAATGTGTTAAAAAATAACAAACCTCAGAAATCTGTCCACCTAACATCCAACTGAGAATAATGTCAAACACTTTATAAACCTCTGATATTAACCTCCTCCAGTCATATAAAGAACCACATTTCACTGGTATCAACTTACGTGAGCCTATAAGTTAATATACTATACATAAAGCAACTGTTAGCAATGGAAACATGAAAAACCAGCAGAGTGTCCAACAATTTAATACACATAAAAATATGGCAACAAACTGAAACATGCATTTTAAAACAGTATTTGGTCAAATTTAGACCTTGGAAAAACCCCACCTCCTGTGGAAAACCAATTGCAAGAGTGTTGATGCCCGTAAAATCCTAGCATCGACAGTAGGGATTCTCCCCAATGAATAATCCCAATTAGATCACTCACTGTTTGGTATGGGGAATCCGTCTGGTTAACGGTCCAGC
This sequence comes from Larix kaempferi, assembly GCA_027924585.1. Taxonomy (NCBI): domain Eukaryota; kingdom Viridiplantae; phylum Streptophyta; class Pinopsida; order Pinales; family Pinaceae; genus Larix; species Larix kaempferi. The sequence goes on along the minus strand of BSBM01000865.1, from coordinate 4,244,820 downwards.
TACCATAGGTGTGTATGTTTAATTTATGTACCGATTGCGTCCTGGACCACTATTTATATTTTATGTTTAAGGGTATGAATATGCAAGTGCTTCTAATCTAACTAATGCATTTAACCTATAATTCACAGGCAGAAACCACACAAGTGATGCGTAGGTTCTTACCTCCCGTCTTAACTCTTATACCTTGTCAATTATCTAACTCTACTCTAAACTAACTAACCTATCCTTGCAAGGAGTGAATTTAAATAAGAGTAATAATCTGAAAATGCTCATACAAATCCAACAAATATCTATTAAGATAAAATATGCACATTACCAGCAGAAAATTACCAAAGATAGCTTTGATTTTAATTAACACAATTTATTACTCTGTTAACACATAGACATTTGCATAGATAAAGAAATCGTTCACCATCATTGAAATAGTTCAACAAAATCAGAAAGATCTCACAGCATGAACATAAACAGAAGAATAAATAGTTTTGTTCTGTCAGCAACAACTTTCCACGCACAATCAATGCAAGATTTTACCGGCAAACACGTCTTTCCTCATTAGCAGAAAAATAGTTGTCTAACACAATGTATCCAGTCTCTAATTCACTAGCAAAAGTCCCTTTCTCTAGTACCCTTTCCCCATATTTATATTAGAAGAGAAATTGTCTTGAATGATTGATCATTTCGGATCCCTCTGCGTCCTTTGGTTTTCCAAATTTGCCTCTTGTGTCTACCGTTTCTACTGCGTGCACCCTTTCAGCTCCCTCTGCGTCTTTTGCATTGCCCGATTTGTCTTTTATGCCAACCGTTTCCTCTGCATGCGGTATTTCACCTCCTCACTTCAGCTTCCGCTACATCCTTTGGATGACCAATCTTGTCTTTTATGAATGTTGTTCCTTCTGCTTACAGTCTTTCAGCTTCCACGTGTCCTGGGGAAACAACAAGATCAATGCATGAGAATCATTTACAATCAATACATAAGAATAATTCATTGTTAAACAAAGTAATAATGAACATAATCAAATTCCAGAGGTATGATTTATCAATATCATTTACAAAATAGAGGATTCATCCTTCCACAATCTAGTTTCAGCGTGAAAAATGATAACTAACACAAAGGCGGAAGGTCGGAAAAAACCCTAAAAATGGCTAAAAATCACCTTTCCACAGTCGAAAAAGGCTTTAAAAAATGGCCAAAAAATCATCCTCCTGCAATCTGCAATCTGCAATGTTGGCCTGCAGGGGTGCGGGATTGCAGAATTGTGGGCGCCATTTTCCAACGTTCAAAAATGCAATCCGCAATCGGAACTGCAGAAAAGCGAAAATGTGAAATGCGGAAATGTGGAATGCAATTCCAAAGTCAGAAATGCAGTTTGCAATCCACAATCGTAAATGCGAGAACATTGAGGTGCGAGGCTGCAGAATTCAGAAAAGCAAGATGCGGGATTGCAGGCACGCGGAATTGTGGAAATGCGGAAGACCTTTCAACAAACATGAAAAATCAATCCGCAATCTGCAATCGGAACTGCGAAAAAGCGGGATTTCGGCATTGCGAAAGTGCAGGATTGCGGCATTGCGGAAGTGCGGAAAGTAAGGATTGTGGATTTGCAAAAAAAGCATGATGCTAAAATTAGGAATGCGGAAGTGAGGAAATTCCCTTTTTTCCAAGAAAACTAAGTGTCAGGGGTAATATGAAACAAACTCTGAGTAATATCAAAGGAGGGGCCCTACAATTTTACAAAAAAATTGGGGCTCAGGTTGCAGCTGCAACAATTGGCGACTAGCTGGTGAACACAGATCTCTGGACAAAACCATTTTAGGATCACAATTGCTTGTCTATTATTAATTATGATTGTAAAATTGTGCCCTTATCATTTTATCAAGATTTTAAAAGGCTAAAGTTTTATGCAGGGAGAGGAACTTTCTTGAATCATATTGGTCATTCATTTGGGAAATAGGGAAACCTGGACCAGATTTCCTAACCACTCTCCTGAGGCCATAATCTGGAGTTCATTATTAGTCATGTCTTTTGGTTACCTCTACATATGACTCCATAGGATTGTAACAAAATCAGATAGATGTATTCATTTGTTCTTCATTCCCATGCTATCAGCATTTCTTAGATGCTTCCTTTTGATGAGTTTTATCGCCTGAGTCTTTCACCAATAGCTTTCTTCAGTCTTCAACATTTGACGTGGGTTCTTCCATCCATAATGTCCTTTTGTGTGAGTGATGAGCTTTCTTTGTTTGTCATACTCACGGACGAAGAAGAACCTTTTGGGATTATCATTTGGGCAATCTTCTTGATTGGATGTATTTATTTTCAAAACCATTTCTTTGATGGAGATGAAATTTTTCAGAATTTTTAACTCTTCATTATAAGCCTTTTGGTTGTAACTTTTGTAGCATGGGATCATTTTAATTGCCATACATCTGCAAAACCTGCTTCATTTCCATGGGTCAATTCTAGTAGGCTACCTAAGATGGTTATTTATGTGTAAGTGAGTGGAGCCCCAAGATAGTAATTTAGAATTCATGGATCTTGGTTATTTCATAGGGATTACATTGACACAACATAAAACATGAATCAAGTTTCCCCTTTTAAAACAAAGCAACAATTAAAATCACTAATGACATTGTTTTTACAAAAAGAATTCATATTGTTATGAAGCCAATTCTAATCCTTTTCGTGATTATCAACGTTTCACATGAGATTGTTAAGATTTATGCATTCCTGCATATCACTCTGAAAGCTAAGCTGAGGTTTATTAAACAAAATCAAGCAAGTAAATCAAAATCAAAACAACATGGGATAAGGTTGAAGCTAACTATCCTAAGATGAAAATAAATTAGATCAAACAAAAAGCTAAAATCAACAAAAGGGATCAACAAAAAGGATGAGCAAAACAAAAGCATTAGGAAAGGGATATGTATATATATACAATCAAAACAATCCATCATGTATGACCACATAGAAAGGCAGAGAATTAGAAACCAACATAAGTATCCGGTAGTAAATCAACGGAATCAAAAACAAACCAAAACTTCAGATTAAATCCAGGCACAACCGATTCTTTTTTCAGATTTACTTTCAAAACAAGAGACACCAGTGAAGGGATGTAAGCAAGACCAAAGATCACATCATCAAGGCCAACCTGAACAATGTGGAAAGTTGAAGACAAGTAAAAACACGGCTTTGGGGCAAACAAACAAGAAAAAATCCAAGCAAGATTACAAGCATCACCCAGTCCAACATTTCATTGCCCAAAATTATTTCATGATTTCAAAATTGTTCCCAAATTCACTTTCCACCTAAACCCTTGATAGATATTCAAGATATCTCGCATATAGATGACCAAATTCTAATAACTCTAGTCTGAGGGTTGAGTAAGCATGAAGGAAACTAAGCTCACTTAGTGGGGTCATGTTTGGGCCAACTGTTAGGTTGAATGAAGGATAGAAAAAACCAAGGTATGTCTCAACACCACAGATTTAAAAGCATCTTTTAAGATTCTGCACATGAAGTCAAGTATGTCTAAAATTTCATTATAAGGCCACTAGTTCCATTGCACAGTCAGATTGATTTAATTCACCAAAACAACAATCACGTAGTTTCAAAATCACTCAGAAAGTAATGTAATTGAGAAGACATTGTCAAAGCTCATTTGCCAAGTGACAGAGTACTCCCTATGAATCTGGGCGAGGTATTTCTTCACTTTCAATCAGTTGGTGCACTCCTTTCTAGAAAATACCTATCAAAACAATATAATTCAATAAGAATAATGAAATCATGGGAGGCAATAAAAATGTAATCAAACCCTTGTTGTTCTTACCTTTTACTGATGTGCATTGCTAATTAATTTTGATGCAAAATTAACATGTCAACTAATGAAACATTCCAAACCATATTTATCAGTTCAATCTCAAAATTCCTTTCAAATGTAAAAATTTTGGAGGTGTCATTCACATTTATGGGGCAGTAAGATACATCAACCAGATATAATATTTTCTTTATGAGTTTTGTACGATCAAACGTTTCGACCACTGGTCTATGGGGTATCAGATCTCAAAACTATTTTCCAGAAATTCGAATCAAAATATCCTTGTGTTATCAATTCTTCAAGAATCTTCATGAAAGTGTTTTTCATTCTTCCATCAGTACGATAGTGCAAGTGCTTTCTTCTTTCATCATTAACTAAATCATTTAATGGTATCAACACTAATCGTATCTTCAATGATCTTCCTTCCTTTTTATTTTTGATGTTAACTTTTATCTTGCATTCAAAATCAAAGAATGTATTTCCATAATTCTGCAGACCTAGATTTTCTTCAGTTTGGACAGATTTTGAATGTGACCTCCTTCATAAAACACATATGTGTTCATACTCAGTTTCATGAAAACAATTAAATGCAACCAGTGGAGATGTATCTTGTTTATACCTTATGAATGTTTAGTTCAGTTCAACATATGCATCAAAAAAGGGTTTCATCTTCATTTCCTTGAATATCCAACAGGACAGAATGATAGTGAAGGGGAAAATCTAAGCTATCAAAAAAAACCTAGAAGCTAGCCTATACAAAGAAAAATATGTGAGTGAAACTCTTATTCTGCAAGTTTAGAAAAAGAAAAGTTATGCTACTCCTAGCCTAACTTCACTGGTTCAACAGAGTTAAGTAAAATCATAGAGCCAGTACAGCCATCGGAAAAAACTCAGTCCCATAGGGGAATGAATGCCATGCATAGGTCTGTAGGACTGATGCATTATGCAATTCAAGGTCAAAAAGGTAACACCAGTCCTAAATCCATTCACAACATAAAAAATCAGGTACATGTTGCATTGTGGGAACTTTTCATAAAATGACAATTCCAACCATATATCAACATAATCATGAAAGTTATGTGATTCATGTGAAAATTTTGAATATGAATAATTTATATCCACAAGACCATGTGATGAAAACACAAAGTAATTTTTCATAGATATCGTCTCGTTATTGGATTTAGAGTGTGGATTAATGATGTGAGAATCCAACATAACCATCACTGGACGATTAAGTGCCTTATCATTATCATCAATGCATTCTTCCTTACCATGAAATTCTTTAATATAAAAAATTTCATCTTCATTAGGATCCTCCTATTGTTCCACATCATCAGTAGAATCACTATTAACTTGAATTTCATTTGAAATAATTTTCTACTTCATTACAACCTTCAAAATGAACATTAGAAATCTCTACATATTCACCCTTGAAAAATTCAGACTCAAGGTTATTCAATCCAAGCATATTTTTGGCTTATGTTTTAGTTGTACAGTCTATAAATATGTCCGGGTTGAAAAAACCTTCTTTTAACTTTTGCATATTCAAAGAAATCCTCAATCATTTGCTGCTCCAATAACAAATCATCAATCAAAGCATTATAATTTTGTTCAAGATGTGTTTCAGATGTGGAACGGTCATCAATAATCATATTTTCCACAATTGGATAATCCCTTCTCTGATCAAATATTGATTCATCCTCTTTTACAATTTCAGCAAACAAGTCTGGATACATAGAGTAAAAAATATCAGAATGTGAATACATCATTGTTTCTTCATGATTAAACAAATTTTTTTCGACACTTGCATGTTCCAGAGAATCGTAAGTTAACAAATTATTAATCAAATCAACATGATTCCATCATGTTTTAGCAACAAAATGGTCATTACCATCAAGCATATTTTCAACAATTGGATCATCCATTTTCTCAGCAAACAATGATTTATCTTCTTTTACAATTTCAGATAGAGGTGTTATTTGACAATATGGGACATCCATCCCTCTAGTTGGAGCTTCATCTTCAACATTTTCTTCTATTATTTCAAATGGGATGTGAGGACATGGTACTTCCAAATCATCATCCAATAAATTCAAATAGCCTAATTTATTCACATGTCCCAAATATTCCTCACAAAATTTTCCATTCAACTCACTTTCTGATGGAGTAAAAATTTCTTCATGTGCACCTACAACAGAAAATGGGCACTCATCTAACTCAACTATGTTAGTATGATTATCTAATTGAGTAACTAATTCTACTATGTTACAGTCAATATCATTAGCCCGTGCAAATTGAAGGAGATCGGACTGGTTGTCTAAATCATGGCCAGCATTTTCTGCCTGATAGTTCCCTGGCTCAATTTCTAAAAAATAATTTCCCAAAAATAAAGATGAAAAATTCACTGGCTCATTTTTTCCTTCTAACTAAGTCACATTATGTTTCATATGAGGTTCCCTTAATACTTTAATTTGGTTATGCTTATTCTGATAAGGCAACCACAAATGAGACCAATCAGTTGCAAAATAACCATTTAATTTATTTGACCAGTCTCTACTCAGAATTAACCCGTAAGCTTCTGGTATGTCTACTACCATAATATCAATAAATTGACACACTCTTGGGTCTGCAACCAATATGATCAATACATTTTTCATTTCCCCAATAACTTTAACATCAGATCTGTCTAGTTGTATAATCCGAGAAGGGGATGCTATGGGTTATCCATTAATATTTTTGCAAATAGATAGCGGCATGATGTTAGATGAAGCCCCAGAGTCTACCAAGTAGTTATGCACATTATAATTGAAATTTTCAAAAGTCAAAAGGAAAGGAAGAGTTTGATATTTCGATTTTCCACCAATACTTGCTTCGTTAATTTCGGTATCAGACTCAACCTTTCTGACTATTTATTTACTGTATTGCTTGATTTTACGTTAAAAGCTTCTAATCATTTTCTCCTCTATTATGGCAAGTTACATCATTCAAATAGAGATATGTTTTCTTTAGTCTTCTTGATATCTTCTACAATGTCATATCCCATATTATTATTTTCTCCAACCTTTTTACCACTATCAGATTTGTTGATTACAGGGTTTAGTTGTTTATTGCTTAGTGGGTTTGTTTCCTTAATGATCCCAAAATTTGCTTTTGGTTGTGTCTGATTTAAAATTTTATTCTTCATTATGTTTTCCTTGGATGTCTTCATTTTGGGTAGTACCATACTTTGTTCTTCTAGTGGTCCCTTACTTCTGGTAGCATAAACCATTGATGATATTTGTATTTCTTCCACCTTTTATTCTTCATCTAAACCCAAAGTTGGTGCCCAATCCCATAATACCAAGGTAGTTTCTTCATTTTGATCTTTTGGTTCATTGTATCGGTCTTCTTCCTGATCTTCCTGGTCTATTAGTGTGTATCTAATAATTGATTCATTACCAGGGTCATTGAATTAATCCATTGTGGGAAACTTTTCTCGGAATGATGCTCTTGATGAAATGTGAAAAAGTGGTCCATGCCAACTTCATTCAAATTGAAAACAACAAAATTATTTAATGGTGGTTGTGCTTGTGTGCTTTCTTCCTTTTTCTTATAGAAAGGCTTAAATGGTTTTCTTACTGAAGAACTAGCACCCTTTTCTTTTTCCAAATTTACTATTTTATTGGACAACTTTTGAACCATCTTGACCACATTTTCTAATTCATTTGTAGATTCTTCTTTAGGTCTGGTCAATATTAAAGGCTTCTTATTTATTGTAGGTTTTACTTCCAATTCCAAAGAATGTTTGATGATACTGTCTATGTCTACCTCTACTTTCTTTGCCTCTTCGTAATTTTATGCTAGATTAGTTTTAACATACCTTTTGACAAACATGGCTATGGATGGGAGAAGCATTGTAGTATAATATTCTACCAATGATTCTTCAGCAGGTTTAGTTGCAACTCTAAAACTATTCAAAATCATAGTGAATCTTTGATTAAACTCTTGAACTTTATCCTTCTTTTCCATTCGCATAAATAATAATTCTTTCATAAGTGAAGCCATGGTCTTTTGGGTACCAAACTTATTCAGAAAAACCTTTTCAAAACTATTCCAATCTGCTATAGAATTAGCTTGTAAGCTAAAATACTAGGATGATGCTATTGGTTGAAAAGTGTAAGGGAACAATCTACACACTACATCCTCATGTTCCACATTTAATAGGTTCAATGCCAAGTAAAATATCTTTAGGTGATCTTCAGCAGAGATCCCTTTTCCAAGGTCAAAATTAGGTAGCACACGCTCTAGATGCTTTGGAAAATCATGCAAAGGAGTAGCTAGGTTGAGTGGTCCTCTAGCTCTCCATGCAAGTGGTTGATTGACATTGTGAGCCATGTTAGCAATACGCCTAGGGGAATGTGGGGTTATATGAGTCTGTGTGTGTGGAGTAGTGTTTGTTTTCGTAGAATTAGACCTCAATTGATTAATGGGATCTAGTATATCTTGTAATGATAAATCAACTAACTCTTCCAAAGATTCAATAAGCATAGAATCCCTAGTTTCCACAACTTGTCTTCTAGGAGCTTACCTTCTAGGTAGTAAAGGTACCACTGATAATCCACCAAGTTTCCTCACGTATGATCTAGTATGTCTCCTGAAATTTTCTACTTCTATTTGAGGAACAACATATAAACGTTCGGTATGATCAGTTTCAGAATCCAACTTTTCATGCTAATTAGTTTCAAAAATTAATTCTTCTGATTTGTTTGTTTCCAATGTAGACCCAGAGAAATTTCCTCTTGAAAACAGATTTCCTATGCCAGCCATGCACTGGCATCCCTCCTTCTAGCACCAAAACTATTGATGCCCAGAAAATACTAGCATCGACAGTAGGGATTCTCCCCAATGAATAATCCCAATTAGATCACTCACTGTTTGGTATGGGGAATCCGTCTAGTTAACGATCTGGCTACCGTAGGTGTGCATGTTTAATTTATGTACCGGTTGCAGCCCGACCCACCGTTTATATTTTATGTTTAAGGGTATGAATATGCAAGTGCTTCTAATCTAACTAATGCATTTAACCTATAATTGACAAGCATAAACCACACAAGTGATGTGTAGTTTCTTACCTCTCGTTTTACCGCTTCTACCTTGTCAATTAGCTAAATCTATTCTAAACTAACTAGCATATCCTTGCAAGGAACAAATTTAAATAAGAGTAATAATATTCAAATTAAATGGTTGAGATTAGATCTTGGCCACAAGATCTAAGGCTAGGATCTAATCTCGCGTTCACTTAAAACTCCTAAGTGAACTATATAACAAATATTTCTTTCGAAAAGTCACTTAACCCTAAATATTAAAAAGTCACTTTATAAAACTAATAAAGTGCATCTCACTTTTAAATTAAAATTCACATCATAAAGAACTTTAATAAAAACTCATAAAGTCACTTTATGACATAAATGAGACTTCCAAGTGTTCTTGGACTACTACACCTAGGAACTTGATGCAGGATTACCTACGAGCTATAAAATGCTAACACTACCTCTTAGAGTGGGAGGTACTGCATGCATGACCTCTGTTAGGATCTGTCTCCAACCTCGGTCCTCCAACCGTTGAAGCTCCCTATGAACCTGAAGATCCCTTTGCCTCTTACTTTGGATCATGTGTTGAAGCTCTGCACCTGACAACTCTGAACTGAGAGTACTGCTTGCTCTTCTTCTCATCCTCAAGCGTCATCTCATACCAACTCAGCCTCCTCAGTGAGCTGGATGAGTCCTCTACACTAGTTTCTACCACTACTGCCATTGAGTCTGACCTCCCACTAGACTCCCTATCCATAGAACGACCCAATACTTGGTATGTCCTGCTATCTCGGATGCCATGCAATCTCGATACACTCAAGCCCCCACTCACCAGATACATGAATACTCGTCCTTTTAAGTGAAGGATCACATGCATGTCATCCCCTAGAGCTGAAACTAAGAGAAAGTTCCTCTTCAGATCTGGAACAAGCAACACTCCTCCAACCTCCACATATCCTCCAGACTCGAGTTGGAATACGACACTTCCAACTCCTTCTACTGCATGGGTGTCGAAATACCCATCCTCTGTAAGTATAACTCTGCCCCTCCACGAACATGGCTCTTGTTCCTATCATATGGCATGTTGCTCCGCCATCTGTGTACCATACTCCAATGTTCGTTCTCTTAGCAATACTTCTCTCCAGGTGGTACACGCCAAGGAAAATTCATTCTCGAACTTCCTTGTAAATTATGCTACTTCAGTTGAAGTGGATCCCTCAGTCTCCTCTTTCTTCTTGCCCTTATTCTTATGAGGCAATTGCCCAACATAGTGACCATAACCTTGGAAATCAAAGCATTTCACTTTGCTCATGTCCTTCTCGTACATTGCTCCAATGCTTAAGCCACTCTTCTTCTTCTTTCCCTTTGCAGTAAGGGCCACATTTGATTCATCAACCTCATTTCATTTCTTCTCCTAAGACCTCTCTCGGATCTCCTCCTAAGTAAAATCATCCCATAATCATTCCCAAGAGGGAAATTTCTCCCTTCCAACTACACACTTCACAAACACATCCCACTCCTCAGTGAAGCCCTTCAGGGCTATCCACACTAGCTCGGGATTGGGAATCACCTCACCAACTGCACTCAGTACATCTTTTACTTGTCTGAGTCTAGTGAGGTAAGAGGATGCATTCTCACCTTTCGCCATCTTCGTGCCATGAAGCTTATCCTTTAAACCATCTTACGATTTTCATTCTTGTTTTCATACAGACCTTTCAAGGTGTCCCACATCTCCTTAGCAGTTTGTTTCTCTGGAAAATGTAGGATGAGGTGATCTCAAACACCATCTAGAAGCAATCTCTACATTCTAGCCTCCTTCCCCTCATTTATGTCAAGAGCTATAGGATCAACAGTAGGAGGTATAAAAACTATATCGACAAATGACCAAAGTTTGTTCTCCCTTATAACCGCACCCATCCACTACAAGTAGTTCGAGATCCCCTCCAACCAGTATTCATACTGAATGCTTGCCATCATTTTCCAATAAGGAACACACTTCCCACTTTGACCAAAACACACTTTCAGCTATACTTATCAGCAAAAACAACCTTGCTCACAATTGCTTCCAAACAGTCCTTCACATGAAATTCTCTTGCACCCTCTGCTATACCAATCGTCCACTATCTCTCAGAGCCCCAACTCTAATACCATGTTAAAAAGTGACAAAACTCAGAAATATGTCCACCTAACAACCAATTAAGAATAATGTATGTTAGCACCCAAAACGTACCCCAAGGTTGTAGAGAGGTAGAATCGGGGTAACCACTAACCACTTTAGACTTATGCTACTGACCCAGCACAGTCAGAGAGGGATCTCTCTTAAGAAAGGACTGAAAATATTCAAAAAGAAACGTAGAGCCTCAATGCTCAAAATGTTCATACACACTTCATTCAGAAGGTTAGATTTCTGGTGGGATGCTTGGCTTTTTAAAGTTGTTGGTTGAAAGCAATTTGGATCTCTATTGGGTGATGGAGTCAAATTAAACATGAATATCATTGACAAATGATTTGCAAATACATTCACACAAGGGAAAGGTAGCCACCATCTTACAGACAAAGAGCTTTTAGTTGGGTGATTTAGAAGAAAAATGAAACAGTCCACCAATATAAAGCATGGAAACATGAATTCTATATTGATTTTAGCATAAATATAATTGTGGAATACTTGGTATGATAAGAATAGAGCATAAAGACTATGAATTCTATTTAATGCCACATTGAACCAAGAATGAAAAAGCATTACATAATGGATTAACAATGAAAGGAAACACAAATCACATGGGAAAAGAGAATAAACAGATTGCAAGACCGATCACACAGGAATCCCTGAAAAATTCCCACTCAGCTCTGTCAACTTTATTAACACAGTTCAAAATGCACAACACAGAGCAATATGCTATGCTCCAAAAGTTTTCAACCCTTGTTCATTCAATTACCTGGAATTTGTAGATGTCCTAAGCTTCATGCTCGACCCATTCAGACTAGAAAACAGTTACAAATTTTAGTGACACATAACCGGGCATATTCACCACCATCATTACAAGACAAAAATGGGAGAAACAGGCTTAACTATTTTTCACATTTACCGGTACTTTCTACCAAATGACACTTGACTCATACAAAAAGAAAAAAGTTTAGTAGCTACTCTTCCATCTGGATGCTTTCACTAACCGACTCTCTTCATGAGCCTGACTTTGAATCAAAGTCACAAAATATTACAAATTTCTTAAAAATAAAATATTTCTTAAGTCTTTCTCTTGAAATAGGATTCAACAGCTAATTTGAAGTACGAAGTGTGTACTTCATTTTCCCATATCTCTCCATGTTGGTCCATTGCTTGGTTGTTGGAAGGTCGTAGCTCGCCATTTCTTTCACCCTGACTCTCATCTCAATGTGATCTGCAACGGAAATTTTAGGAATTCTTTCACCAATAGAGACCAACCTGTTTAGCATCTCAAAATCTTCCGCAATCTTTTCCATCGGAATCTTCCCTATAAGCAAAGAATTTAAATGCTGAAATTTCATGTGATCCATTCTTATATCAAACAATAATTTTTTATATTCATTCAGGGAAATCAACCCCTGATTCTCATCCTTGAAAGAGGGAAAACCCTTTTCGATCAAATTGTCCTTTGAACCTTGTTACCTTCCTACCCATTGATTCGGCCCTGGCTTCTATGTTCTCGACCTGTGCATGTTTTCCCAGAACTCTTCTTGCTGTTGTAATTGCTGAAATCATGTTCTTGTTATCTAAGGCCTTTAGATCTTCCTCTGTTAAACTATTCAGAAAAGTGATGGCATTTTGCGTTGTCTCCTTGGGCTTCGTATTTAGATTTTCTCTTATCGCAGTACAATTGGTGAAGGCATCCTTAACTGTTTTTTCTTTTACTCTCATGAAATCTAAATATGGTCTAATATCTTCAGCTTCTTTAACGATCAAGTGCCATACCATGTGCTTTCATCCCTGCATAGTTGCTTTCCCTGTCACTTGGTGTGCCAATTTCTTATTAGTTTCAACCAATTCCTTATATTTGCCTTGTAAGGATTTTGTTTCTTGGTCCTTTTTCTTGCTTTCTTTTTTCCATCTCTGGGCTTCTTCTCTTAATTCCTTAATTTCAACATCCTTTAAACTAATCTGGGACATAGCCTGTAAAAAACTATCAGCATCATTCCCATCTCCATTCGGACCTGCACAAGTTTGCTTCCCACTCATATTAGACAACTTATTTTTCAAATCTTCAATCTAATTTCTCAAGCTTATCCTTTCTCTTTCCTAGCTAACTGTTGATGTATATGTAACTTCGGAATGTATTTCATATATATGTATATTGTATTCCTATAGAGATGTTATTATTCCTCTATACGGAAGTGTCGTCATTTATATTGTAAGTGTTGTAACTTATACTTGATGGGTTATTAGACCACCTTGTTGGGGTCGGCCCTGTATAAGTCATGTGGGTCAAAGGGTTATTAGACCACCCTATTGGGGGTCGGCCATGTGGTTCAAAGGGTTATTAGACCACCCTAGTGGGGGTCGGCCCAGTCAGCATTATGTTAAGTGGTTAAGTTGAGGCCGACCTAGTTGAGTAAAGGTCAACTCAAGTTAGTGTATAAATAGAGAGTGTGTCTCTCTCATTTTACATATTCTATTCTCTCACTCACACTTTGGAGAGTGGCGCACTTGTGGAGGAGGAGGCTCTGCTGCTAGGAAAAGACTATCTCTTGTATTCTGGTTGTATCATTGCTCTATCTATCTCTGAGGAAGTTATTGGGGTTTTTCACCTTTATGGTTTTCCCCAAGTAAACTCTGTGTCACTTGTGTGCTTGCATTATTGTGTCCATGATTGATATGTTGTAGATTTGGTGTACATATTGTTCTCTCAGTTAAGATCCTAGATCAGATTGAAGTAAATTCTGAAAATTTAACATGGTATCAGAGCTAGCCTGAAAGAAGGCATGATATGGCATGTATGACACTTGTTGCACTTACGATGCTAGGGCTTGATATAGCAAAAACCAGTCATTGTATCACTTTCACTATAAATCTGTTTTGGAGAGGTTTTCAGATCTGAAACTTTTACAGGTCAAAAATCAGATCCCCATGTACCTTGTGTCCAAAGGAAAACCTTTAATTCGTTGTATTTTGTGATTTATGATCTGTACAATATAGGGTTTCTGCCTCTTCCAGATCTGAGTCAAAATCAGGTGACCTTGGGAAAAAGATCATAACTTGGGCTAGGAAGCTCCAAATGACATTTCGTAAAAATTGACAGGTAGTACACAGACTGTACTATCTCAACAAAAATGTTCAGAGGCCGAAGTTGAACCAGTGGCACGTGGCACACCATACAAGTTCGCTCTCCTGTATTATCCCATAAACAGGTCACGTTGCGACACTTGGCATAACTCTCTCTCAGAGAATCCAATTGAGGTCAAACCTATTGGAATGGAAAGCTAACAGGTTGGGATATCTCAGGAAAATGTTTCAGACCCTATGGATCAAAAAGTTCATAGTTACACCAGAAACAATCAGGTACATATTTCTGTCAAAACAGAATTATTTTAGAGTACCTTCATTCATGGCTTCCAGAATTTAGGGCTTCGGAGAAAGTTGGAATTTTTGTAATCAGAGACCACGGCTGGATGATACTCATCAAAATCAAAATTTAGAGACCAAGATCAGATTTTTTGGTTGGGCAGAAGGCCGGGCTTGATTAAACCCCAGTTTGGGACTTTGATCGGAAAGATGAAAAATTAGGGCTTCTACAAAAATTGGAATTTGGAAATCTGTGACCACGACTGGAAGCTCCTCAAAAAAATCGAAGCTTAGAGTTTTGAATCAAATATTTTGGTTGGGTGAAGCTCCGGGAAACTCAAACCCTAATTCAGGGTCCTCCCTAGTGAATCCGGAAATCTAAAAGGCATTTTCAAGGGGTGAAACTTTGCAGTTTTCAAATTCTGAATATACCAACTTGATCAGCTCATCAAGGCGCATATTTCTATTCTTTCGGAAGTTTGAATTTTTGGGGTTTCTTTGACAAACCCTAATCCATCTCTAGGTCCAGTTCTTGCAAATCAAGTGGATTGGGTTAATCCTAGAAGAAGATGGATTGGTCACCTGCATAAGTGAAGAAGTTCCTGTCTCAGAGGGAGATGAGGCTAAGGCCTTCCATAAGAAGATTACAAGCAATCTTGACAGGTATGGCTTACAGGTATGTTTCATGGTTAAGTTTATCATATGTTTGTCTTCATATCATTACAGTACAATCTTGATTAATTACTGGACTTGTCGTATCACCTTAATAGAATATATTCATTGATTAAGGTTTTGACACTTATGATTGTACTAATGCATTGTGATGTTGTATGAGGTTTATGTTGTTTGCTAACACAAAAGGTACACCAAGAAAGTCAAATCATGTTCTACTTCAAGAACATATGCTCATGGTGACATGAAGACAAAGATTCATCCATTGTCATGGATCACATAGAAGATCTACTTTCGAGGTATGTATAACTTGGTTCTACAATGGTTAACTTATGAGACATGCAGGTTACTAGCACAAGTCACTGAAGAGAACCAGAAGACATTATGCGGGTATGTTAGACATAACTAGCTAGCATGCTAATCCATGTATGTTTTTCCTATATCAAGCTAGAATCCTACCTTTTGTTAGGATCTTATACTGTTGTGTTGTTGATAATGATTATTCATGAAGTCATAGGTTTGAATAATCATGGTTGTATGCATATTATGTTTCTTACCATAATTAATGATATGACTAACCAGAAGAATCATGAAGGTATAGGTTTGAATAATCACGGGTTTTATGCATATTATATCTCTTATCTTGATTGATGATTCAACTAACCAGAAGAGTCTTATGATCAAATAAGAATATGTATGAGTAAAAGAAGACTTCCCTGAAACCTTGAATACTAATGTTTATTATCTGTGAATGATCATGAATATACATGTTTAAGATTATTGTGTTTTGATAGTATTAAGATTATACTAATAAATGTGTGATTATGTATGAGACCTCAAGGATAAAACAATGATGATACTAATAAGCATGCATAGTGACTAAGGATGGATGTAAGTTCAAGGACAGGTAATCCAGGAAGCAAAGATCAAGAGGGAGCACACTCCAATTGTTCCTGCAAGAAAGCAAAGGAACACACTTCAGTTGTTTCTGCAAGGATGCAGATATTCAGAGGGAGTTGACCACTTCTCAAAATCCACATAAGAATGGAGTTGCAGAAAAGAAGCAAAGACTGAGAGGGAGTCAACCCAACAAACAAACGAAGATAAGTATTTGAATTGTCATTACTTGCATATTTTATTGTTTAAATAATATTGTTCAATAATGTATATACTGATGTTCCTAGAATTAGGTTGTGTATTATGCATATTAGAATAGTTGCATTGATGAACAGTATACTACTAATATGCATGGGTAAGTGACCTATGGCACTGTACAACATTCCATTGCTACTTATCTAGAATGAAACCTCTTTGCTGACATGTTGGGAGTTGTGCACACTCTTAACAATGTTCTGGTAGAGATTGGAAGGCATCTAGAAAGTTACGGGATATGGATAAATGTTGTATTGAAGCATTGGCTAAGATAATTGCATGAATGTATGACATATTTCTTTATGTGTAAGAATTTGTTCTGAAAAATATGAGATGTTTTCTAATCATGCAATTTAACTTGTTGTGTAGGAAAGATCGTATGCCATCACCTACAAAAGAAGAACTACAACATTTGTTCAACAACAAAATTATCTATTGAAGATATTGAAGTTCTCGGGATATGGGAAGAATGCCATGATTCATCGATCATGAAGAATGATGTTTGGGATGTAGTCCCAAGACTTGAAGGGAAGTTTGTTATGACTTCCATATGGATCTATCAAGATCAATCATGCTGCAGATGGAAGCATAGAGAAATATAAAAGTGATGAAATAGAAGATACACCAGATGGATTTCAAGACAGCTTTCTTGATTGGTGTAGTTGAAGAAGAAGTGTATGTGGAGCAGCCACTTGGTTCTGAGACACATGACAAGAAATCATATATGTGCAGAACTTGGTATGGTAGGATAGGCAGCTTTTTATCCAGTTTGATCTTTACCAAGAGTAAAGCGGATTCCAACCTTTACTACAAGGTTGAGGAAGGCAATCCAGTGATACTACTTTTGTATGTGGATGACCTGTTTGTAACAGGAGATGACATATTGATTGCCGACACACAGCAGAAGCTTGCTGCCGAGTTAGAAATGAAGAACTTGGGTATGATGCACTACTTTCTTGGTATGGAGGTGTGGCAGAGTGCAGATGGAATCTTCCTTGGATAAGGGAAGTATGCAGTAGAGATCCTGAAGAGGTTCGGGATGATGGACTGCGAGGCTATGGCATCGAACCTGAAGCTTATGTGTGATGCTTCATCTGAACCGGTTGATGTCACTATGTATCATCAGATGATTGGGTCCTTGATGTACCTGACGAACATGAGACCAGATATTTGCTTTGTGGTGAACACATTGAGCCAGTTCCTGACGGATCCGAGGAGTGTTCACCTGGTTGCTGTAAAGCATATTCTGAGGTACCTGAAGGGTACAGTTGATTATGAGCTCAAATATGATGCGAATCAAAATTTTAACCTGCAGGGTTATGTTGATTCAGATTGGGCAGGCAGTGCTACAGATAGGAAGTGCACTTCTGGGTGTTGCCTCAGTATGGGATCAGGTGTGATCTCTTGGTTTAGCAGGAAGCAGTCCTGCGTAGAACTGAGTACAACCAAAGAAGAGTATGTTGCGACGGATGAGTAGGTTGCAGATGTATTGACCAAGTCCTTGGCTAGAGTGCAGTTTGAGTACTTCAGAGAGAGGCTTGGTGCACTTTAGATTGAGGTTCCTTCGAAAGGGAAGTGATGAGTTCGGAAGATGCAGATACACATGAGCTTTTATGACATGGTTGATGTGTTATCCCATGGTCGTGATGTAATTGCGAAGCCATTTTTCACATGGTGGTAGATGTGTTCTCCCATGGTGAAAAAGTAAGGGCTGGAGCCTTCCCCGAATGGTGGTAGATGTGTTCTCCCATGTCAGTGGTGTAAGTGTTGGATGATGTGCATCTGGGTTGTGCTTCGTGGACGATGAGATGATCTGAAGAAGACGATGCTATGATGATTAGGAGGATCATGGATGATGATCATCAGGATGATGCTCTAGTTACTGCTCTATATGTATATGTACGCATCATGTTGGATGCTGGATATGATCAGTTGGATAATTTATATATATATATATATATATATATATATATATATATATATATATATATATGTATGTATGTATGTATGCATCATGTTTGATGTTGGATATGATCAGTTGGATCATTTGTATGTATTTTTGTATACGCATCATGTTGGATGCTTGGACCATGTATCTATATATGTATCAGGTGGATACATTGTATGATCAGGTAGAACATGTATGTTGATATGTATTAGGTATGATCAGGTGGATCATGTATTTGTATTTGTATCAGGTGGATACACTGTATGATCAGGTGGATCATGTATGATGATATGTATCAGGTAGATACTTGGTATGCATCAGGTGGATGCATTGTATGATCAGGATGATCATGATGACAAGCTTCAGGGTGTTGCTCCAGATGATATGTATCAGGATGGTACAGTGATGATGATCAGTGTGATCATGAGCATCAGGATGATGCTTTGTGTGATGATGATCTGTTGGATCATGAGTATCAGGTTGATACTTGGAGGTCAGAGATGATATGTGGCAGGTTGTGCAAATAGCATGTAATCAGTCCTGGGAGATCTTGTCGGTCGTGCTGCGGCACATAAATGTTCCTGGGATACTCTTTCCGGTATTGCTATGTAGTATGTAATCAGTCCTCAGATATCCGATAGGTTGAGCTGTGTGCTCGTAATCAATCCTGGGATGAGGTATTACTACGGAGACATGTAATCAGTCCTAGAGATCCGAGAGGTTGAGCTGTGTGCTCGTAATTAGTCCTGGGATGCTCTTTAGAGATCTTGCCAGTCGTGCTGCGGCACATAAATGTTCTTGGGATGCTCTTTAAAGGTTTTGTCTATCCACATGTAATCAATCCTGGAGATCTGAGAGGTTGATTTGTGTGCTCGTAATAAGTCCTGGGATGCTCTTTAGAGATCTTGTCGGTCATGTTGCGACACATAAATGTTCCTGGGATGCTCTTTAAAGGTATTGTGGAGGAGATGCATGTAATCAGTCCTGGGAGATCTTGCCAGTCGTGCTTAGGCACATAAATGTTCCTGGGATACTCTTTCCGGTATTGCATCCGCACATAAAATTAGTCCTGAGAGGCCACCTCTATCAGAACGTTCGCACAGATGATGAAGACCTGCAGGTGGTGGGCCTACATCCAGTATGAAAAAGGACTGGCTCTGTAGAACTTCCTATGACGAGTAGATTCAGAGATTGATTGACATAGCAGCAGCAGTGACGATGATGATGACTCGATGACGATTATCCAGTGACGATGATCCAAAGAAGATGACTTGTGCTAGAAGACCTGTGTCGAGAAATACCTTCCTAGTTAAGAGGGAGTGTTGATGTATATGTAACTTCGGAATTTATTTCACATATATGTATATTGTATTCCTATAGAGATGTTATTATTCCTCTATACGGAAGTGTCGTCATTTATATTGTAAGTGTCGTAACTTATACTTGATGGGTTATTAGACCACCTTGTTGGGTTCGGCCCTGTATAAGTCATGTGGGTCAAAGGGTTATTATACCACCCTATTGGGGGTCGGCCATGTGGGTCAAAGGGTTATTAGACCACCCTAGTGGGGGTCAGACCAGTCAGCATTATGTTAAGTAGTTAAGTTGAGGCCGACCTAGTTGAGTAAAGGTCAAGTCAAGTTAGTGTATAAATAGAGAGTGTGTCTCTCTCATTTTACATATTCTATTATCTCACTCACACTTTGGAGAGTAGCGCACTTGTGGAGGAGGAGGCTCTGCTGCTAGGAGAAGACTATCTCTTGTATTCTGGTTGTATCATTGCTCTATCTATCTCTGAGGAATTTCTTGGGGTTTTTCACCTTTATGGTTTTCCCCAAGTAAACTCTGTGTCTCTTTGTGCTTGCATTATTGTGTCCATGATTGATATGTTGTAGATTTGTTGTACCTGTTGTTCTCTCAGTTAAGATCCTAGATCAGATTGAAGTAAATTCTGAAAATTTAACACTAACTTCTTTTTCAGCAAATTTCAATAGTTCTGCTTTTCTATCATTGGCTTCCTTAGACAAAGCTTCTTTTCCTAGCTCTAGCTTTGTTTCTTCTGGAGCTTGAATCAACTGTGTATTTGGAATCTTCATCTTTTTCTGCAAGGCCTGGATCAAATTATCTTTTTCAATCAACAATTTTTTGCTCGCCTTGCCTCCACCATCACTTGATATTAAGTCAAATTGTAACTTCTTGGGCTTTATTCTCCAGCCTTTCTTGCTTCAGTTGACTGTCCATTTTGCTTAGAGGATCTTCCAATTTGTCAACTCTCAAAACTGCTTGTACAAAATCTGCATATATCACTTCCCCTATCTGTTTGTGGAGCTGAATTTTATCTGGCACGGTTATCTTTTTCAAATTGACTTTCATCTCATTCAATTTGTCTGGAGTCGCTACTGCCAGATTCAAAGTGTTTTCTTTGATGTTCCTGCTAGTCACTAAAGTGACATCTAACTTTGATAAGTCCCTAACTTTTGGTAACAAACTAAAAACAAATTGAGCGGAAGTTTGTTTATTCTCTCCATAGTGTTTGTACAACTCAACCCTGGACGGAAATCTACTTGTGTCTCCACCGTCTTTGGCTTCCTGAAAATTATACTCTTGTACCTGTACTTCTAGGATTGACATCCCCTATTTTTCACTAGTTTCATCATTTGCCAAAACTGCCAACTCTTGCTATGTCCCTACTAATTCTTGAGTCTTAGCCTTAAGCCTCTTTTCTCCTTCTCTTTCTTCATCATGTTCATCTATTATTTCTTGCAGACTCCTCTTTCTTCCAATTTCTGCAACCTTTGGTAAAATATCAACCTCTATTGTTGATTCTATCAAAGCGAGATCTTCCACCTGCAAGTCTGACATTGCTTCTTCTTCTGGTTCGTATTGCAATAAATTTCTTCCCTTTAAAGACCCTTCTATTTCTTTGTGTTCAAAAGCTTTAATGTCATTCAGCTTCCTCCTTTCAAAAATAATATGAAGAGGGTCATATTCCATTTCTATATCTTTCTTGAATTCCACAGCCTCCAACAATCTTTGTACATCTGAAAGGGCATCCTTAATTTTCACAATAAATGGGCCTATTGTCCATGGATACTTTAAATCAACTCCTTTTTTGAACTTCAAAAAGTGTTCATCTTCTAAAATCAACTTATGCTTAACAAATTCTAAAGTAAAAATTCTCAAAATTAAAAAGGAAAGTAGTATGTAAGGTTCATGTACGAAACCATACAACCTAATCACTGTAGAATCCTTTAATAAAAACCAGTCTCCTACTGATACCTCCTTTTTTAACTGCATCATGGACTTCATTTCGGGTAAAACTCTCGGCAATTCTTCTCCAAAAATCATTTTGTACAACTCAGATAGAATAAAATTCATATAATTGAACACGTTATCCTCTAAAATGCCTGCATAAAACTTCTGGTGTAAAATGTAACTCTTCTCGACTACTAAACATGACCATTTTCATCAATTGTGCTTGAAACCTGAAGCATCTTGTGTTGGGAAAATATGCTAACTGTGAATGAATATTTTTCTGCCACAAGTTCTTCAAACTTAAGACTCGGCACTGATTCATACTCAACTCCGGGCACACCGACACTTATTCTGAACAATAGACTCAACTGTAACTATGTTATTAACATATCAATATCATGACCTAAAAATTGGGCCATCAATAAAAGGACAAACTGAGTGTTGTCATTGAATAAATTAACATCAAGAGGGTATGGGGTATCTACAATTTCCAAATCAAGTTTAATACATGTACTCAGAAAAGCTTGCCGACTTTCGGGAGAAATTTGGCGGTATAAGGCGACAATTGACTCTTCGAAAAACTTTCAGACTCAGCAGTTTGGGATGCGGTAATTTCAAAGGAAGTATTTACAACAGAGGGATTTATGGAGCATACTATTTTGGTTTTTTCGACATTCATGATAACTTGCTGGGGTTCGGAGTAATTGGATGCGCACTAGGATATGAATTCGGGAAAAGGCATAATTTGGTCTGGACAAAATAGGATAAAAGACGCCTGGAATACCCTATGCACATCTAGACCCTCTGTAAGTAAAGCCTTCAATCTTATCCTAATTTCGGCGATAGGAAGTCTAATGTCTATGTCAAAAATGTTGAAATCCCTATCTTTGAGAGCATTCTTAACCCTAACGATGTTTGAACTTGAATCTTCTTCCATATTTGCAGCAAACACGTTGATTATCACTGGTGGGAATAGTTGAAAGGGCCTACCTTTCGCTAGCAACTGCGGAGAATGACCTCTTGTCGTCTTCTTCGTTTTCCACACGTCTGGAAGCTTCTGACTTCGACAGGTTCTCGAACAAATGTAAACCTTATCATGCTGACTCTTATATATATAACCTTTTTCCCTTTAAACTTCGGTCTTCTTTTCCAGCTGTCCGCCTTCTATATTTGTCGATCTCTCGTGCCTTGATCTTGGCCGTCAGATCTGATCCCCTTTTTATTGATTTG
This sequence comes from Larix kaempferi, assembly GCA_027924585.1. Taxonomy (NCBI): domain Eukaryota; kingdom Viridiplantae; phylum Streptophyta; class Pinopsida; order Pinales; family Pinaceae; genus Larix; species Larix kaempferi. Next base: position 4,222,143 of record BSBM01000865.1, on the reverse strand, counting down.
AAATTCCTTCCATATCTGTCGTCGGCTCAGCTTTTATGCTCTGATATGCACCATCCATTTATTAGCACCACATATCAACAAAGTGGGGTCGCATCTCTCTAAACTGGTTTTCCTTACCACTCATCCTCCTTGCAACGAGTCCTGGTGCTGACACCTGTTAGGTGGTATATTTTGTCGCAACCACCTATGTCTTATAACTGTCTCACGTCTTCCCGATGCGACAATCCTCCAGGACTGTCGATCCTTTCCTGCTTTGCATCCATGGTGGAGATCTGCAACATGTTTAGCTTTTCAACGCCTCCCGCTAGTGGGGTCCATACCATTATCCTACACGCACCTTCAACTTTCATCGTCGTTGATTTCGATTCTCTTTGCAACCCGAGCCGTCAATCTTAACACCATGCCTTCCGCCACAATGGTGTCTCATGCTCTTGAGGTGGTTTTACTTACCGCTTACCCTGCCTGCGACTCGTTCTCCAATTGCCACCTGTTCGCCGGTATCATCCATCGCGACCACTTGTTATCTTAACCTTCGCACGCCTTGGCCATGCGATATCAAATATGAATAGTGGATCTTCCATCTGCACCCAATCAATGGCAGAACTTGCTCCAGAGTTAATATTTGCAATTTTATTTTCGGACTTTAGCTTTTAACCCCCTTTTGATCATTTTGGTTGCATTTTGATACTTTCTTTTGAAATTTCTTCAATTTCATTATATTTAACACTTCTAAACCAACTTTTTCTCATACCTTAGCACCTAGCCATGAAGAATGAAGGAAATCTAAGCCTCTCTTCAAGAAGTTTCTCAATATCTCCATCTGTTTCACCTTATTTCTTATGCTGGAAAACTAGGTGCTAACAATGTAAAACACTTTATAAACCTCTTATATTAACCTCCTACAGTCATATAAAGAACCACATTTCATTGGTATCAACTTATGTGAGCCTTTAAGTTAATATACGGTCCATAAAGCAATTTTTAGCAGCAGAAACATGAAAAACTAACAGATTGTCCACAATTTAATATAGAGAAAAAATATGACAGCAGACTGTAACATGCATTTTAACATAGTACTTGGTCAAACTTAGACCCGAGAAAAACCCCACCTCCTGGGGAAAACCAGTTGCAAGAGATATTATTATGCTGAGTGAAATAAATGATACAAAACAACAGTATCTTACAGAATTAAAATCAGTGTACCAATACCTTGGAAAGTGTGCCAAACCCACAACATCTATCAGTACATTATTTGTACCTCCTCCTCATTCTAATTCCTTCCTTGAAATTTTTGTACAAAGTTAGCCTCAAAATCTATGCACAATAATACTAACCTAGCATTATCATAATACCTCAATTTCTGTGCCAACAGTCTACAGTACAACTCCTCTACTTCTGTACTAAATTAGCAGTACGACCCTTCTGGGAATGATGTATAGTTAGCTGAAAACAACAGTCACTATCTTGGGAAGTGTACTCACTCCATCAACGTGGTAAATGCGCCTCTCTTCTTCTATTATGTCTTCATCAACAGCAATTACTTTTGGGAATGTGTGCCTACACACCATCTCTTTCTCCTAGGACTGTGTGCCCACCATTCTGCTCATCAAAGCTCTATCTCTTGCATGGAAATTTATGCCCTCTAAGAGACTCATCTCTCTCCTTGTAACTCGTGCCTCTTCCTCTCCTCTTGGAAATGAGTGCCTCTTCTCGTTTCTCTTGCTTGAGATATGTGCCAAATGAAGTCTCAATGCTTTTTATTTCCCTCATTAGGGTAACTCCATTGACTTTTCAAATTCAATGGTTGAGATTAGATCTTGGACACAATATCTAAGGCTAGGATCTAATCTCACGTTCACTTAAAACTCCTAAGTGAACTATATAACAAATATTTCTTACGAAAAGTCACTTAACCCTAAATATTAAAAAAGTCACTTTATAACTTAAAAGTCACTTTATAAAACTAATAAAGTGCATCTCACTTTTCAATTAAAAGTCACATCATAAAGAAATTTAATAAAAACTCATAAATTTGTTTTATGACATAAATGAGACTTCCAAGTGTTCTTGAGCTATTGCACCTAGGCACCTGATGCAGGAGTACCTACGAGCTATAAAATGATAACACTCCCTCTTAGCGAGGGTGGTACTACATGCATCACCTCTGTTAGGATCTGTCTCCAACCTTGATCCTCCAACTGCTGAAGCTCCCTCTGAACATGAAGATCCCTCTACATCCTGCTCTGGATCACGTGTTGAAGCTTTGCACCTGAAAACTCTGAACTGAGATTACTACTCATCCTCAAGCAGCATCTCATACCAACTCGGCCGCCTCACTAAGTTGGATGAGTCCTCTTCACTGGTTGCTACCACTGCTTCCACTGAGTCTGACCTCCCACCAGACTCCCTATATATAGAACGAACCAACACTTGGTATGTCCTGCCATCTCAGATGCCAATCAATCTCATTACACCCAATCCCCCACTCATCGGATACATGAATACTCGTCCTTCTAAGTGAAGGATCACATGCCCATCATCCTCGAGAGTTGAAACTGAGAGCAAGTTCCTCTTAATCTCTGGGACAAGAAACATTCCACCAACCTCTAGGTATCCTCCAGACTCGAGTTGGAATAGGACACTTCCAACTCCTTCTACTGCATGGGTTCCGACATACCCATCCTCTGTAAGTATAACTCTGTCCACATCTCTCACCTCCAAGAACATGGCTCTTGTGTTAAATTTTGGGTTAGGTTAGGGTTTGATGCAGAAAATTCAAAATTTCATATACTTTAATGCAAAAATAAATGTAACAAACAAGTACTGAAGCATAATGGTATAGTTGCAACTAAGCAAGATAAATTTAAAACATATTTTTCATCTCTTTCAACTTTAACACTCCCAAGGAGGTCCCTATGTTAAAGTTGAAATCTTCAATAACATGTTATCGGTAGCAATAGTATAAATTAACTTAAACAAGGTTCTAACGGTAGTAACATATCTAACTCATAACAAAAAAAGGAACAAGTCAGGATACTTTCCTGGAGTGTTGGACCCTTCCTTTTACACTCAGAAAAACTAACTTTTAGAACAAATTGTGCCTCTCAAAGGAAATTCAATCAATAAGAACAATCTAACCCTCTATTAAGGGTTAGTACAAACCTAAGAGAGAGAGATGATAGGTTGTAGTAAAGTCAAATAGGTAAGGACATAGAGACAGCAGAGGTGGTCATCAACAGTCAAATCACAGTGGAAGTCACAAGCAAGGTTCAATACAATATATCTGACTACCACCAAATCTCAACACAATAGATCTAAACATAGGAAACTCTCGGCACACTGGATCTGACCACAGGTAACAAACAATAGTCTTAAAAAAATAGATCTGAACACAGAAAAAACTCAGCATAATAGATCTGAACGAAGGACAAGTCTTAACACATAGGTCTATCCACAAACAAGGTTCAACACATAGGTCCGACCACATTAAGGTTTAGTATAATAGATCTAACCACAAATAAATCTCAGCACATAGATCTAACCCCAACAAAGTCTCAGCATATAGCGGTATTTACAACAAGCTGATCACAAAGCAGCCTACATGGGTTACAACCTCCAAGCCGATCAAAAAATAGTCACAAGGGATGCATCCATCCACAATAAACTCTCACACAGGATGCGGCCTCACCAAATGGCCCTTCCGCAGACCACAATTCAGTCAAACTGCTGCGGCCAGCTCAATAAACCCTAAAAAATGTCACGGCCTCCTCTAACAGACTCACGACGGGAAGAATCGGTCCAATCTCTATGGCAGGTGGCCTCCATATCATTCCAAAAAATAGCCAACGGTAATTTCTAAGGCATGCGGCCTCCACATATGGACTCTTAGCAACCTAGGTCAAACCAACAGGGCTCACGGCCTAGTCAGAAAAGTAGCAGTAGACAAAAATAGCAAACCCTATAAACATGATGTCAACCTACAGTAGTCTAATCAAACAATATTTGAGGTTTTGTGATAAAGATGGCCTCCAACAGGTGGATGGCCTAGACAAGCAATAAAAAATAACAGTCCTTAAACCCTTGACGTCAAATAGAACCAACAAATCAGAGCTGAGATGTGATGTAATGATAATCTCAAATGAGAGATTAGACTTCATTATATAGGATCTTAATGACTTCTAGAAAAGTCACAAATTAATTCTTTAATGACTTAGGGTTCCTTTAATTAAGGAGGGTACCAACAATTTGAATTAAGACACCAAACAATATTAAAGGGTCGCCACTTATAAGAATATAAAATATAATTAAGGTGTCTTTAAGTGGTGGGTACTAGGGTCATAGAAAGGGGTCTTAGGTACCACAATAAAAGAGGGTACTAGCACAAGGACCAATAAGACCACACCAACATAAGCCATAAAACAAGTAAAGTTGCATGACTATCACATCCCCTCCCGTGGATCCAATGCAAGGAATTGAACGTGACACTAAAACTGGGGATTTTACGTAAACTCAGCCCCATTCACCATGAACAAAATTCATAGTAATACAAATAAAATGCATATGTGCAAAAGCATGGTAAGGTAACATACACAACAGAAATTAAGCTATGCTACTACACATCTAGCATGCATTCATCAACATAATCAGAATAGTCAATAATTAAAATACATTGCAGAGTTTAATACACATAAAGAACACGTATCTTGATAGTGAAGTTGTCCCAAGCAACTAGCTATACAGCTGCAATGTTCCACCCGGCCATAGGCAATGTTCCACCTAGCCATAGGCCAATTGTGTTCATCAATCTCTCAACACAATTGACACCCCTAAGCTGGGCATTATTTCTACAACGAAAGGGAACCTACAACTGATGCACATCAAAATGAACATCACATATAATCCAATCCAATCCATAGTTGGGGTTTATCAAGCCAAAATTGAGCCCTCTTCTATTCATGGATGCTTGCACTCAAGCTCAAGACAAAACAATGGATACCCATAACTTAAACCACATCATTCTCTCCCACACACAGCAAAACACATATGTTGGGCATATGGAAAACATTTTTAACTATGGGATTTGCAAAACAGGGTTCCCATTGGCTCTCCCAATTCGTGGCCAGTCAAAAATGGATTATGGGAAGGGAAATCGACCCCAAGGAGTGAAAACGAGTTCCCTGATATGTATGTGGGAATTCATAGGGAAAAAACGACCTCCCAGGACCCCCAAATCAGATTCCTCTTCTTCTCCACTATTCTATATCACAAAAACGCCCTTCTCCCAGCTGAGAATGGAGGAAAACATAGAAATTTCATGGAGAAAAACACCCAGGTAGATTCAAACTCATGAGAGAGCCAAACTAGTTGATGGATAATGGCTTGGGGAGAAATTTCATGGCTCTTTTCTTGCCCAAGAAGCCAAAACACGTTTTTCCAAAATGGTGGCTTTCCCATACCCGAATTTGGACAACTGTACCTCTCCAATCCCAAAGCATTAACTACCTCAACCAACTCTTGGAAGAAATAAATGATTGGGTACAAAAGTCAACATGGGTAGTTGATGGTTCGTGGGTTCTCTCATAGACACTTGGCTTGACTTTATTGGCTCCAAGGGTTTGAATATTTCCCTCCCAATTCCTTGTAAAAATCATTCCCCCATACTCTTGTTGCATTGCATAGCTATTTGTGGGAATTTTTATTTAAAATACATGTTTACATCATATTTACAATTTCCATCGTGCCAAGCTAACACGTGATCCACATGTATCAATTTTCAATTGCCACTACAAGAATAGTAAATCGATGGTGGGGCCTTGGCCTTGAGATCCTCACCACGATTTTATAATGATATTACATCATTTACATTTTAATGCTATGGGGTCAAAATCAAGATATTACAATGACTCACAACCCATGGGACCAAAGTTATAATAACAAGGTGGGTAAACAACCCTTTTTACCCTCAAGACTAAAAACATCAAAGTGGTAAAATTCAAGACAACTCAAGGTGGGTGAACAACCCTTTTTACCCATAAGACCAAAAACATCAAAGTGGTAAAAGTCAAGACAATTCAAGGTAGGTAGACAACCCTTCTAACCACAATACCAAGAACAACAAGGTGGGAAGACTAAGGGTGAACAACCAAGGTGGGGTTACAATCATTCATCTCTCTCTCAAATGTACAAGTGTTCCATACATTAACTGAAAGTTCATCATCACCGTATAAGGAAGGTTCACACTAGATGATGTGATCATGTGGTCCTCCATACCACTACTGAGGTCAAGTGCTAGTGACTCCAACAAGGGGTGGCCAGTCCCTTGAGAAGACCATCTAGCTCAACCATCTCGAATACCTAGGAGAGGAGGTAATCGCATATCATCATCTTGGTTATCTGACCAAGATCCACCTAGTTAACTCACCATATATGTACTTGCAGGAAATACTTGGTCATCGTGACAAAGAATCTGCCTAGTCCTATACCATGAGATCTCTGTCTCAACCTACAGGATCTGCTTGGTCCTCGTGACCAAGAAACTAGCTGGTCCCATATCAGAATACCCTAGAGATAAATAGGGGCCCTAGCCACATGCTAGGGACTTTTCCATGGCATCAACCTACTTGGTCCCCGGCCAAGAATCTCAGGAGACTGTTGGGGGCCCTAGGGTACCTTCGAGGGACTTACTATGCCTGGTTAACTGACAAGGAACCCTAGTTAACTAACTAGGGTACCTTTCTCCCTGAGAATGGGTCTCGCAGTTGCACTAAATTTAACATGTTATTCCTTTCATATGGTGTGTTTCTCCGCCGTCTATGTACCATACTCTAGTGTCTGTGCTCTCGGAAATACCACTCCCCGAGATAGTACTCGCTAAGGAAAATTCATTCTCAAATTTCCTTGTAAATTATGCTACTTCAACTGAAGTGGCTCCCTCGGTCTCCTCTTTATTCTTTCCCTTCTTCTTATGAGGACACTACCCAGCATGATGACTATAACCCTGTAAAGCAAAGCATTTCACTTTTCTCATGTTCTTCTTGGACTTGGCTCCACTGCTCAAGCCACTCTTCTTATTCTCACCCTTTGCAATAAGGGCCACATTTGGTTCATCAACCACATTTCATGTCTTCTCCTGAGACCCCTCTCGGATCTCGTCCTAAGTAAAAGCATTCCATAATCTTTCCCAAGAGGGGAATTTCTCCCTGCCAACTACACACTTCACGAACACATCCCACTCCTTGGTGAAGCCCTTAAGGGATATCCACACTAGCTCGGGATCGGGAATCATGTCACCAACTACAGTCAGTTCATCATTTACTTGTCTGAGTCTAGTGACGTAAGAGGCTACATTCTCAACTTTCTCCATCTTCGTGCCATGAAGCTTATCCTTTAAATCCATCTTACAATTTTCATTCTTATTCTCATATAGACCTTTCAAGGTGTCCCACATCTCCTTAGCAGTTTGTTTCTCTTCCAAATGTGGGATGAGGTGATATTGAACACCATCCATAAGCAATCTCTTCGTTCTAGCCTCCTTCACCTCATCTATGTCAAGGGATACAAGATCAGCAGTAGGAGGTATCACAATTGTACTGACGAATGGACAAAGTTTGTTCTCCTTAAGAACCTCACCCATTCGATCCTTCCACTACAAGTAGTTGGAGATCCCCACCAATTGGTATCCTACCGAATCCTTACCATCATTTTCCAACAAGCAACACACTTCCCACTTTGACCAAAACACACTTTCAGCTATACTTCTCAGCAAAAACAACCTTGCTCACAGCTGCTGCCAAACAGTCCTTCACATACAATTCTCTTGCACGCTCTGTTGTAACAATAGTCCATTGTCTCTCAAAGCCCCAACTCTAATACCATGTTTAAAAATGGAAAAACTCATAAATATGTCCACCTAACAGCCAACTAATAATAATACCAAACACTTTATAAACCTCTGATATTGACCTCCTACATTCATATAAAGAAACACATTTCACTAGTATCAACTTATGTGAGCCTGTAAGTTAATATACAATCCATAAAACAATTTTTAGCAGCGGAAACATGAAAAACCAGAAAACTATCCAACAATTTAATACACAAAAAAAATATGACAGTAGATTGTAACATGCATTTTAACACAGTATTTGGTCAAACTTAGACCTTGGAAAAACCCCACCTCCTGGGGAAAACCAGTTGCAAGAGATATTATTATGCTTAGTGAAATAAACGATACAAAACAGCAATATCTTACAGAATTAAAATCACTCTACCAGCACCTTGGAAAATGTGACAAACCCACAACATCTATTAGTATAGTCTCTGTATAGTCAGCTGTACATCCTCCTCACTCTGATTCCTTCCTTGAAATCTATGTACAAAGTCAGACTTGAAATCTGTGCATGATAATACTAACCTAGAATTATCACAATACCTCGATTTATGTGCCAACGATCTACAGTACATCTCCTTGATTTTTGTACTAAATAAGTCGTGCATGCCTCCTGGGAATGATGTACAAACAGTTGAAAACATTAGTCACTATCTTTGGAAGCATGCTCCCTCCATCAACATGGGAAATGCGCCCCTCTTCTTTTGTTCTATCTTAATCAGCGATAATCACTTCTGGGAATGCATGCCTACACAACATCTCTTTCTCCTAGGACTGTGTGCCCACCATTATGTTCAACAAATCTCTATCTCTTGCATGGAAAATCGTGCCCTCTGAGAGACTCATATCTCTCCTTGGAACTCATGCATCTTCCTCTCCTCTTGGAAATGAGTGCCTCTTCTCTTTTCTCTTGCTTAAGATATGTGCCAAATGAAGTCTCAATGCTTTTTATTCCCTCATTAGGGTAACTCCCATGACTCTTCAAATTCAATGGTTGAGATTAGATGTTGGCCACAAGATCTAAGGCTAAGATATAATATCACCTTCGATTAAAACTCCTAAGTGAACTATATAACAAATATTTATTTCGAAAAGTCACTTAATCCTAAATATTAAAAAAGTCACTTTATAAAACTAATAAAGTGCATCTCACTTTTAAATTAAAAGTCACATCATAAAGAACTTTAATAAAAACTTTTAAAGTCACTTTATGACATAAATGAAACTTCCAAGTGTTCTCGGACTCCTACACCTAGGCACCTGATGCAGGAGTACCTCCAAGCTATAAAATGATAACACTCCCTCTTAGCGAGGGAGGCACTACATGCATCACCTTTGCTAGGATCTGTCTACAACCTCGGTCCTCCAACTGTTGAAGCTCCCTTTGAACCTGAATATCTGTTGATGTATATGTAACTTCGGAATGTATTTCACATATATGTATATTGTATTCCTATAGAGATGTTATTATTTCTCTATATGGAAGTGTTTGTATTCCTATAGAGATGTTATTATTCATCTATATGGAAGTGTCGTCATTTATATTGTAAGTGTCGTAACTTATACTTGATAGGTTATTAGACCACCTTGTTGGGGTTGGACCTGTATAAGTCATGTGGGTCGAAGGGTTATTAGACCACCCTATTGGGGGTCGGCCATGTGGGTCAAAGGGTTATTAGACCACTCTATTGGATGTCGGCCCAGTCAGCATTATGTTAAGTGGTTAAGTTGAGGCCGACCTAGTTGAGTACAGGTCAAGTCAAGTTAGTGTATAAATAGAGAGTGTGTCTCTCTCATTTTACACATTCTATTCTCTCACTCACACTTGGGAGAGTGGCGCACTTGTGGAGGAGGAGGCTCTGCTGCTAGGAGAAGACTATCTCTTGTATTCTGGTTGTATCATTGCTCTATCTATCTCTGAGGAAGTTATTGGGGTTTTTCACCTTTATGGTTTTCCCAAGTAAAATATGTGTCTCTTGTGTGCTTGCATTATTGTGTCCATGATTGATATGATGTAGATATGCTGTACATGTTGTTCTCTCAGTTAAGATCCTAGATCAGATTGAATTAAATTCTGAAAAATTTAACATGGAATCAGAGCTAACCTGAAAGAAGGCATGATATGGAATGTATGACACTTGTTGCACTTACGATGCTAGGGCTTGATATAGCAAAAACCAGTCATCATAGCACTTTCACTATAAATCCGTTTTGGCAAAGTTTTCGGGTCTGAAACTTTTACAGGTCGAAGATTAGATCCTCATGTACCTTTTGTCCAAAGGACAACCTCTAATTCATTGTACTTTGTGATTTATGATCTGTACAATATAGGGTTTCTGCCTCTTCCATATCTGAGTCAAAAACAAGTGACCTTGGCAAAAAGTTCATAACCTGGGCTAGGAAGCTCCAAATGAAATTTCGTAAAACGTGACAGGTAGTACACATACTTTAATATCTCAAGAAAATGTTTCAGAGGCCTAAGTTGAACCAGTGACACGTGGCACGTCATACAAGTTCACTCTCTTGTTTTATCCCATAAACAGGTCATGTTACGACACTTGGCATAACTCTCTCTCAGAGAATCTAATTGAGGTCAGACCTGTCGGGATGGAAATATGACAGGTTGGGCTATCTTTGAAAAAAAATTCAGACCCTGTGGATCGAAAAGTTCGGAGTTACACAATAAACAATTAGGTACATATTTCTGTCAAAATAGAATTATTTTTAAGCACCTTCATTCATGGCTTCCAGAATTTAGGGTTTCGGATAAAGTTGAAATTTTTGTAATCGGAGACCATGGCTGATTGCTACTCATCAAAATCAAAATTTAGAGACCAAGATCAAAATTTTTGGTTGGGTAGAAGGCCGGGCTTGATCAGACCCTAGTTCGGGACTTTGATCGGAAAAGTGGAAAATTAGGGCTTCTGCAAAAATGGGAATTTTTGAAATCTGTGACCACGGCTGGAAGCTCCTCATAAAAATAGAATCTTAGAGCTTTGGATCAAACCTTTTGATTGGGCAGAAGAGTGGGCTTCATCAAACCCCAATTCGGGGTCATGTCCAGTGAATCCGGAAGTTTCAAAAGCAAAATTGAGGAGTAAAACTTTGCAGTTTTCAAATTCTGAATATACCAACTTGATCAGCTCATCAAGGCGTATATTTCTATCATTTCGGAAGTTTGAATTTTGGGGGTTTCTCTGACAAACCCTAATCCAACTCCAGATCCAGTTCTTGCAAATCAAGTGGATTGGGTTAATCCTAGAAGAAGATGGATTGGTCACCTGCATAAGTGAAGAAGTTCATGTTTCAGAGGGAGATGAGGCTAAGGCCTTACATAAGAAGATTACAAGCAATATCGACAGGTATGACTTATCTAGGTATGTTTCAAGATTTGTTCATGATTAAGTTTATGGTATATTTGTCTTCATATTATTATAGTTAGTACAATCTTGATTAAATCTAGACTTGTCGTATCACCTTAATAAAATTATGAATGCACGATAGAAGATATTCATTGATTAGGGTGTTGACACTTATGATTGTACTAATGCATTGTGATGTTGTATGAGGTTTATGTTGTTCACTAACATAAAAGGTACACCAAGAAAGACAAATCATGTTCTATTTCAAGAACATATGATCGTGGTGACATGAAGACAAAGATTCATCCATTGTCAAGGATCACATAGAAGATCTACTTACGAGGTATGTATAACTTGGTTCTACAATGGTTAACTTATGAGACATGCAGGTTACTAGCACAAGTCACTGAAGAGAACCAGTAGACATTATGCAGGTATGTTAGACATAACTAGCTAGCATGCTAATCCAGGTATGTTTTTCCTATATCAAGCTAGAATCCTACCTTGTGTTAGGATCTTATACTATTGTGTTGTTGATAATGATTATTCATGAAGTCATAGGTTTGAATAGTCATGGCTGTATGCATATTATGTTTCTTACCATAATTGATGATATGACTAACCAGAAGAATCATGAAGGTATAGGTTTGAGTAATCATGGGTTTATGCATTGATGATTTAACTAATCAGAAGAGTCCTATGATCAAATAAGAATATGCATGAGTAAAAGAAGACTTCTTTGAAACCTTGAATACTAATGTTTATTATATCTGAATGATCATGACTATACATGTTTAAGATTATTGTGTTTTGATAGTATTAAGATTATACTAATAAATGTGTGATTATGTATGAGACCTCAAGGATAACACAATGATGATACTAATAAGCATGCATAGTGATTAAGGATGGATGTAAGTTCAAGGACAGGTAATCCAGGAAGCAAAGATCAAGAGGAAGCACACTCCAGTTGTTCCTGCAAGAAAGCAAAGGAGCACACTTCAGTAGTTTCTGCAAGGATGCAGATATTCAAAGGGATTTGACCACTTCTCACAATCCACATCAGAATGGAGTTGCAAAGATTCAGAGGCAGTCCACCCAGCAACCAAACAAAGATAAGTATTTGAATTGTCATTTCTTACATAATGTTATTCAATGATGTATATGCTTATGTTCCTAGAATTAGGTTGTGTATTATGCATATTAGAATAGTTAGTTGCATTGATGAACAGTATACTACTAATATACATGGGTAAGTGGCCTATGGCACTGTACAACATTCCATTGCTATTTATCTAGAATGAAACCTCCGTGCTGACATGTTAGGAGTTGTGCACACTCTTAACAATGTTCTGGTAGAGATTGGAAGGCATCTAGAAAGTTACGGAATATGGATAAATGTTGTATTGAATCATTGGCTAAGATAATTGCATGACTGTATGACATATTTCTTTATGTGTAAGAATTTGTTCTAAAAACTATGAAATGTTTTTTAATCATGCAATTTAACTTGTTGTGTAGGAAAGATCATATACCATCACCTACAAAAGAAGGACTACAACATTTGTTCAGCAACAAAGTTATCTATTGAAAATATTGAAGATATTGAAGTTCCCAGGATCTGGGAAGAATGCCATGATCAAGGAATACCAGTCGATCATGAAGATGTTTGGGATGCAATCCAAAGAGCTGAAGGGAAGTCTATTGTGACTTCCAAATGGAACTATCAGATTAAGCATGCTGCAGATGGCAGCATAGAGAAATATAAAAGTGATGAAATAGAAGATACACCAGATGGATTTCAAGACAGCTTTCTTGAATGGTGTAGTCATATATGTGTGCAGAACTTGGGGATGATGCACTATTTGTTTTTGGCATGAAGGTGTGGCAGAGTGCAGATGGAATCTTCCTTGGACAAGGGAAGTATGCAGTAGAGATCCTGAAGAGGTTCGGGATGATGGACTATAAGGCTATGGACACACCTATGGAATCAAACCTGAAGCTTCTGTGTGATGCTCCATCTAATCCGGTTGATTATGGGCTCAATTATGATGCGAATCAAAAGTTTAACCTGCAGGGTTATGTTGATTCATATTGGGCAGGCAGTGCTGCAGATAGGTGTGATCTCTTGGTTTAAGCAGGAAGCAGTCCTATGTAGCACTGAGTACAACCGAAGTAGAGTATGTTGCGACGGATGAGCAAGTTGCAGATGTATTGACCAAGCCGTTGGCCAAAGTGCAGTTTGAGTACTTCAGACAGAGGCTTGGTGCACTTCAGATCAAGGTTCCTTCCAAAGGGAAGTGATGAGTCCGGAAGATGCAGATGCACATGAGCTTTTCTGACATGGTTGATATGTTCTCCCTTGGTCGTGATGTAATTGTTGAGCCATTTTTCACATGGTGGTAGATGTGTTCTCCCATGGTGAAAAAGTAAGGGTTGGAGCCTTCCCCGAATGGTGGTAGATGTGTTCTCCCATGTCGGTGGTGTAAGTGCTAGATGATGTGCATCGAGGCTGTGCTTCGTGGATGATGAGATGATATGAAGAGGACGATGATATGATGATCAAGAGGATCATGGATGATGAGCATCAAGACAATGCTCCAATTACTACTTTGTATATGTATATATGCATCATATTGGATGCTTGTTATGATCAATTGGATCATTTATATATATATGCATCATGTTAGATGTTGGATATGATCAGTTGAATCATTTATGTATGTATGCATCATGTTGGATGCTGGATATGATCAGTTGGATCATTTTTATGTATTTTGTATATGCATCATGTTGGATGCTTGGACCATGTATCTGTATATGTATCAGGTGGATACTGAGATCATGTATGTTGATATGTATTAGGTGGATACATTGTGTGGATCATGTATCTGTGTATGTATCAGATGGATACATTGTATGATCAGGTAGATCATGTATGATGATATGTATCAGGTAGATACTTGGTATGCATCAGGTGGATGCATTGTATGATCAGGATGATTGTGTATGACGAGCTTCTCCAGATGACATGCAGCAGGATGTTGCAGTGATGATGATCAGGATGATCATATGTACATCTGGATGATGTATGGTGAGTATCAGGAAGATACTTTGTGGCCGTGGATCAGGTTATGCAGATGAGCATGTCTGGGAGATCCTATAGGTCGAAGTTGTGTACCCGTAACAGCCTGGGATGCTCTTTCGAGACATTGCTCTGGGAGGACATGTAATTTGTGCCCTGGGAGATCTTCAAGTTGGAGTTGTGTACCCGTAACATCCTGAGATGCTCTTGCGAGGTTTTTTCCTATGGCATGTAATTTGCTCCTGGGAGATCTGGACAAGATGAAAAAGGCCTTAGATGCTTCAGCCAGGTTTTTCCATGACCACATGTAATTTGCTCCTGGGAGATCTGGACAGGATGAAAAAGGCCTCAGATGCTTCAGCCAGGTTTTGTGGTAGACCACATGTAATGTGCTCCTGGGAGATCCGAAAGGTAGAGCTGTGTGCTTGTAACAGCCTGGGATGCTTCAGCCAGGTTTTGTGGTGAGATCACATGTAATGTGCTCCTGGGAGATCCAACAGGTAGAGCTGTGTGCTCGTAAAAGCCTGGGATGCTTCAGTCAGGTTTTGTGATGGGTCACATGAATGTGCTCCTGGGAGATCTGACAGGTAGGGCTGTGTGCTCGTAATAGCCTGGGATGCTGCAGCCAGGTTTTGTGACGCACGTAATAAGTCCTGAGGATTCCACAGTATGGCCAGTGATGACGAAGACCTGCAGGTGGTGGACCTACATCCAGTATGAAAAAGGACTGGCTCTGTAGAACTTCCTATGACGAGTAGATTCAGAGATTGATTGAGATAGCAGTAGCAGTGACGATGATGATGACTTGATGACAATTATCCAGTGACGATGATCCAGAGAAGAAGACTTGTGCTAAAAGACCTGTGTCGAGAAATACCTTCCTAGTTAAGAGGGAGTGTTGATGTATATGTAACTTCGGAATATATTTCACATATATGTATATTGTATTCCTATAGAGATGTTATTATTCCTCTATATGGAAGTGTTTGTATTCCTATAGAGATGTTATTATTCCTCTATATGGAAGTGTCGTCATTTATATTGTAAGTGTCGTAACTTATACTTGATGGGTTATTAGACCACCCTGTTGGGGTTGGCTCTGTATAAGTCATGTGGGTTGAAGGGTTATTAGACCACCCTATTGGGGGTCGGCCATGTGGGTCAAAGGGTTATTAGACCACCCTATTGGGTGTCGGCCTAGTCAGCATTATGTTAAGTGGTTAAGTTGAGGCCGACCTAGTTGAGTAAAGGTCAAGTCAAGTTAGTGTATAAATAGAGAGTGTGTCTCTCTCATTTTACACATTCTATTCTCTCACTCACACTTGGGAGAGTGGTGCACTTGTGGAGGAGGAGGCTCTGCTGCTAGGAGAAGACTATCTCTTGTATTCTGGTTGTATCATTGCTCTATCTATCTCTGAGGAAGTTATTGGGGTTTTTCACCTTTATGGTTTTCCCCAAGTAAAATATGTGTCTCTTGTGTGCTTGCATTATTGTGTCCATGATTGATATGCTGTAGATATGCTGTACATGTTGTTCTCTCAGTTAAGATCCTAGATCAGATTGAAGTAAATTCTGAAAAATTTAACAATATCCCTCTACCTCCTGCTTTGGATCGCATGATGAAGCTCTACACCTGACAAACAACTCTGAACTGAGACTACTTCTCACTCTCCTTCTCATCCTCAAGCATCATCTCATACCAACTCAGCCTCCTCACTGAGATGGATGAGTCCTCTACACTGAATGCTACCACTACTACCACTAATTATGCCCTCCCACCAGACTCCCTATCCATAGAACGACCCAATACTTGGTATGTCCTGCCATCTCGGATTCCAACCAATCTCGCTACACCCAAGACCCCACTCACCAGATACATGAATACTCATCCTTCGAAGTGAAGGATTGCATACCCGTAATCCTCCAAAGTTGGAACTAAGATCAAGTTCCTCTTTAGCTCTAGAACAAGAAACACTCTACAAATCTCCAGATATCCTCCAGACTCAAGTTGGAATAGGAAACTTCCAAATACTTCTACTGCCTGGGTGTCAGCATACCCATCCTCTGTAAGTATAACTCTATCCACATATGTCACCTCTAGGATCATGGCTCTTGTCCCTGTCATATGGCGTGCTTTTATGCCATCTATGTACCATAATCTAGTGTCCCTGCTCTCGGAAATACTGCTCTCCAAGATTTTACTTGCAAAGGAAAATTCATTCTATAATTTCCTTGTAAATCTTGCTACTTCAACTAAAGCGGCTCCCCTGGTCTCCTCTTTCTTCTTACCCTTCTTCTTATGAGGACACTGCCCAACATAGTGACCATAACCCTAGAAAGAAAATCATTTTACTTTTCTCATGACCTTCTCAAACTTGGCTCCACTGCTCGATCCACTGTTCTTCTTCTTTCCCTTTGGAGTAAGGGACACATTTGGTTCATCAACCTCATTTCCTGAAGCAATGTAGTTGGAGATCCCCTCCAACCAGTCTTCATACCGAATGCTTGCCATCATTTTCCAACAAGGCACACACTTCCCACTTTGACCAAAACACGCTTCTAGCTATACTTCTCAGAAAAAACAACCTTGATCACAGCTGCTGCCAAATAGTCCTTCTCTTGCACCCTCTGTTGTACCAACATTCCACTATCTCTCAGAGCCCTAGCTCTAATACCATGTTAAAAAATAACAAAACTCAAAAAAATTTCCACCTAACATCCAACTGAGAATAATGTCAAACACTTTATAAACCTCTAATATTAACCTCCTACAATCATATAAAGAACCACATTTCACTAGTATCAACTCATGTGAGCCTGTAAGTTAATATACTGTCCATAAAGCAATTTTTAGCAACGGAAACATGAAAAACCAGCAAATTGTCCAACAATTTAAGACATAGAAAAAATATATATATATATATATATTACAGTAGACTGTAACATGCATTTTAACACAATATCTGGTCAAACTTAGACCATGGAAAAACCCCACCTCCTGGGTAAAACCAGTTGCAAGAGATATTATTATGCTCAGTGAAATAAATGATACAAAACAACAGTATCTTACATAATTAAAATCATTGTACCAGTACCTTGGAAAATGTGCCAAACCCACAACAGCTATCAGTACATTCTTTGTCCAGTCAGTTGTACGTCCTCCTCACTCTGATCCCTTCCTTGAAATTTGTGTACAAAGTCAGCCTCGAAATCTATGCACAATAATACTAACCCAGCATTATAACAGTACCTCAACTTCTGTTCCAACAATCTACATTACAGCTCCTCGATTTTTGTACTACATCAGTAGTACAGGCCTCCTGGGAATGATGTACAGTCAACTAGAAACACCAGTCACTGTCTTGGGAAGTGTGCTCAGTCCATCAACATGGGAAATGTGGAGTCTCTTCTTTTGTTCTGTCTTCATCGGCAGCAATCACTTCTGGGAATGCATGCCTACACAACAGCTCTTTCTCCTAGGACTGCATGCCCGACATTTTGCTCAGCAAAGCTCTATCTCTTGCATGGAAACTCACGCCCTCTAAGAGACTCATCTCTCTCCTTGGAATTCGTGCCTCTTCCTCTCCTCTTGGAAATGTGTGCCTCTTCTATTTTCTCTTGCTTGAGATATGTGCCAAATGAAATCTCAATGCTTTTTATTTCCCTCATTAGGGTAACTCCCATGACTCTTCAAATTCAATGGTTAAGATTATATCTAGGAAACAAGATCTAAGGCTAGGATATAATTTCACATTCACTTAAAACTCCTAAGTGAACTATATAACAAATATTTCTTTCGAAAAGTCACTTAACCCTAAATATTAAAAAAGTCACTTTATAACTTAAAAGTCACTTTATAAAACTAATAAAGTGCATCTCACTTTTAAATTAAAAGTCACATCATAAAGAGCTTTAATAAAAACTCATAAAGTCACTTTATGACATAACTGAGAATTCCAAGTGTTCTCGGACTCCTGTGCCTAGGCACCTGATGCAGGAGTACCTCTGATCTATAAAATGCTAACAAAAAGGTCTATTTTATGCATTTGTTGTAACATCATAATTACATAATAGATCTTATGCTATGTATTGATTAGAATGACCTTGAGAATCTTCGATTCTCAAGGCATTTAGATATCCTATTTTTGAAGACTATTATTTGAAAGAATGTATAAAGAGACCAAACCCTCTTGGGTTCGGGGTTTGGATAGAATAGAACAGGAGGGAAAACATCAAACTATTGAACCTTTTGTATCACTTCTTTTTCATAATATAAGGCATGTTGATTCATGTGATCTAAGTTTTAATCTTTGAGTTATTTCAACAGCCCTAATTAGAGAAGGAAGGGCCCCCTTCCCTTATCATGAGGTGCCATTTTACTTGCTTTTATTAGATAGATTGATTGAAGTTTGTTTATTGTAGTTGTCACTAAATCATGTGAATTGTTACTTGATTTTTAATTGGTATTATTTATACAAGCTATTACTTAGAAGGTTGGTTTGTTAATAGAGGAGTTCATAACTCCTCTATTACCATTATTCACAGAGCTTGGTCAATTAAAGATTTATGTTACTATTGTTACTCATGTAGGCTATGGTTTCATTGTTACCCTTGCATCTTGATTGTATTTCCCTTTCATAGATAGTCTCTCTTTCTTATATTATAGCAGGTGTGTAATGTCCCAAAATATTTTTCTATGGACCACTCCATTAGACTGAGGGAGGCAATGGATAAATCACCTTGTAAGGTTCATGAAAAATTATTAAGGGGGGTGATGTGGGCCATAAATGTATGAAGTATGATGTCCAAATTTGTAAATATTGTGTCATTAGACCAATGTGGACACGAAGGGTGCACTAGTGGAGTAGTAACTCCCAAGGAATCTCATGAATGAGGAGGTAAGATAAAAATAGCCAGGAGGGGCACATTAGTGGTGGAAGAAATCAAGTGAAGTGTAAATCCCACCAAATGAGGGAGAGTCTCCTAGGATCAAGGAAAAAGGGATCTATGAAAACTTATGACAAGTAGCAGGTCCTAAAAATAGATAAGAAAGGTGAACTAGAGAAGTGTAAATCCCCAAGGAGAGCGCATGAGGTGGTAGGTGGGCCCACATGAGTTGTAACTCCCTCAAATCAAGCCAAACATCTCCAATTAGAATTTCCAACGAAGGTAAAGTATTATTTGTTCAAAATAACAGTAGAGAGTGAGTTAAGGTCCTAAACAATCATTCTCTCATGAAAATATCATTAATTAATATTTTGTGAGAGAATTCTAGAATGAGGGGGAAACTGCTCAATGGAGTCTATGAAAAGGATGCAGGATTCTTGGGAAAGAGATTTTAGACATTTGATTTTGAATAGGAGAGATATTGTGGATTTTCAAGCTTGGTATATGTGCCCCTTGAAATTGTAAACTAGTTTTGGTGGTGAAATATTACACCCTAGCTAGTAGAGAGGAGGAGATCACCTTGATCTCTTCACTAAGCTTCATTCTAGTTGATTATTGAGAGGAGAAGTCACCTTCATATTTATCTATAGATATTATTGCATATTTTTATTTCCATGTTCAGTATCTAGTTTGATCTCTGGTTGGTATGTTTGAGTTCCAGTCAATAGAAGTGTGGATTTGTGGTGTTTTTGGGACTGCAATGTTTGTGGTGGTTTCTGCTTGAGGAGGGTGCACCTATGGCTATAAAAAATTCATGAAGGTTGTTCGAATGGATGAGTATCACTGATATATGATGGAGGGAACACTTGAGAAGTCATATATTTTATTTGGGGTCAAATTATTGCTTGTTGAGGGCACAACAATGGAAGGAAATCACTCATTTGGAGCAGTAACTCTCCCTCGTTTCTATGTGGTTATGTAGTAGCCATTTCTGCTCTCTTTGTAGCAGATATTTATTTTTATTTTGAGATTATATATAATCCATTGATGTACTCTCTAAAAAATTTCCATTTATAATAAAAATCACAGTGTTGTTCCTCTTATGTTGTTCCATATTCAGGCACTCAGTTGATCTATGAATAAATGGTTATCTATGAGTAGATATGGTTGAATGTGGTTGTTTAAACTTAATTTTCTGATATGAAACATTCATATGAGTCCCTTGAGTCTCTTAGTAATCCATTAGGCTTGATTCGGGTGTGTTTGGAAGTATTTGGGTTTGGTTTGGAAGCTCGATAGTTGTGGGTGATCTTAATCTTGTGTCAATGTTAAGTGGGTCAAAATTCATCTTTCGGTTCAATAATTTATGAGTGTTTCTAAGTCATGATACATATTCCATTGCATAGGGAGTGTCATTTCCAATAGGAAACACTTTTTATTTCACTCAAAAAGGTTTATGTATTCCCGAGTTATGATCATTTTACCGATTGGTTGATCTGTACATTTATGCTTGCACGCCCCAATTAGAAATGTCAGTGTAATCTTGAGTTTTAATGTTCAAAGCTTCCATAAAGTTCTCTGATGTCTGTTAATGGTTATATTAGATTTGTTTGGATCCATCAGAATTTTTTTGGGTCAAATTCGAGTGATTTAGGGGTTGTTTGGGAAGAGTTGGAAACCCAGTGTTCTATGTGGTCATATTTGAACTAGTGCTCCCAGTTTCAAATCCAATTATTCTTTGGGGTTGCATTGGGGTTAATAGATCTGATTTGGATCAGGAATATTATAGTGGTATATAATATTTGATTGGGTACCTTAGAGTGGTTTGACAATATACATTTGGGCTACACCATATTATTCATATTCCGGTAAACATAATAATGCCATTGTTTGGATAAATTTGGGGATCAATTTACTCTCTATTGGAAATTTAGAGTTAATGTGCCTAAATTTTTAATTGGGTACATTACAATGGTATCAAAGCATGTTCCTTGATAGTTGTGGGAACTAAAGAAAAAAATTGAAGAACACTTGCAGACATGAAGTTGGAATCGGATGCATGGGAGCTTGAGGAGAGATTAACATGGGAAGAATCATTCTCTGAAGATGGTTTCGTTTCTTCGGTGGGAGACAATGAAGGAGATGAAATAATAGATGGAGGATTGCATGAACCATATGAGTTGGATGATTCCTTTTGTGACTGCATATACAGTGTTGAAGAGGAATTTTCTTCAATGGCTAGTCTCGTTGAGGGTATAATGTTACCCACCTTCTTTCCTACCTCATCCATAAAGGAGGCGGAGTTTGAATGGGAGAAGTCAGTGAAGGACCATGAGAAGATATCAAAGAAATATGACCAGGCATATTGAGAGAGAGAGAGAGAATAAATTACGGAAATGTAAATCCTTACTACCAGAATTCTCTGCATCAAGAATGATGGTGAGGATGTTTGGAACCTTCACAAAGAGATCCTCCAAGGGTTCCTCGGATAAGATTGGTTCAGGAAGAAGTGAATACATGGTCATTGTTCAACCTACATCTAAAAATGAGGATGGTAGTGGAGAGACATCTCCTGGATCAGATTTAGAGGAAGAACAAAATTCAGCCTTCCAGTCCCCATTAAAGCTTCACCATGAAACTAATGTCAACTGCACAAAGGATGGAAACATAACACAAAGGTATGAAAGCAAATATGATTTTTCCAGTAATCCTATTTACTTGCAACAACATGATACAAAATCCATTTCATGTAAGGATGAAGGTCTTGTAAAATAATTTGATGTTGGTACTAACAATTTTGGTGTTAAAGATAAATTGTGTGTTGTTGGTTCATGCCACCCACATTCTGATTTTGTATACCAGCCATTGGAAAATGTAAACAAGGCACAAACCATGGGAAATGTGAGCTTGTAGGATTCACA